>JBBPBR010000006.1:19268656-19459778 GCA_037974775.1 Cicer pinnatifidum | reverse complement strand
AACCCTAAGGAGGATGAAAATGACCTAAATGTTTATCCGATATTATTGGATGAACAAGATTGCTTAAAAACCCTAACTGGACAAGAATAAGACTAGGGATGAAGAAAATGACCTAAATGTTCATCCACTGACACAAACACACCTATTGGATGCACAAGATTGGTTAAAAGTCCTATATGGACAAGAATAAACCTAGGGAGGACGAAAATGACCTAATTGTTAATCCAACGATTCAAATGAATTTATAGGATGCACAAGATTTCTTAAAAACCCTAATTGGACAAGAATAACACTAGGGATGACGAAAATGACCTAAATGTATATCCAATGACACAAACATACCTAATCGATGCACAAGATTGGTTTAAAACCCTTATTGGACAAGAATAAACCTAGGGAGGCCGAAAATGACCTATATGTTCATCCAATGACTCAAGCACACCAAATGGATGCACAACATTGGTTAAATACAATAATTGGACAAGAATAAGCCTATGGAGGACAAAAATGACCTAAATGTTTATCCAATGACACAAATTAACTTATTGGATGTACAAGATTGCTTAAAAGTCCTAATTGGACAAGAATAAGTGTATGGAGGACGAAAATGACCGAAATGTTCGTCCAATGACACAAACACACCTATTGGATGCACAAGATTGGTTAAAAACCCTAATTGGAAGAGAATAAGCCTAGGGAAGCAAAAAAGACCTAAATGTTAATCCAATGACATAAATGAACTTATTGGATGCACAAGATTGTTTAAAAACTCTAATTGAACAAGAATAAGCTTTGGGAGGACGAAAAAGAGGGAAATTCTCATCAAATGACACAAACACACCTATTGGATGCACAAGATTGGTTAACAAATCCTATTTGACCGAGAATAAGCCAAAGAGGATGAAAATGACCTAAATGTTAATCCATTGACACAAACACACCTATTGGATGCAAAATATTGTTTAAAAACCCAAATTGGACAAGAATAGGACTTAAGAAGATGAAAATGACCTAAATGTTAATCCAATGACACAAGCCAACCTATTGGTCGCACAAGTTTGGTTACAAACCCTAATTGGACCAGAATAAGCCGAGGGTGGACGAAAATGACCTAAATGTTCATCCAATGACACAAACACACCTATTAGAAGCACAAGATTGTTCAAAAACCCTAATTGGAACAGAATAACCCTAGGGAGGACAAAGATGACCTAAATGTTCATCCAATGAAACAAACACACCTAATTGATGCACAAGATTGGTTGAAAACCCTAATTGGATAAGAATAAGACTTGGGATGATGAAAATGACCTAAATGTTAATCCAATGACACAAACACACCTATTGGATTCAAAACATTGGTTAAAAACCCAAATTGCACAAGAATAAGCCGAAAAAAGACGAAAATAACCTAAATGTTAATCCAATGACACAATTGACCTTATTGGACGTACATGATTGGTTAAAAACCCGAATTGGTCTAGAATAAACCTAAGGAGGATGGAAAAGACCTAAATGTTAATCCAATGACACAAACATACAAATTGGATGCATATGATTGGTTAAAAACCCTAATATGACAAGAATCGTCCTAAGGAGGACGAAAATGACCTAAATGTTAATCCAATGGAACAAATGAACTTATTGGATGCACAAGATTGTTTAAAAACCCTAATTGGAAAAGAATAAGCCTAGGGATGACTTAAATGATCAAAATGTTAATCCAATTACAAAAACACACCTATCAGATGCACAAGATTGGTTAAAGACCCAAATATGACAAGAATAAGCATAGGAATGACGATACTGATATAAATGTTAATCCAATGACACAAACACACCAATTGGATGCACAAGATTGTTTTAAAATCCTTATTGGACAACATTAAGCCTAGGGACGACGAAATGACCTAAATGTTACTCTAATGACATAAAGGACGTTAATGGTTGCATAACATTGCTTAGAAACCGTAATTGAACTAGAATAAGCCTAAGGAGGACGAAAATGATCTAAATGTAATCCAATGAAACAACCACACCTATTGGATGCACAAGATTGGTTAAAAACACTAATTGGTCAAGAATAAGCCTAAGGAGGACGAAAGTGACCTAAATGTTAATCCAATAGAACAAATAAACTTATTGGATGCACAAGATTGCTTAAAAAACCTAATTGGACTACAATAAGCCTAGGGAGGACAAAAATGACCTAAAAATTAATCCAATGATAAAAACACACCTATTGGTTGCATAAGATTGGTTAAAAACCTTAATTGGACTAGCATAATCCTAAGGCGAATGAAAATGACCTAAATGTTAATCCAATGACACAAACACACCTATTGGAAGCACAAGACGACTTATAAACCTTAAATGAACTAGAATAACCCTAGTGAGGCTGAAAATTACCTAAATGTTAATCAAATGACTCAAACACACCTATGTGTTGCACATGATTGGTTAAAACTCCTAATTGCACATGAATAAGCCTACGGAAGACGAAAATGACCAAATGTTAATCCGATGAGACAAATGAACTTATTGGATGCAAACGATTGGTTAAAAACCGTAATTCGACTGTTATAAGTCTAAGGACGATGAAAATGACCTAAATGTTAATCAAATGACACAAACACACCTATTGGATTAACAAAGTTGCTTAAAAACCTTAATTGGAGTAGAATATAGCCTAGGGAGGAAGAAAATGACCAAATGTTAATCCAATGACACAAATTAACTTATTGGATGCACAATATTCCGTAAAAAAATCCTAATTGAACTAGAATAACCCTAAGGAGGATGAAAATGAACTAATGTTAATCCAATGACACAAATGAACTTATTGGATGCAAAAGATTGGTTATAAACCCTAATTGGACTATTATAAGTCAAAGGAGGATTAAAATGACGTAACTGTTAATCTAAAGACGCAAACACACCTATTGGATTAACAAAGTTGCTTAAAAAACTTAATTGAACTAGAATCAGCCTTAGAAGGATGAAAATGACCTAAATGTTAATCCAATGAACCAAACACACCTATTGGATGGACAAGATTGGTTAAAAACCCTAATTGGACAAGAATAAGCCTAGGGTGGTTGAAAATGACCTAAATGTTCATCCAATGACACAGACACACCAATTGGAATCACAACATTGGTCAAAAACCCTAATTGGACAAGAATAACCCTAGGGAGGACGAAGATGACCTAAATGTTCATCCAATGAAGCAAACACACCTATTGGATGCACAAGATTGGTTGAAAACCCTAATTGGACTAGAATAAGCCTAGGGATGACGAAAATGACCTAAATGTTAATCCAATGACACAAACACACCAATTGGATGAACAAGATTGGCTAAAAACACTAATTGGACAATAATAAGTTTATGGAGGACGGAAATAACCTAAATGTTTATCCTACAATTGAAATGAATTTATTAGATGCATAAGATTGCTTAAAAACCCTAATTGGACAAGAATAAGATTAGGGATGACGAAAATGACCTAAATGTTCATCCAATGACAAAAACACACATATTGGATCCACAATATTGGTTAAAAATCCTAATTGAACGAGAATAAGCCTAGGGTGGACGAAAATTACTTAATGTTAATCCAATGACTCAAACAAACCTATTGGATGCACAAGATTGGTTAAAAACCATAATTGGACTAGAATAAGCCGAAAGAAGACGAAAATGACCCAAATGTTAATCCAATGACACAAATGAACTTATTGGAGGCACATGATTGGTTAAAAACCCGAATTAGTCTAGAATAAACCTAAGGAGGACGAAAATGATCTAAATGTTAATCCAATGAAACAAATGAACTCTTTGGAAGCACAAGCTTGCTTAAAAACCCTACTTGGAATAGAATAAGCTCAGGGAGGACGGAAATGATCTAAACGTTAATCCAATTACAAAAACACACCTATGAGATGCACAAGCTTGGTTAAAGACCCAAATTTGACAAGAATAAGACTAGGGAGGACAATAATGATCTAATTGTAATCCAATGACACAAAAACACCAATTGGATGCATAAGATTGGTTAAAAGTCCTTATTGGACAACAAAAAGCCTAGGGATGACAAAAATGACCAAAATGTTACTCTAATGACACAAAGGAAGTTATTGGATGCATAAGATTGCTTAAAAACCGTAATTGAACTATAATAAGCCTAAGGAGGACGAAAATGATCTAAATGTAATCCAATGACACGAAAACACCTATTGGATGCACAAGATTGGTTAAAAACACTAATTGGTCCAAAATAAGCTTAAGGAGGACGAAAATGACCTAAATATTAATCCAATTGAACAAATGAACTTATTGGATGCACAAGATTGCTTAAAAACCCTAATTCGACTAGAATAAGCCTAGGGAGGACGAAAATGACCTAAAAATTAATTCAATGACAAAATCACACCTATTGGATGGACAAGATTGGTTAAAAACCTGAATTGGACTAGCATAATTCTAAGGCGAATGAAAAAGACCGAAATGTTAATCTCATGACACAAACACACCTATTGGAAGCACAAGACGACTTATAAACCCTAATTGAACTAGAATAACCCTTGGGAGGATGAAAATGACCTAAATGTTATTTAAATGACACAATCACACGTATTGGATGATTGATTAAAAATCGTAATTAGACAAGAATAAGCCTAGGGAAGACGAAAATGACCAAATGTTAATCCGATGACACAAATGAACTTTTTGGATGCACAAGATTGGTTAAAAACCCAAATGGGACTAGAATAAGCCTAGGTAGGATTAAAATGACCTAAATGTTAGTCCAATGACACAAACATACCAATTGGATGCACAAGATTGCTTAAAAATCCTAATTGGACTAGAATAAGCCTAGGGAGGATGAAAATGTCCTAAAAATTAATCCAATGACAAAAACACACCTATTGGATGGACAAGATTGGTTAAAAACCTTAATTGGACTAGCATAATTCTAAGGCGAATGAAAAAGACCTAAATGTTAATCTAATGACACAAACACACCTATTGGAAGCACAAGACGACTTATAAACCCTAATTGAACTAGAATAAGCATTGGGAGTATGAAAATGACCTAAATGTTATTCAAATGACACAAACACACCTATTGGATGATTGGTTAAAAATCCTAATTAAACAAGAATAAGCATAGGGAAGACGAAAATGACCAAATGTTAATCCGATGACACAAATGAACTTTTTGGATGCACAAGATTGGTTAAAAACCCAAATGGGACTAGAATAAGCCTATAGAGGATTAAAATGACCTAAATGTTAATCCAATGACAAAAACATACCAATTAGATGCACAAGTTTGCTTAAAAATCCTAATTGGACTAGAATAAGCATAGGGAGGAAGAAAATGACCTAAAAATTAATCCAATGACAAAAAACACCTATTTGATGAACAAGATTGGTTAAAAACCTTAATTGGACTAGCATAATTCTAAGGCGAATGAAAAAGACCTAAATGTTAATCAAATGGCACAAACACACCTATTGGAAGCACAAGATGACTTATAAACCCTAATTGAACTAGAATAACCCTTGGGAGGATGAAAATGACCTAAATGTTATTCAAATGACACAAACACACCTATTGGATGATTGGTTAAAAATCCTAATTAGACAAGAATAACCCTAGGGAAAACGAAAATGACCAAATGTTAATCCGATGACACAAATGAACTTTTTGGATGCACAAGATTGGTTAAAAATCTAAATGGGACTAGAATAAGCCTAGGGAGGATTAAAATGACCTAAATGCTAATCCAATAACACAAAACACCTATTTGATGCACAAAATTGCTTGAAAACCATAATTGAACTAGAATAAGCCTAGGGAAGTGATCATAGCATTTAGGCACATGTTTTTAGGTTTTTAGTTTGGTATTTTAAAAGCTCTTTATAGCTTAGATTAATATTTTTAGCTTGTTTTTAAACTTTAGGTCGAATTTGAATTATAACTTTATTATTTGTATTTTAATTTTTTTTATTTACATTTTGACTCTTTCTCGCTATGTAGGTCATAACTTGAGCTTTGGATATCGGATTGACACATATGAGCAGGCGTTGGAAAGATGAAAATTTGAGGTACAACTTTTGTGTTGGAAGGAAAACAAATTTCCGAACTTTACTGGGCCGAAATTGCAAATTTCGTAATATGAATTTTTGTAATAATTTTAATTAGTGGGCCACTTGTTTTTAAACCCTAAACCCTAAAGTCCAATATCAAGTACTATATATTGGCAGTTTTGTTTCTTTTCTAAGGACAAAAAAAATTAGGATTCAAATTGCTACTAGAAATAAATAGTGTTATTTTAATTTTATGAAAGGCTAATTTTATAAGATTAATCCACGAGTTCGGAGTTTCATCATCACCTTGAGATTCAGGTTACACTGTCAATTTCTATTCATGATTCTATTCTTGTTTATTTGATTATATTGATATTTTAATTGCTTAAATTGAATTTCAATAGGATTGATTAAATTTATTTGATAGAATTTGGTTTCGGTTTCTAATTTAATTGAATTATAATTTTGCGACGCTTGATCGTTAATTGTAATATTTTGATGATTGTGATGCTTAATCCAATCAAAGAAACCAAATTCACATAGGATTGATTGCGCTTGTTTGATCAATTCTATAGTCAAATAAGAATAAAATCATAAATTAGAAATTAAACTCATTGGCAGAATCTGTGATAGGTCTGAAACTCGAATAACTGGATTAATCGTTTTGCTCATTTGTTAAATAAAGAATTCTAAAAAAACCCCTTTTTAATTTCAATTTTCAATTCGGTTGTTATTGTTATATCAGAAGTCCTTGTGCAACGATGTGAGTTATTACCTCTATTTACATTTTATCAATTGTATTTGACCCGTGTGCGACAACGGATCAAATTGGCGCCATTGTCTGGGACTCTCTGATAATAATATTAACCCTGTTTTTAGGCGACTGTCTCGGATTACTCCAAAATTTCACGAGAAAATCAGAAAAAATTCAAGGAACAGGACTTCGTATAAATTCCTTATACAATAACAATGGTCAAAATCCCAAATTCGTTCATTTAAACCCTTTTTTAATTTTTTTTAATTTTTCATATTCTCCAAAAATTCCAAAAAAATTTGCGTTGCCTTTATTTGATTTTTATAAATTTGAGGTGGTATTTTTATTTTTTTTGGATTTTATTTGATACGGTTTTTTATTTTTCACTTCAATTTTAGCATTTAGGACATTGTTGGAATTTTCAAAATTGTTATTTTGTATTGCATTGTTATGATGATGCATGACTAGGGCTAGTTCTGCGAATCTTCATTCTCTTGAACCTGAAAAAGATAGGACATTTCATTTACGTCGTAGACTTAATAGAGCTGCTAGTGTTAACGAGTTAGATTCAGATACTGAAATTGATAACTTGTTGCAAAATATAGGTGATGCAAATAATAGAACCTTAAGACAACTTGATGCACCTAATGTCATTATAATGCATTATGTATCACATATCCTGAAGTTACTGTACCATTTGAACTTAAATCTTGTTTAATACACTTGCTTCCAAAGTTTAATGGTCTTGCAAGTGAGGATCCCCACAAACACTTGAAGGAATTCCATATTATGTGTTCTACCATGAAGCCTCAAGGAGTCACAGAAGACCATAATAAGCTGAGAGCCTTCCCATTTTAACTTCAGGATGCTGCCAAGGACTGGTTATACTACCTTCAACCAGGTTCTGTTACAAGTTGGAATGATCTCAAGATATTGTTTCTAGAAAAAATTTTCCCTGCCTCAAGAGCTGCTTCAATCAGAAAAGATGTATGTGGTATCAGGCAAATTGACAGGAAGTCATTATATGAGTATTGGGAGAGATTCAAGAAATTAGTGTCAAGCTGTCCTCATCACCAATTAACTGAAAAATTGCTCATCCAATATTTTTATGAAGGCTTGCTATCTATGGATATAAGCATTTTGGATGCTGCTAGTGGGGGAGCACTTGTCGATAAGAATCCAGAAGCGGCAAGGGCTTTGATTGAGAACATGTCCATTAATTCTCAGCAGTTTACGACTAGAAGCAATTCAACAGTGTTGACAAAGGGTGTGAATGAAATTCAAGCTTATTCCCACAAGAATTTAGAAGGAAAACTTGATGAGCTTACATCTCTAGTAAAAAAATTGGCAATAGGTAAAACCCAAGCAGTTGTCTGTGGTATTTGCACTTATCCAGAGCATTCTTCAAATTCATGTCCTACATTGCAAGAAGACCCAATTGCTGATGCTCCTCAAGCATATGCAGCAAATATATACAATCCTTAAGCCAACTATGATCTATCATCTAATAGGTTAAATCCTGATTGGAGAAACCATCCCAACTTGAGATGGGGGAATTCATCTGCACAACAACAACCTAGGCAACAACAACAAAATATTCCTCAATAGCAAAACACTACACCTTCATTAGAGAACCTCGTTAAACAGATGGCTGTCCAGAATCTCCAATCTCAACAACGAACAAATTCCACCTTTCAAAATTCGGAAACAAAGATTGGTCAGCTAGCCACTTCAATCAATCAATTACAGACTTACGGGTCAAGCCAATTTCCTGCACAGTCAGTAGTAAATCCAAATGCTCCAAATGTCAGTTCAATTACATTGAGGTTTGGGAAAGGTGTTGAAATACCAAAGGTACCTGAAACTGTAGAAAAAAATAACAAGGTTGTCGAGGATACTTCGATATCTGAAACTGTTGATGTTGAGCAAAATATACCACTTCCTTTTCCTTAAAGGGCAGTGAAGACTAAGAAAATGGACGAGGTAGATAGGGAAAACGAGATCTTGGATACATTTAGGAAGGTGGAAGTGAACATTCCCTTCTTGAAGCAATTAAACAAATTCCAAGATATGCAAAATTTCTAAACGATTTGTGCACACACAAGAGAAGGTTAAAAGGTAATGAAAGAGTAAACATGGGGCGAAATGTTTCAGCCCTCATTCAGCCCATGCCTCAGAAATGCAAAGATCTAGGAACTTTTTCCATTCCATGTACCATAGGCAATAGTCAATTTGAAAATGCTATGTTAGATTTAGGAGCTTCCATTAATGTTATGCCTACATCTATTTTTAACTCTCTTGCTCTTGGACCTTTACAAAGTACAGGTGTTACCATTCAATTGGCGAACAGGAGCAATACTCGTTCCGCTGGACTTGTGGAGGATGTACTTGTTCGAGTTAGTGAATTGATATTTCCTACAGATTTTTACATTCTGGACATGGAGGGAGAGAATAAGTCCAACAGCGCGCCTATCATCTTAAGCAGACCATTCTTGAAAACTATTAGAACAAAAATTGATGTGCATGCTGGAACTCTATCCATGGAATTTGGTGATAGCATTTTAAAATTTAACATCTTTGATGCTATGAAACACCCCGTGGAAGAGCATTCTATTTTTCAAATTGAATTGCTTGCTGATTTGGTTGATGACACTTACTCAGGCATGTTTGCCACTGATTTTCCTTCATTGTCTGGTTTTGATGATACTTATACTTATGAACTTTGTACAAATACTCAATTGTGCTCTGTATGTGTTGAGATCGAAGCTGCCGTGCAAGTTGATCATTGTACTAATATTGATATTTCTACTAATATAATTGATTTTGCAGACTTGGCTTCGGCCACTGGTGTTGTACCTTCCATTGAACAACCACCAATTATAGAGCTTAAACCACTTCATGAACATTTGAAATATGCTTATTTAAAAGGAAATGGCAAGTTATCTGTGATTATTTCAGCCAAACTTGAAGATGAACAGGAACAGAAGCTGTTGCAAATTTTGAGAAAACGCAGGAAGGCAATCGGATGGACCTTGGCCGATATTCCTGGTATTAGCCCATCCATGTGTATGCATAGGATACTACTAGAGGACGGGGTAAAATAAGTCAGGCAGCCCCAAAGGCGACTTAACCCATTAATTTTGGATGTTGTAAAAAAAGTAGTGACCAAGCTCTTGCAAGCAGGCATTATATACCCTATCTCTAATAGTCAATGGGTGAGTCCGGTGCAGGTAGTCCCAAAGAAAACTGGACTCATAGTGGTTAAAAATGAAAATAATGAACTTATCCCCACACGAGTGCAGAACAGTTGGAGAGTATGCATCGATTACAGGAGACTAAACAAAGCAACTAGAAAAAATTATTTTCCTTTACCATTCATTGATCAGATGCTTGAGCGTTTGGCTGGTAAGTCAAATTATTGTTTTCTTGATGGTTTTTCTAGTTATTTTCAGATCCATATTGCACCAGAGGACCAAGAAAAGACTACATTCACTTGTCCTTTTGGCACATTTGCCTATAGGAGGATGCCCTTTGGCCTATGCAATGCTCCTGGCACTTTCCAACGCTGCATGATTAGTATTTTCTCTGACTTGATAGAAAATTGTATTGAAGTTTTCATGGATGATTTTAATGTGTATGGTTACTCATTTGATGCATGCTTGAACAATTTAGATAGAGTTTTGCATAGATGTATTGAAACTAACCTTGTGTTGAATTATGAAAAATGCCATTTTATGGTTGAACAGGGCATAGTTTTGGGACATGTGATCTCTAAAAATGGGATTGAAGTAGATCCTGCCAAAATTAATGTGATTTCTAATTTATCTTATCCATCTTGCATCCGCGAGATTCGTTCTTTTCTAGGCCATGCAGGTTTTTACAGGCGATTTATCAAGGATTTCAGCAAGATATCTCTTCCACTGTTGAATTTGCTGCAAAAATATGTTAGTTTCACCTTTGATGACAAATGCAAGAAGGCGTTTGATTTCGTAAAGGCAGCACTAACCTCTACTCCCATAATTCAGCCACCCAATTGGACCCTCCCTTTTGAAATTATGTGTGATGCATCTAACTATGCCGTGGGAGAAGTCCTTGCACAAAGGGTTGGTGAGGCTCCCCATGTTATTTATTATGCTTCTAGATCTTTAGATTATGCACTGGCTAATTATACTGCCACTGAAAAGGAACTTTTAGCTATTGTTTTTGCACTTGATAAGTTTAGATCATATTTGTTAGGTTCAAAGGTAGTTGTTTTTACTGACCATGCAGCTTTGAAGTTCTTGTTGAAGAAACCATAAGCAAAACCAAGATTGATCCAGTGGATGTTGTTACTCCAAGAATTTGATTTAGAGATTAAAGATAAGAGTGGAGCTGAAAATTTGGTGGCAGATCATTTGAGTAGAATAGAAATGGATGAGGACCCCATCCCTATTCAAGATGACTTCCCTGATGAGAAACTGCTACAGTTGCATGAGGTAACTCCTTGGTTTGCTGATTTAGTTAATTATCTAGTTGCTGGAGTTTTTCCTGTAGATGCATCCCGAACATAAATACACAAACTTAAAAGTGATTCCAAATACTATGTGTGGGATGATCCATATCTGTGGAAATTCTGTAGTGACCAAGTGATTAGGCAATGTGTTTCCCACCATGAGGCTCAATCCATTCTTCATTTTTGTGATGCCTCTCCAACTGGAGGACATTTTGGTCCTCAACAAACAGCAAGAAAAGTATTAGACTCGGGTTTCTATTGGCCCACTTTGTTTAAAGATGCTTTTGAGACTTACAAAACTTGTGAATAGTGCCAAATAGCAGTAACAACAATCACTCGTAGGAGTGAGATGCCTCAATAACCTATGCTTTTTTGTGAAGTATCTTTTGCGTAGAAGCAATACCCACTAGGACTAATGATTCTAAAGTTGTTGCAGGTTTTATCATATCAAATATTTTTTGCAGGTTTGGAATACCCCAAGCCATCATAAGTGATCAGGGCACTCATTTTTGCAACCGCACCATAGATGCTTTGCTTCGGAAGTATGGGGTTGTGCATATAGTTTCTACACCTTATCATCCCCAAACTAATGGGCAAGCTGAAGTCTCAAATAGGGAAATCAAACAGATCTTAGAAAGATGGTGTAGCCAAACAGGAATGATTGGAGCCACCGACTTGAAGAAGCTCTTTGGGCTCATAGAACAGCCTACAAAACACCAATAGGAATATCCCCTTATCAACTTGTGTTTGGTAAGGCATGCCACCTCCCAGTAGAAATAGAGCACCGTGCTTATTGGGTGGTCAAGAGTTGTAACCTTGAGATGGAGAAAGCAGGTTTGGAGAGAAAGCTTCAATTACAACAACTTGAAGAACTTAGACTTGAAGCTTACGAGAACTCTCACATCTATAAGGAGGAAACTAAGTACTTTCATAATAAGATAATTTCTAGGAAGAAATTTTCCATTGGCCAAAAAGTTTTATTATTCAACTCCCGTTTGAAAATTATGGCTGGGAAACTTCGATCGAAGTGGATTGGCACTTTTGTTGTTACTAACATTTTTCCTCATGGTGCAGTGGAAATAAAAAGTGAAAACACCGAAAAAAGGTTCAAAGTAAATGGACAACGCCTCAAGCCATTCCATGAGAACCTTGTGCTTGAAGATTCTACCATAGAAGAACTCTCCTTGGAACAGCCCACCTAAATTGAAGTTTAAACAGGGAGCTCCATTTTCTTACTCTTATTTTATACTTGTTACTTTCATTGAGGACAATGTGTAATTTAAGTGTGGTGGTATTATTTACGATTCTATTTGGTATGATTTTAATTATTATAATTCAAAAAAAAAATTAATAATAATAATAAATAAATAAATAAATAAAATAAAATAAAAAATAATGGACATTGCATTGCATGCTTTTCATAAGATTTTACGGTTGTAAATGTTGAGAGTTTGTTTGGATTGACATGATTAGATAGTATTTTTGCATTCTTGGTAAAATAAATTGGATAAAAATGCTAAATTATGTATCAATGGAATACATTTTTCTATTCTTTTTTTTTTCTTGTGCGTTATCACACTCATGATTGCTAGTTACGCCCGAATTTGACTTGACTCTTGTCCGCATGCATATATTGAAATGATCTAGGCATTTGTTTCTAATTAAGCTAGCAGCCAAATAAGCCTACCCTACAATTATCCATTTGTTTAATCCCCTTTGAGCCTAATTACCCCCATTTTTTTGTTATATAGCTCATTACAAGCCTAAAAGTGAAAAACAATGAATTGCCTCAATCTTGGGGGAAAAAGGAGTCTTTTCTTACATAAATTTAGGGGTGCTCAACTTGTTTGAGAGTGATGAAAAAAGAAAAAAGAAAGAAAAAAGAAAGAAAGAAAGAAAAAACGAAAGAAAATAAAATTATATATATATATATATATGAGGAAAAATGGTTGTGTTATGAACAAAGAGAGTATGAAAATAAAAGTTAATGATGTTTTGTTGAGTTACTTAATGTTGTTTTTCTCTCTTCATCAGTACTCCTTTATCCTCTTTGATTTTCAGCCGTATTCTCCTTAGTATTATCTTACCCTTACCTTGGCCACATTACAACCTAAATAAAGACCTTTTGATCATTATCTGCATGTGTTCCAAATATAGATTATAGAGGCTTGTCAAGCCTATGGTAGTGCTAGCTTTCATGATGTGTTTTGAGTGTAAACAATAGCCCAAACACTTTAAGTGTAAACACTTTGAGAGAATTTTATATCCCGGGAGGACTCTATCACTTATGATCCATAATTTAGTTAACTTGTCCTCTTGTTTTCCTTGGTTGTGATAACAAAACTATTCATAATTGCCTTAAGCTATAAATATTTTTCTCTCTCACCACTTGCATTCATAAAAATATTTGGAATCACATGCATTGATTTGCTCGGAGTGCAAAAGTTTAAGTGTGGGGGAATTTGATCATAGCATTTGGGCACATGTTTTTAGGTTTTTAGTTTGGTATTTTAAAAGCTCTCTATAGCTTAGATTAATATTTTTAGCTTGTTACTAAACTTTAGGTCGAATTTGAATTATAATTTTATTATTTGTATTTTCATTTTGTTATTTACATTTTGACTCTTTATCGCTGTGTAGATCATAACTTAAGTTCGGGATATCGGATTGATACATATGAGCAGGCGTTGGAAAGATAGAAATTTGAGCTACAACTTTTGTGTTGGAAGGAAAAACCAATTCCGAACTTTACTGGGCCGATATTACAAATTTCGTAATATGAATTTTTGTAATAATTTTAATTAGTGGGCCACTTGTTTTTAAACCTTAAACCCTAAAGTCCAATATCAATTACTATATATTGGCAGTTTTGTTTCTTTTCTAAGGACGGAAAAAATTAGGATTCAAATTGCTACAAGAAATAAATAGTGTTATTTTAATTTCCTGGAAGGCTAATTTTATAAGATTAATCTACGAGTTCAGAGTTTCATCAACACCTTGAGATTCAGGTTACACTGTCAATTTCTATTCATGATTCTATTCTTGTTTATTTGAGTATATTGATATTTTGATTGCTTAAATTGAATTTCAATAGGATTGATTCAATTTATTTGATAGAATTTGGTTACGGTTTCTAATTTAATTGAAATATAATTTTGCGACGCTTGATTGTTAACTGTAATATTTTGATGATTGTGATGCTTAATCCAATCAAAGAAACCAAATTCACATAGGATTGATTACGCTTATTTGATCAATTCTATAGTCAAATAAGAATAGAATCATAAATTAGAAATTAAACTCATTGATAGAATCTGTGATAGGTCTGAAACTCGGATATGTGGATTAATCATTTTGATCATCTGTTAAATAAAAAAATTCAAAAAAAACCCATTTTTAATTTCAATTTTCAATTCGATTATTATTATTATATCAAAAGTCCTTGTGAAACGATTTGAGTTATTACCTCTACTTGCATTTTATCAATTGTATTTGACCCGTGTGCGACAACGGATCAGGAAGACGAAAATGACCTAAACATTAATCCAATGACACAAACACACCAATTGGAGGCACATGATTGCTTAAAAACCATAATTGAACAAGAATAAGCATATGGAGGATGAAAATGACCTAAATGTTAATCCAATGACACAAACACACCTATTGGATGCAAAATATTGGTTAAAACCCCAAATTTGACAAGAATAAGCCTAAAGAAGACGAAAATGACCTAAATGTTAATCCAATAACACAAATGAACTTATTGGAGGCACATGATTGCTTAAAATCCTAATTGGTCTAGAATAAGCGTAAGGAGGATGGAAAAGACCTAAATGTTAATCCAATGACACAAACATACCAATTGGATGCACAAAATTGGTTAAACCCCCTAATTGGACAAGAATCAGCCTAAGTGCGACGAAAATTACCTAAATGTTAATCCAATGGAACAAATGAACTTATTGGATGCACAAGATTGCTTAAAAACGCTAATTGGACTAGAATAAGCTTAGGAAGGATGAAAATGACCTAAATCTTACTCTAATGACACAAAGGAAGTTAATGGATGCATAAGATTGTTTAAAAAACCCAATTGAACTAGAAAAAGTCTAGGGGGATGAAAATGACCTAAATTTTAAACAAATGACACAAACACACCTATTAAAAACCCTAAATAGACAATAATAAGACTTGGGAGGAAGAAAGTGACCAAATGTTAATCCGATGAAACAAATGGACTTATTGGATGCACAAGATTCCATAAAAACCCTAATTGAACTAGAATAACCCTAAGGAGGATGAAAATGAACTAATATTAATCCAATAACATAAATGAACTTATTGGATGCAAAAGATTTCTTAAAAACCCTAATTGGACTATTATAAGTCTAAGGAGAATGAAAATGACCTAAATGTTAATCCAACGACACAAACACACCTATTGGATGAACAAAGTTTTATAAAAACTTTAATTCAACTAGAATAAGCCTTGGGATGATGAAAATGACCAAAATTCTAATCCAATGAACCAAACACACCTATTAGATGCACAAGATTGGTTAAAAACCCAAATTGGACCTAAATGATGATCCAATGACACAAACAAAACTATTGGATGCACAAGATTGGTTAAAAACGCAAAATGGACAAGAATAAGCCTAGGGTGGATGAAAATGATCTAAATGTTCATCCAATGACACAAACACATCTATTGGATGCGCAAGATTGGTCAAAAACCCTAATTGGACAAGAATAAGCCTATGGAGGATGAAAATGACCTAAATGTTAATCCAATGACACAAACACATTGGATGCAAAACGTTGGTTAAAAATCCAAATTGAACAAAAATAAACCTAAAGAAGACGAAAATGACCTTAATGTTAATCCAATGACAGAAATGAACTTATTGGAGGAACATGATTGCTTAAAAACACGAATTGGTCTAGAATAAACCTAAGGAGGATGGAAAAGACCTAAATGTTAATCCAATGACACAAACATACCAACTAGATGCACAAGATTGGTGAAAAACCTTAATTGGACAAGAATAAGCCTAACGAGGACGAAAATGACCTAAATGTTAATCCAATGGAACAAATAAACTTAATAGATGCACAAGATTATTAAAAACCCTAATTTGAATATAATAAACCTAGGGAGGACGAAAATGACCTAAACGTTAATCCAATTACAAAATCACACCTATTAGATGCACATGATGTATTAAAGACCCAAATTTGACAAGAATAAGCCTAGGGAGGACGATAATGATCTAAATGTTAATCCAATGACACAAACACACCAATTGGATGCACAAGATTGGTTAAAAATCCTAATTGGACATGAATAAGCCTAGGGATGATGAAAATGACCAAAATGTTACTCTAATGACACAAAGGAAGTTTCTGGATGCATAAGATTGCATACAAATCCTAATTGAACTAGAATAAGCCTAAGGAGGACGAAAATGATCTAAATCTAATCCAATGACACAAACACACCAATTGGAGGCACGAGATTGCTTAAAAATCCTAATTGAACTAGAATTAGCCTAAGGAGGAAGAAAATGAACTAAATAATAATCAAATGACACAAACAAACCTGTTAAATGCACATGATTCGTTAAAAACTCTAATTGGACAAGAATAAGCCTAGGGAAGAAGAAAATGATCCGATAACACAAATGAACTTATTAGATGCACAAGATTGCATAAAAACCCTAATTGAAGTAGAAATCCCTAAGGAAGATGATAATGAACTAATGTTAATCCAATGACACAAATGAACTTATTGGATGCCAAAGATTTGTTAAAAACCCTAATTTGACTATTATAAGTCTAAGGAGGATGAAAATCACCTTAATGTTAATCAAATGACACAAACACACCTATTGAATGAACAAAGTTGCTTAAAAAGCTTCATTGAACTACAATAAGCATAGGGAGGATGAAAATGACCTAAATGTTAGTCAAATGAACCTAACACACCTATTGGATTAACAAGATTGGTTAAAAACCCAAATTGGACAAGAATAAGGCTAAAGTAGACGAAAATGACCTAAATGTTCATCCAATGCACAAACCAACCAATTGGACGCACAAGATTGGTTAAAAACACTAATTGGACAAAAATAAGCCTAGAGTGGAGGAAAATGACCTAAATGTTCATCCAATTACACAAACACACCTATTGGATGCACATGATTTGTCAAAAACCCTAATTGGACAAGAATAACCCTAGGGAGGACGAAGATGACCTAAATGTTCATCCAATGAAGCAAACACACCTATTGGATGCACAAGATTGGTTGAAAACTCTAATTGGACTAGAGTAAGCCTAGAGAGGACGAAAATGATCTAAAGTTTAATCCAATGACACAAACACAACAGTTGGATGCACAAGATTGGTTAAAAACCCTAATTGGATAAGAATAAGCCTATGGAGGACGAAAATAACCTAAATGTTAATCCAACGATTGAAATGAATTTATTGGATGCATAAGATTGCTTAAAAACCCAAATTGGACAAGGATAATATTAGGGATGACGAAAATGACCTAAATTTTCATCCAATGACAAAAACACACCTATTGGGTGCACAATATTGGTTAAAAATCCTAATTGGACGAGAATAAGCCTAGGGAGGACGAAAATGACCTAAATGTTAATCCAATGACTCAAACATACCTATTGGATGCACAAGATTGGTTAAAAACGCTAATTGGACTTGAATAAGCTTAGGGAGGACGGAAATGAGCGAAATGTTCCGCCAATGATACTAACACACCTATTGGATGCACAAGATTGGTTAAAACCCCTAATTGGACCAAAATAAGACTGGGAAGGACAAAAATAACCTAAATGTTCATCCAATGACATAAACACACCTATTGGATGCACAAGATTGGTTAAAAACCCTAATTGGACTAGAATAAGATTAAGGAGGATGAAAATGACCAAAATGCTAATCCAATGATACAAACACACCTATTGGCGGCACAAGATTTCTTAAAAACCCTAATTGAACTAGAATAACCCTAGGGAGGATGAAAATGACCTAATTATTAATCAAATGACACAAAATCGCCTATTGGATTCACATGATTGGTTAAAAACCCTAATTGGACAAGAATAAGCCTAATGAGAAAGAAAATGACCAAATGTTAATCTGATGACACAAATGAACTTATTGGATGCACAAGATTGCATAAAAACCCTAATTAAACTAGAATAACCCTAAGGAGGATGAAAATGAACTAATATTAATCCAATGACACAAATGAACTTATTGGATGCAAAAGATTGGTTAAAAACCCTACTTGGACTACTATAAGTCTAAGGAAGATGAAAATGTCCTAAATGTTAATCCAATAATACAAACACACCTATTGGATTCACAAGATTGGTTAAAAACCAAAATTGGACAAGAATAAGCCTAGGGAGGATGGTAATGATGTAAATGTTAATCGAATGTTAAAACACACCAATTGGATACAAAAGATTGGTTAAAAATCCTAATTGGACAAAAATAAGCCTAGGGATGACAAAAATGACCTAAATGATACTCCATTGACACAAAGGAAATTAATGGATGCATAAGATTGCTTAAAAACCCTAATTGAACTAGAATATGCCTAAGCTGGACGAAAATGATCTAAATGCTAATTCAACGAGAATAAGCCTAAGTAGGCAGAAAATTACCTAAATGTTAATCCAATGACACAAACACAGCTATTAGATGAACAAGAAAGTTTAAAAATCATAATTCAACAAGAATAAACCTAGGGAGGAAGAAAAGGACCTAAATGTTTGTTGAGTGACACAAACGAACTTATTGGTTACACAAGATTGCTTAAAAACCCTAATTGGACTACAATAAGTCTAAGGAGTATGAAAATGACCTAAATGATAATTCAATGACACAAACACACCAATTGGATGCAAAAGATTGGTTAAAAATCTTAATTGGACAAGAATAAGCCTAGGGATGACGAAAATGACCTAAATGTTACTCCAATGACACAAAGTTTCAGACCCTTAATTTTAAATCCTAAATTATGCAATTTTAGGGTATTTGGTTTTTAATTTGCGTAGACTCTTAGCCCAGTTTTCGATATTTAGTGAGTTAAATACCGAAAATATATTTTTGGAAATTGGATTAAAATTATTTGACGAAGAATATTTTGTTTAGGTTTACGAAGAATTTAATTATGGGGAGCTTTGTTAAAAATATCTCGAGTTGCTAAAAATTGTATTTGTCAATTGAGTTGCGATGATAGTAGATATTTTTAACAAAAAGTGGTTTGGAGAGGTTATGGGTGAAATGGTAATTTAATAAATATCTAGATATTTTGAGATATTTGTTAAGTTATAATTAATATATATATTTATATATATATATTTGTTTGGAGGGAAAAAGAAAGAAAAGAAAAGGAGATAAAAAGGAAAGAAGGAAAAAGAAAGAGTGAAAAGGAAAGAAATGAAAGAGAAAGGAAAGAAAAAGTAATGTCTTGGTTACTTTTAATGTCTTGGTTACTTAATGTTGTTTTGAAAATCGTTTAAGTTAACTGGGCGTTAAGAATGGGGAATCTCATAATGTCTAGGTTACTTAATGTTTGTTTTTGAAAATCGTTTCAGTTAAATTAGTATTAAGAATGGGGAATCTCTTAATGTCTTGTTTACTGAATGTTTTATTGTGGAAATCGTTTAAGTCAAAAGTATATTAAGGATGGAGAATCTCTTAATATGTATGTTTGCTTAATGTTTGGTGTGAAAATCGGTTAAGTAAATGAGTATTAAAAATGGGGAATCTTTTAATATCTGCATTTACTTAACGATCGTTGTGGATGGAGTCAGTGTATGCTCATGCATTTCATTTGGTAAATTGTGCTGACCCATGATAGGTGACACCTCGGTAAACAGTACTGACCCGTGATAGGTGGTACATTTACGATTTACTTTTTGGTAAGTTGTGCTGACCCGTGATAGGTGGCACCTCGGTAAGTAGTACTTTGGCCTGTGATAGGCGGTACACTTATGACTTATGCTTTTTCTTTTGGTAAATCGTGTTGACCCGTGATAGGTGGCACCTCGGTAAACAGTACTGACCCGTGATAGGTGGTACGTTTACGATTTATGTTTTTTAGTAAATCGTGCTGACCCGTGATAGGTGGCACCTCGGTAATTGGTACTTTGGCCTGTGATAGGCGGTACAATTATGATTTACGGCCCTTCGAGAAGGGTTTTGGTTTGGCATTCCGAGTCCATGCATTTTAGCATATACGCATCGCATTAGGGTGCTTGGCACGCAAGTCGTGTTTTGATTCAAGTTGTGTTTGAGTATTTTGAACTTGAGATGTTAATGTGAATTGTTGGTTCTTTTTGTCTGTGTTGGGATTGTCGAGTCAAGGTGATGCCATGTGATTTGTTGGTTCATCTTTTCCGTGTGGGTATTGCGTTGTAACTGTTAAGGTGTTATGTATTTCATTATCGTGTGTGAGTGTGATGGATTGTAAAACTATTTCGAAACCCAAATTGTCGTGGTGTTTGTGTGGAAATTGCTAAGTGTTAAGATTTGGAGTCGTGTTGAATATGATTGAGTTAGTTTATGTATTTTTGGAAGAATTTACAGGGGAATCGATTTACCCAATCGATTTGGTAATGTGTTTTTTTCAAATCCACTTAAGAAATCGATTTAGCAAATCGATTGGATTCATTACAGGGGCTCTGTCTTTCACGAAATCGATTTGCCCAATCGATTGGCTTCAATACAGGGGCTCTGTCTTTCACGAAATCGATTTGCCCAATCGATTGGCTTCAATACAGGGGCTCAGTCTTTCACGAAATGGATTAGCCCAATCGATTGGCCAATACAGGGGCTCAGTCTTTCACAAAATCGATTTCCCCAATCGATTGATGTAAGTTCAGAGTTCAATTTTCACTAAAAACTTTTAGGAAATCGATTTACCCAATCGATTGGCTCAGTGGAAAATCTTATTTTGAGTTAGATAATTGATTGCTCAATTGATTTATCAATGTTTTGGTTAGTTATATATTACTTGATGGATTGAGAACTTTATTTGATTTCATTTACATTTGGCAAGCATTATATGAACTTTTAGCATATGGAAAATCCTTTTAAGGTGCATGCTTAGTTGAGAGGATATTTTATGCATTTAAAAACATAAATGTTATGTGTTAACTATTAATTTCGGTTGGTGACCCTTTACAACTATTGTGGAAATCTGTGCTTTGCCCTCAGATGAGAGCCAAGACAATCCTACTGGTCCGTACCCTACGGATGGGAATGCTTGACTGGAGCTATGTTAGGAGGATCTTAAGGGGCACGTGGAGATCACTCAAAGCGTATAGTTTTTGTGTATAGAATGATCAGATTAGGTAGACATAGAGGGAACAGGTGTCTTTCTTTTGAATTGTATTTATTTTAAAAACGGAAGATTGTACCTATACTAATATTGTCAGCTTGACATGTTATTATCGATGGGTTACATGCCCCACATTTTGATGTGTAAATATTTCCGCTGCTTGTAAATTTTAATGACTTAATTATTTATCCAAATGTATTACCCCATTTATTTCTCTGCTTTATTTTAATTTCTTTTGAAAAAAAAAATACACCCTCGCTTTGAAAAACGGGGTGTCACATTGTGGTATCAGAGCTTTGGTCTGGTTTTCTTTGGGGGCTGTGGAACATTGGTTATAGATTGTAAGTCAACCTGTAGGTTGTGAGTCGTTGAGGATTGAAAGATTGTCGTTGTTACCATCCTCCAAAGTTCAAGGGTGATGAGAACTCAGGAAAAGAGATGATTAGTGGATTCGAGAAATGGAAAAGATCTTCGAGATGACGAATTGTCAAGCAGACCTGAAGCAAATCATGACGGCATGGAATTTATAAAATGGTTCCAAGGACACAGAAGCTGTGTGTTGGTGTAAACTCGAAGATGATGAGTATGGATGGATTAACATTAGACTAATAAGGGATTTCAAGTAAAGATCTAAGTTGAGGACTCTTGTTAAGAAAAGTATTAGATGTTTTCCTGGTAGATTTCAGGATGAAACTGGATGAAGTTTGACAACTGTCAAGGAGATGTGAACATCATGGAATTGTTGAGAAGATAAGGCTTCCATTGGAATAACATTTGGTGCTTAGGTGTCAATGAAAGAGACTGGTATTAAAGTTAAGGGAGTGTTGCACATTAGGAGTAAATACTCCTTGGGTTAGATAACATACGCTTTGAGGATTAGTCGATACCTTGAGGGATAAAGTCGAGACTTCGAGTTAGACTGGATTCACAACTTGGATTATTAAGTATGGATGGTAATATTGGATGAATCTATAGACACGTAAGTGTGAATTTTGGGCGATGTTCAGAAAAACCTAATGAGTTATGCCTTGATGCATTGAACTCTATGTTACCATTAAGTGGGATTTGAAGTCATCGAGTACGAGAATACTTGAGATTGCGGTAATATAAGTTTGAGAATCTATTAAAGGATGGAAATTACTAAGAGGATGTTAATATTTTGATAGGACTGAAGGATTATTCTAGATTTGCTTTGGGACCCTAAGATGGTTGATTTTTAGCTGATGATTTAAAATCTCGCAAGGTTGGATGGAGGACCAAGTAATGCTTAAAACTTTCATAATCGAAGGAGTTGAGGCAGACAAGTGATAAATAATTCATTTTAAGGATGGAAGTGTTTGGAGATTTTGAGGATCAAATTTTAGAATCCTATTAAATGATATAAAGTGAAAAAGAAGAGATGTAACAAATGATTTATGATTTAGTTGTTGGTCTTGGGAAATCAAGCGTCAAGATTTAAACCGAGTGTTTTAGTGACTAGATGAACAATGAAAGGTATGTGGGTCTTTGAGACATTTTACTGTAAAAATTTGGGACGAGGAAGTTATAGATAATTATTTCTTAGGAAATGTTTTGAAGAATGTGGGAGAAATAATTCTTTAGGACGTTCGATTGTTAGGATTCTTTTAGTTTGTATCTCGGTGAAGGTTGTGAAGGAATAAGAATCAAGCAAGTGAAACAAATATTGGAAAATGTGCCAAGAAATTTGTTGGAGCACCACATAGAGATGTAGCTTATGACAATTAGAGATTCAGGAAAGGAATTATCTCACCTATAATTCAGACATTATTATTATAAAGGTATGCCAAGATATAAAGACATTACTTGAGTGCATGTCATGGGGATTGTTATTGTGTTCGTCAATCAAAGGAGTTAAATGTTTACTTGATAGGAAACAATTGAACATGAAATGGAAAAGTTTGGTGGGAATTAGTAAGCCTTGATTTATTGGAATCACTATAATGAAGATGTATCAAGGTTCGAGGTAGAAATTTAAGGTTTGTATAAATGGAAAAATGATGGAGTAAATACAATGCAGTTGACCTGTCATAATGAAAGGATAATCATCAAGTTGCAAATGAAGGACACAGTGAAATTAAGAAGTATCAGAATGAATGTTGGCAGTAGAGGTAGGAGGATTATTTTCGAGTTTTGCATAATTGCGAAGTATGTAAGAAATTTTCTAGTGAAGCGTGAATTTGAGGTGTTAGGCATGAGACAAATGTAGACCTTGATCTGTGAATTAAATTCAAGTTGGATCTTAATGGAAAACGTGACTCTTGAAATGAAGTACTGAACTGAAAGGAAGTTTGTGTATCCCAAGTGGTATAGTCTTTGGCATGATTTCGAAAATATTTGAGGAAGCTTTGATCACCAAGCATATGTGGGGATGTAATTATTAAATTTATAATTGGAATGACATACTGATAAGAACACTACGGTAGACATAGTTGTAAGACTAAAGAAAAATCGAGGATTTGTGAACAATGGAGAAATTTAGGAGTCCTCGACTGTAGTGATTGTTTTGTGCTCAGTGTGTTGGTGTCATACTTAGTGATTCAGTTTGTTACAAAATGGATCTTTTATACCAAGTGGATGCAAATGAGGCTATGTGACATAGCTATGGGAAATTGTACTTCGTCGACAGGATCAAAGTTATAGGAAAATAAAGGAAACTCAGTGGACTTTGAGAAGCTAGTTGGCTGCTTGTACATTAGGATAACCTCAGTTGTAAGTTGCAAGGAGCGCTATTACAGTTTGGTTAAGATAGTCTAAGCCACTATCATGGTTGTTGGTTATTTATTGACAAATTGAGGGACTAATCATCCTTAATCTCTTGTTGATAGTAGACAAAATCATGTTGGATGGAACGGACGAGCCTTACCGACTATGGATGTGTGTGAAGTTATTAAGCACCCTATGATAAGGGGTAGGCAACACTTTCTTCAAGAAGGCCAGGTGAAACAAGTGGTGACTTGTATGTGAATTTGAGTACAAACCTAGTGTGGATTGTTACTCGTACTTTAAGTTTCGAGGACGAAACTAATTTTAGGGGGGTAGTAATGTAAGACCCTTAATATTAAATCCGAAATTATGCAATTTTAGGGTGTTTGGTGTTAATTTGCTTAGGCCTTTAGCCCAGTTTTCGATATTTAGTGAGTTAAATACCGAAAATATATTTTTGGAAATTGGATTAAAATTATTTGACGAAGAATATTTTGTTTAGGTTTACGAAGAATTTAATTATGGGGAGCTTTGTTAAAAATATCTCGAGTTGCTAAAAATTGTATTTGTCAATTGAGTTGCGATGATAGTAGATATTTTTAACAAAAAGTGGTTTGGAGAGGTTATGGGTGAAATGGTAATTTAATAAATATCTAGATATTTTGAGATATTTGTTAAGTTATAATTAATATATATATTTATATATATATATTTGTTTGGAGGGAAAAAGAAAGAAAAGAAAAGGAGATAAAAAGGAAAGAAGGAAAAAGAAAGAGTGAAAAGGAAAGAAATGAAAGAGAAAGGAAAGAAAAAGTAATGTCTTGGTTACTTTTAATGTCTTGGTTACTTAATGTTGTTTTGAAAATCGTTTAAGTTAACTGGGCGTTAAGAATGGGGAATCTCATAATGTCTAGGTTACTTAATGTTTGTTTTTGAAAATCGTTTCAGTTAAATTAGTATTAAGAATGGGGAATCTCTTAATGTCTTGTTTACTGAATGTTTTATTGTGGAAATCGTTTAAGTCAAAAGTATATTAAGGATGGAGAATCTCTTAATATGTATGTTTGCTTAATGTTTGGTGTGAAAATCGGTTAAGTAAATGAGTATTAAAAATGGGGAATCTTTTAATATCTGCATTTACTTAACGATCGTTGTGGATGGAGTCAGTGTATGCTCATGCATTTCATTTGGTAAATTGTGCTGACCCATGATAGGTGACACCTCGGTAAACAGTACTGACCCGTGATAGGTGGTACATTTACGATTTACTTTTTGGTAAGTTGTGCTGACCCGTGATAGGTGGCACCTCGGTAAGTAGTACTTTGGCCTGTGATAGGCGGTACACTTATGACTTATGCTTTTTCTTTTGGTAAATCGTGTTGACCCGTGATAGGTGGCACCTCGGTAAACAGTACTGACCCGTGATAGGTGGTACGTTTACGATTTATGTTTTTTAGTAAATCGTGCTGACCCGTGATAGGTGGCACCTCGGTAATTGGTACTTTGGCCTGTGATAGGCGGTACAATTATGATTTACGGCCCTTCGAGAAGGGTTTTGGTTTGGCATTCCGAGTCCATGCATTTTAGCATATACGCATCGCATTAGGGTGCTTGGCACGCAAGTCGTGTTTTGATTCAAGTTGTGTTTGAGTATTTTGAACTTGAGATGTTAATGTGAATTGTTGGTTCTTTTTGTCTGTGTTGGGATTGTCGAGTCAAGGTGATGCCATGTGATTTGTTGGTTCATCTTTTCCGTGTGGGTATTGCGTTGTAACTGTTAAGGTGTTATGTATTTCATTATCGTGTGTGAGTGTGATGGATTGTAAAACTATTTCGAAACCCAAATTGTCGTGGTGTTTGTGTGGAAATTGCTAAGTGTTAAGATTTGGAGTCGTGTTGAATATGATTGAGTTAGTTTATGTATTTTTGGAAGAATTTACAGGGGAATCGATTTACCCAATCGATTTGGTAATGTGTTTTTTTCAAATCCACTTAAGAAATCGATTTAGCAAATCGATTGGATTCATTACAGGGGCTCTGTCTTTCACGAAATCGATTTGCCCAATCGATTGGCTTCAATACAGGGGCTCTGTCTTTCACGAAATCGATTTGCCCAATCGATTGGCTTCAATACAGGGGCTCAGTCTTTCACGAAATGGATTAGCCCAATCGATTGGCCAATACAGGGGCTCAGTCTTTCACAAAATCGATTTCCCCAATCGATTGATGTAAGTTCAGAGTTCAATTTTCACTAAAAACTTTTAGGAAATCGATTTACCCAATCGATTGGCTCAGTGGAAAATCTTATTTTGAGTTAGATAATTGATTGCTCAATTGATTTATCAATGTTTTGGTTAGTTATATATTACTTGATGGATTGAGAACTTTATTTGATTTCATTTACATTTGGCAAGCATTATATGAACTTTTAGCATATGGAAAATCCTTTTAAGGTGCATGCTTAGTTGAGAGGATATTTTATGCATTTAAAAACATAAATGTTATGTGTTAACTATTAATTTCGGTTGGTGACCCTTTACAACTATTGTGGAAATCTGTGCTTTGCCCTCAGATGAGAGCCAAGACAATCCTACTGGTCCGTACCCTACGGATGGGAATGCTTGACTGGAGCTATGTTAGGAGGATCTTAAGGGGCACGTGGAGATCACTCAAAGCGTATAGTTTTTGTGTATAGAATGATCAGATTAGGTTGACATAGAGGGAACAGGTGTCTTTCTTTTGAATTGTATTTATTTTAAAAACGGAAGATTGTACCTATACTAATATTGTCAGCTTGACATGTTATTATCGATGGGTTACATGCCCCACATTTTGATGTGTAAATATTTCCGCTGCTTGTAAATTTTAATGACTTAATTATTTATCCAAATGTATTACCCCATTTATTTCTCTGCTTTATTTTAATTTCTTTTGAAAAAAAAAATACACCCTCGCTTTGAAAAACGGGGTGTCACATTGTGGTATCAGAGCTTTGGTCTGGTTTTCTTTGGGGGCTGTGGAACATTGGTTATAGATTGTAAGTCAACCTGTAGGTTGTGAGTCGTTGAGGATTGAAAGATTGTCGTTGTTACCATCCTCCAAAGTTCAAGGGTGATGAGAACTCAGGAAAAGAGATGATTAGTGGATTCGAGAAATGGAAAAGATCTTCGAGATGACGAATTGTCAAGCAGACCTGAAGCAAATCATGACGGCATGGAATTTATAAAATGGTTCCAAGGACACAGAAGCTGTGTGTTGGTGTAAACTCGAAGATGATGAGTATGGATGGATTAACATTAGACTAATAAGGGATTTCAAGTAAAGATCTAAGTTGAGGACTCTTGTTAAGAAAAGTATTAGATGTTTTCCTGGTAGATTTCAGGATGAAACTGGATGAAGTTTGACAACTGTCAAGGAGATGTGAACATCATGGAATTGTTGAGAAGATAAGGCTTCCATTGGAATAACATTTGGTGCTTAGGTGTCAATGAAAGAGACTGGTATTAAAGTTAAGGGAGTGTTGCACATTAGGAGTAAATACTCCTTGGGTTAGATAACATACGCTTTGAGGATTAGTCGATACCTTGAGGGATAAAGTCGAGACTTCGAGTTAGACTGGATTCACAACTTGGATTATTAAGTATGGATGGTAATATTGGATGAATCTATAGACACGTAAGTGTGAATTTTGGGCGATGTTCAGAAAAACCTAATGAGTTATGCCTTGATGCATTGAACTCTATGTTACCATTAAGTGGGATTTGAAGTCATCGAGTACGAGAATACTTGAGATTGCGGTAATATAAGTTTGAGAATCTATTAAAGGATGGAAATTACTAAGAGGATGTTAATATTTTGATAGGACTGAAGGATTATTCTAGATTTGCTTTGGGACCCTAAGATGGTTGATTTTTAGCTGATGATTTAAAATCTCGCAAGGTTGGATGGAGGACCAAGTAATGCTTAAAACTTTCATAATCGAAGGAGTTGAGGCAGACAAGTGATAAATAATTCATTTTAAGGATGGAAGTGTTTGGAGATTTTGAGGATCAAATTTTAGAATCCTATTAAATGATATAAAGTGAAAAAGAAGAGATGTAACAAATGATTTATGATTTAGTTGTTGGTCTTGGGAAATCAAGCGTCAAGATTTAAACCGAGTGTTTTAGTGACTAGATGAACAATGAAAGGTATGTGGGTCTTTGAGACATTTTACTGTAAAAATTTGGGACGAGGAAGTTATAGATAATTATTTCTTAGGAAATGTTTTGAAGAATGTGGGAGAAATAATTCTTTAGGACGTTCGATTGTTAGGATTCTTTTAGTTTGTATCTCGGTGAAGGTTGTGAAGGAATAAGAATCAAGCAAGTGAAACAAATATTGGAAAATGTGCCAAGAAATTTGTTGGAGCACCACATAGAGATGTAGCTTATGACAATTAGAGATTCAGGAAAGGAATTATCTCACCTATAATTCAGACATTATTATTATAAAGGTATGCCAAGATATAAAGACATTACTTGAGTGCATGTCATGGGGATTGTTATTGTGTTCGTCAATCAAAGGAGTTAAATGTTTACTTGATAGGAAACAATTGAACATGAAATGGAAAAGTTTGGTGGGAATTAGTAAGCCTTGATTTATTGGAATCACTATAATGAAGATGTATCAAGGTTCGAGGTAGAAATTTAAGGTTTGTATAAATGGAAAAATGATGGAGTAAATACAATGCAGTTGACCTGTCATAATGAAAGGATAATCATCAAGTTGCAAATGAAGGACACAGTGAAATTAAGAAGTATCAGAATGAATGTTGGCAGTAGAGGTAGGAGGATTATTTTCGAGTTTTGCATAATTGCGAAGTATGTAAGAAATTTTCTAGTGAAGCGTGAATTTGAGGTGTTAGGCATGAGACAAATGTAGACCTTGATCTGTGAATTAAATTCAAGTTGGATCTTAATGGAAAACGTGACTCTTGAAATGAAGTACTGAACTGAAAGGAAGTTTGTGTATCCCAAGTGGTATAGTCTTTGGCATGATTTCGAAAATATTTGAGGAAGCTTTGATCACCAAGCATATGTGGGGATGTAATTATTAAATTTATAATTGGAATGACATACTGATAAGAACACTACGGTAGACATAGTTGTAAGACTAAAGAAAAATCGAGGATTTGTGAACAATGGAGAAATTTAGGAGTCCTCGACTGTAGTGATTGTTTTGTGCTCAGTGTGTTGGTGTCATACTTAGTGATTCAGTTTGTTACAAAATGGATCTTTTATACCAAGTGGATGCAAATGAGGCTATGTGACATAGCTATGGGAAATTGTACTTCGTCGACAGGATCAAAGTTATAGGAAAATAAAGGAAACTCAGTGGACTTTGAGAAGCTAGTTGGCTGCTTGTACATTAGGATAACCTCAGTTGTAAGTTGCAAGGAGCGCTATTACAGTTTGGTTAAGATAGTCTAAGCCACTATCATGGTTGTTGGTTATTTATTGACAAATTGAGGGACTAATCATCCTTAATCTCTTGTTGATAGTAGACAAAATCATGTTGGATGGAACGGACGAGCCTTACCGACTATGGATGTGTGTGAAGTTATTAAGCACCCTATGATAAGGGGTAGGCAACACTTTCTTCAAGAAGGCCAGGTGAAACAAGTGGTGACTTGTATGTGAATTTGAGTACAAACCTAGTGTGGATTGTTACTCGTACTTTAAGTTTCGAGGACGAAACTAATTTTAGGGGGGTAGTAATGTAAGACCCTTAATATTAAATCCGAAATTATGCAATTTTAGGGTGTTTGGTGTTAATTTGCTTAGGCCTTTAGCCCAGTTTTCGATATTTAGTGAGTTAAATACCGAAAATATATTTTTGGAAATTGGATTAAAATTATTTGACGAAGAATATTTTGTTTAGGTTTACGAAGAATTTAATTATGGGGAGCTTTGTTAAAAATATCTCGAGTTGCAAAAAATTGTATCTGTCAATTGAGTTGCGACGATAGTAGATATTTTTAACAAGAAGTGGTTTGAAGAGGTTATGGGTGAAATGGTAATTTAATAAATATCATGATATTTTGAGATGTTTGTTAAGTTATAATTAATATATATATTTGTTTGGAGGGAAAAGAAAGAAAAGAAAAGGAGATAAAAAGGAAAGAAGGAAAAAGAAAGAGAGAAAAGGAAAGAAAAGAAAGAGAAAGGAAAGAAAAAGTAAAAACTCCTTCTTCTTCCTCTGCCGCGCGAACTCCTTTTTCTCCCTTTTTCTTCATTCGTTGGTTTTGCTTCCTTTTTCTTTCTTTGACTTCAAGAATAGAAACTCAAGGCTTAGTGGGTAAGAAAGCAAGGATTTCTCAACTTCATACTTCCTCGTTGTTTCGAAAACGAAGAAAAACGGTATTAGGGATTCAAACACAAACCTCCCTGTTTCATCTAGATCTAAGCCTCCTTTCAAGAAGTGATAGAAGGGAAGGTTGCTGACCTCCGTGCTACGGTGCTAGTGGACCAACTTTGGACGCGACGTTGCGAGTGGAGATTTTACCGGACTTACTCACGGTACCGTAATCGAACGGAAAAGCTAAAGTGAAGGTAAGGGCTCCTTCCAAACTTTTAGTTTGCATTTAGGGCCTTATCTGTGGTTGTGTGGAAAAGAATTTTGTTAGGGTTGGAGTATTGATTTGGGAATCTTAGAGTTAGGTTTTGGTTATACTAATGAATGTTTCGTGGAAAATGAATTTAAACTCATCTATGTATGATTTTGAGTAAATGAAACTTGTGTGTTTGTGTGGTGGATTGTGTTGATTTGTGTTTGTTGTTTTTGACGTGTTCTTAATTGATACTGATGAAATTTGATATGTGTAATAGTTGGATTTTGTGGAAAAATGAATTGATGTGTTTTGATGTGGATTGATAATATGTTTGAGTTGTTTTGCGTGGAATTTGAAAACCACTAAGTTAAATGAGTATTCAGAATGGGGAATCTCTTAATGTCTTGTTTACTTAATATGTGTTTGGGAAAATCGTTTAAGTTAACTGGGCATTAAGAATGGGGAATCTCTTAATGTCTTGCTTACTTAATGTTGTTTTGAAAATCGTTAAAGTTAACTGGGCATTAAGAAAGGGGAATCTCATAATGTCTTTGTTACTTAATGTTGTTTTGAAAATCGTTTAAGTTAACTGGGCGTTAAGAATCGGGAATCTCAAAATGTCTTGGTTACTTAATGTTAGTTTTTGAAAATCGTTTCAGTTAAATGAGTATTAAGAATGGGGAATATCTTAATGTCTTGTTTACTGAATGTTTTGTTGTGGGAATCGTTTAAGTCAAAAGTATATTAAGAATGGGGAATCTCTTAATATGTCTGTTTGCTTAATGTTTGGTGTGAAAATCGGTTAAGTAAATGAGTATTAAAAATGGGGAATCTTTTAATATCTGCATTTACTTAACGATCGTTGTGGATGGAGTCAATGTATGCTCATGCATTTCATTTGGTAAATTGTGCTGACCCGTGATAGGTGGCATCTCGGTAAACAGTACTGACACGTGATAGGTGGTACGTTTACGATTTACTTTTTGGTAAGTTGTGCTGACTCGTGATAGGTGGCACCTCGATAAGTAGTACTTTGGCCTGTGATAGGCGGTACACTTACGACTTACGCTTTTTCTTTTGGTAAATCGTGCTGACCCATGATAGGTGGCACGTCGGTAAACAGTACTGACCCGTGATAGGTGGTACGTTTACGATTTACTTTTTTAGTAAATCATGCTGACCCGTGATAGGTGGAACCACGGTAATTGGTACTTTGGCCTGCGATAGGCGGTACAATTATGATTTACGGCCCTTCGAGGAGGGTTTTGGTTTGGAATTCCGAGTCCATGCATTTTGGCATATACGCATCGCATTAGGGTGCTTGGCAGGCGAGTCGTGTTTTGATTCAAGTTATGTTTGAGTGTTTTGAACTTGAGATGTTATTGTGAATTGTTGGTTCTTTTTGTCTGTGTTGGGATTGTCGAGTCAAGGTGACGCCATGTGATTTGTTGGTTCATCTTGTCGAGTCAAGGTGATGCCATGTGATTTGTTGGTTCATCTTCCCTTTACAACTATTGTGGAAATCTGGGCTTTGCCCTCAGATGAGAGCCAAGACAATCCTACTGGTCCGTACCCTATGGATGGGAATGCTTAGCTGTAGCTATGTTAGGAGGATCTTACGGGGCCCGTGGAGATCACTCAGAGCGTATAGTTTTTGTGTATAGAATGATCAGATTAGGTTGACATAGAGGGAACATATGTCTTTCTTTTGAATTGTATTTATTTTAAAAACGGAAGACTGTACCTATACTAATATTGTCAGCTTGACATGTTATTATCGATGGGTTACATGTCCCACCTTTTGATGTGTAAATATTTTGGATTCATATTTCGAGGAACTTTTCCGCTGCTTGAAAATTTTAATGACTTAATTATTTATCCAAATGTATTACCCCATTTATTTCTCTGCTTTATTTTAATTTCTTTTGAAAAAAAAATACACCCTCGCTTTGAAAAACGGGGTGTTACAAAAAGGAAGTTAATGGATGCATAAGATGGCTTAAAAACCCTAATTGTACTAGAATAAGCCGAAGGAGGACGAAAATGACCTAAATGTTAATCCATCGGTAGAAACACACCTATTGGATGCACAAGATTGGTTTTAAACCTTAACTGGACAAGAATAAGCATAAGGAGGACGAAAATTACCTAAATGTTAATCCAATGACACAAACACACCTATTGGATGCACAAGAAAGGTTAAAAATCCTAATTGGACAAGAAAAAGCCTAAGCTGGACGAAAATGATCTAAATGCTAATTCAATGACACAAACACGACTATTGGATGAACAAGATTGGTTTAAATCACTAACTAAACAAGAATAAGCCCAAGTAGGCAGAAAATTACCTAAATGTTAATCCAATGACACAAACACACCTATTAGATGAACAAGAAAGTTTAAAAACCATAATTCGACAAGAATAAACCTAGGGAGGAAGAAAAGGACCTAAATGTTCCTCCAATGACACAAATGCACCTATTGGATGCAAAAGATATGTTAAAAACCCTAATTGTACTAGAATAAGCCTAAGGAGGATGAAAATGACCTAAATGTTAATCCAGTGACACAAACACAACTATTGGATGCACAAGATTGCTTAAAAACCCTAATTGAACTAGAATAAGCCTAAGGAGGATGAAAATGACCAAAATATTAATCAAATGACACAAACACGCCTATTGAATGCACATAATTCGTTAAAAACCCTAATTGGTCAAGAATAAGCCTAGGGATGAAGAAAATGACCTAATGTTAATCCCATGACATAAATGAACGTATTGGATGCACAAGACTACATACAAACCCTAATTGAACTAGAATAACCCTAAGGAGGATGAAAATGAACTAATGTTAATCCAATGACACAAATGAACTTGTTGGATGCAAAAGGTTGGTTAAAAATCCTAATTGGACTATTATAAGTCTAAGGAGGATGAAAATGACCTAAATGTTAATCCAATAACACAAACACACCTATTGGATGCACAAGATTGGTTAAAAACCCAAATTGGACAAGAATAAGCCTAGAGAAGACGAAACTGACCTAAACACTAATCCAATGACACAAATGAACTTATTGGAGGCACATGATTGCTTAAAACCCTAATTGGTCTATTATAAGCCTCAAGAGGATAAAAAAGACCTAGATGTTAATGTAATGATACGAAAATACCAATTGGATGCACAAGATTGGTTTAAAACCCTAATTGGACAAAAAAAAGGCCTGAGGCGGACGAAATTGACCTAAATGTTAATCCAATGGAACAAATGAACTTATTGGAACCACACGATTGCTTAAAAACCCTAATTGGACTAGAATAAGCCTAGGGAGGACAAAAATGACCTAAACGCTAATCTAATGACAAAAACACACCTATCAGAGGTACAAGATTGGTTAAAGACCCAAATTTGACAAGAATAAGCCTAGCGAGGATGGTCACGATGTAGATGTTAATCGAATGATACAAACACACCAATTGGAAGCAAAAGATTGGTTAAAAATCCTAATTGGACAAGTATAAGCCTTGGGATGACAAAAATGACCTAAATGATACTTCATTGACACAAAGAAAATTAATGGATGCATAAGATTGCATAAAAACCTAATTGAACTAGAATAAGCCTAAGCTGGACGAAAATGATCTAAATGCTAATCCAACGACACAAACACGACTAATGGATGGACATGATTGGTTTAAAACACTAACAAAACAAGAATAAGCCTAGGGAGGCAGAAAATTACCTAAATGTTAATCCAATGACACAAACACACCTATTAGATGAACAAGAAAGTTTAAAAACCATAATTCGACAAGAATAAACCTAGGGAGGAAGAAAAGGACCTAAATGTTAGTCGAGTGACACAAACGAACTTATTGGATACACAAGATTGCTGAAAAACCCAAATCGCACTAGAATAAGCCTAAGGAGGATGAAAATGACCTAAATGTCAATTCAATAACACAAACACACCAATTGGATGCAAAAGATTGGTTAAAAATGCTAATTTGACAAGAATAAGCCTAGGGATGAGGAAAATGACACAAATGTTACTCCAATGACACGAAGGAAGTTAATGGATGCATAAGATGGCTTAAAAACACTAATTGTACTAGAATAAGCCTAAGGAGGACGAAAATGACCTAAATGTTAATCCAACGATAGAAACACACCTATTAGATGCACAAGATTGGTTTAAAACCCTAACTAGACAAGAATAAACCTAAGGAGGACGAAAATTACCTAAATGTTAATCCAATGACACAAACACACATATTGGATGCAGAAAAAAGGTTTAAAACCCTAATTGAAGAAGAAAAAGCCTAGGGTGGAAGAAAATGACCTAATTGTTAATCCAATGACACAAATGAACGTATTGGATGCACAAGATCACATCAAAACCCTAATTGGACTAGAATAAGTCTAGGGAGGATTAAAATGACCTAAATGTTAATCCAATGACACAAACACACCTATTGGATGCACAAAATTACTTAAAAACCATAACTGAACAAGAATAAGCCTAGAAAGGATGAAAATTACCTAGATGTTAATACAATGACACAAACACACCTAATGTATACACAATATTGGTTAAAAACCCTAATTGGACAAGAATAAGCCTAGGGAGGACGAAATATGACCTAATTGTTAATCCAACGATTGAAATGAGTTTATTATATGCACAAGATTTCTTAAAAACCCTTATCGGACCAGAATAACAATAGGGATGACGAAAATGATCTAATGTTCATCCAATGACACAAACACACCTATTGGATGCACAATATTGGTTAAAACCCCTAATTGGACAAGAATAAGCCTAGCGAGGTTGAAAATGACCTATATATTCGTACAATGACACAAACACATCTATTGGATGCACAAGATTGGTCAAAAACCCGAATTGGACAAAAATAGGCCTAGGGAGGACGAAAATGACCTAAATGTTAATCCAATGACATAAATGAACTTATTGGATGCACAAGATTGTTTAAAAACTCTAATTGGACAAGAATAAGTTTAGGGAGGAAGAAAATTACCGAAACTCTCATCAAATGACACAAACAAACCTATTGGATGCACAAGATTAGTTAAAAATCCTAATTGAACGAGAATAAGCCTAGGGAGGACGAAAATGACCTAAATGTTAATCCAATGACACAAACAAACTATTGGATGCACAAGATTGGTTAAAAATGCTAATTGGACTAGAATAAGCTTAGGAAGGACGAAAAGGACATAAATGTTCATCCAATGACACTAACACACCTATTGGATGCACAAGATTGGTTGAAAACCCAAATTGGACTAGAATAAGCCTAGGGAGGACGAAAATGACCTAAATATTATTCCAATAACACAAACACACCAGTTGGATACACAAGATTGGTTAAAAACCCTAATTGGACAAGAATAAGCTTAATGCGGACGAAAATAACCTAAATGTCAATCCAACGATTGAAATGAATTTATTAGATGCACAAGATTGCTTAAAAACCCTAAATGTTCATCCAATGACAAAAACACAGCTATTGGATGCACAATATTGGTTGAAAATTCTAATTGAACTAGAATAAGTATAGGGAGGACGAAAAATAGCTAAATGTTCATCCAATGATACTAACACACCTATTGGATGCAAAAGATTGGTTAAAAACCCTAATTGGACCAGAATAAGCCTAGGAAGGACAAAAATGACCTAAATGTTCATCCAATGATATAAAAATGCCTATTGGATGCACAAGATTGGTTAAAAACCCTAATTGGACTAGAATAAGCTTAATGACGATGAAAATGACCTAAATGTTAATCCAATGACACAAACACACCAATTGGCTGCACAAGATTGCTTAAAACCCCTAATGGAACTAGAATAAGCCTAAGGAGGATGAAAATGACCTAAATATTAATCAAATGACACAAACACACCTATTGGGTGCACATGATTGGTAAAAAACCCTAATTGGACAAGAATAAGCCTAGGGACGAAGAAAATCACTAAATGTAAATCTGATGACAAAAATGAACTTATTGGATGCACAAGATTGCATAAAACCCTAATTGAACTAGAATAACTCTAAGGAAAATGAACTAATGTTAATCCAATGACACAAATGAACTTATTGGATGCAAAAGATTGGTTAAAACCCCTAATTGGACTATTATAAGTCTAAGGAGGAAGGAAATGACCTAAATGTTAATCCAATGACACAAACACACCTATTGGATCCACAATATTGGTTAAAAACCCAAATAGGACAAGAATAAGCCTAAAGAACATGAAAATGACCTAACTGTTAATCCAATGACACAAATGAACTTATTGGAGGCACATGATTGATTAAAACACCTAATTGGACTAGAATAAGTCTTGGGATGACGAAGATGACCTAAATGTTACTCTAATGACACAAAAAAAGGTAATGGGTGCATAAGATTGGTTAAAAACCGTAATTGAACTAGAATAAGCCTATGGAGGAAGAAATTGATCTAAATGTAATCCAATGACACAAAAACACCTATTGGAAGCCCACAATTGCTTAAACACGGTTGCTTAAAAACCCTAATTGAACTAGAAAAAGCCTAGGGGGATCAAAATGACGTAAATATTTTTTGTCCGAATATCACAAACACACCTAATTGGACCACTACAAGAAAAACTTAAATTTGTGGCCAACTTTATAAATATTTTGTGGCCGAATAAAACCCTCACAAATTAGTGAACGAAAAAGCCCTCACAAAGGCCAAAATTGAAATTGGTTTTTATTTGTGGATGAAAAAGCCCTCACAAATTTTTAAATATTTAACTGGATTTTGTGGTTGCCTAAGCCCTCACAAAATCACAACATTGTGATTTTGTGAGGGCTTAGGCAGCCACAAAATCCAGTTAAGTATTTATGGATTTTGTGAGAGATTTTACAGCCACAAAAAATGAATTTTGTGAGGGCCAAATCCGTCACAAAGGACTGACGTGACTAAGGCGTTTGTGGCTGCATAGGCTGCCACAAAGGAATGCGCACGTGGCGTTTGTGGCTGCAAAAGCCGCCACAAAGGACGCCCAATCCAACTGGCTTTTTTGGCCGCTCAGGCCGTCACAACTGGATAGTACCGTTGGAATTACTGGCGACAAAGGCCGCCACAAATGGCATTATAGCCGTTGGCTTTTCTGGCCACCCAGGCTGCCACAAAATTAAAGTAGCCGTTGGCATTGTGGCTGCTTTGGCCGCCACAAATGCTCAAGGTAACACTATATATATTTCTCTCATCCTCCTTTCATTTTTTCACATCCAACTTCTCTCTAAAATCTCATTCTAACTATTCTCTCCTCCTTCTCTCAACACAAAATTACTCTTAAGCTTCATTTAAATTTGGTAAGTATAAATTATATTATATATGTAATTTTATAATTTTATTTTTTAATTTGATATAACTAATTAATGTTATTGATTTTTATTTTTACAGTGCTTGTTAATTATTTCGAAGACTTGCAAGCATCGTACGTGAGTGAAAGCTTGAAGTCAGACGCTACTCGGCATCAAGTTAGTATTTTATATATTTTAAATTTAGATTAGTAAATATATATATATATATATATATATATATATATATATTATTTTTAAAATATAGATTAGTAATATATATTTAGATTAGTTTTATAAATTTATTTTTAAAAAAATAGGAATGATGTTGTTTACATAATATATGATAAATTAAAGTTTCAAACACGGTTAAAATATATTGGTTTTAATATAATTATTATTTAAAAAAAACATTATTAAAATTGATGATATTATTATTTTTTGTTATAAATAAGTCTTGATTATTAAAAAAACATCATTTAAAACTTTATATAGATTTGTATAATGATATAATCTTGATTAATAATTTATTATATTGTTTGCTAATTAATTAATATATAATCCCCTAATTGACATATATGCCAAAGTTATTGATTTTAAAAAAACATTATTAAAATTGATGATATTAATTATTATTTTTTGTTATAAGTATTGATACATATATATAATGTTTATTTTTTGGTTAGTATTGATATTTTTTGATAGTATTGATATATATATATATAATTTAAAATTTTATTTCGGTTTATATATATAATTATTGTATTGATAATAATATATTATACTGTGTGCAAATGCATGCTCCCCTAATTGACATATAAACATGTCAAAATTTATATATAATGCTTTTGAAAAATAAAGCAATTAATATATAAAACATCGATATATATATATATATATATATGGATTTAGACTGTAGTTGGATGTACGATAGGAATTTTCCTAGAAGAAAGGGTCTTAAACAATGTTTCGCTAACAAGGTTGAAGACTTTCTCAATTTTGCGAGAGTGCAAAAAATTGTCGAAGATGAAGGGGGAATGAGATGTCCATGTTGTTTATGTCGATGTAGACGGTTTAAAAGTGAAGATAAAATAAGAGTGCATTTGTATGCAGACGGATTTATGCCTAACTACTGGATTTGGACTAATCATGGAGAAGAGTCTCCGGCGGCGCCTAATACTAGTACATCTTTGGAGAATTATAACATAGGTCCTTCAAGTAGTACTAACATGTTAGGTATAGATTATTATAACTATCAACACTTTGAGGCGATGAATGATATGATCTCGGATGCTGTTGGGGTTAATTTGTCATTCAATGAAGATCAATATGATGATACCGATGGACTTCCCAATGAAGAAGCTCAGAGATTTTATGGTCTTTTGAAAGAGACAAATAAACCATTGTTTGAAGGTTCTTCAAACTCAAAGTTATCAATGTGTATTAGACTGTTAGGTCTAAAGTCTCAATTTCATGTTCCTGATTTAGCTTTGGATTTGATGACTAAAATAATGCTAGACGCAACACCTGTGAGAGATAGTTTGCCGCAAAGTTATTACGATGCGAAACGGTTAGTGTCAAAGTTAGGATTAGGTGTCAAGAGGATTGATTGTTGTGTTAAAGGCTGCATGTTGTATTATGACAATGAATTTGGTATGAATGATGCAAACTTAGTTGAATGCAAGTTTTGTCAAGAACCAAGGTATCACCAAAGGAATAACTCAAGGGTAAGTAGGGGAAAATCAATTCCAAGGAAAGCAATGTTTTACCTCCCTATTGTATCAAGATTGCAAAGATTGTTTGCATCAATACAAACTGCAGGAAAGATGACGTGGCATTATGAGAATAGAAGAAATTCAGGCGAGTTGCGACATCCTTCTGATGGTCAGGCATGGAAACACTTTGATCAAATACATCCTGATTTTGCGTCAGATCCACGCAATGTAAGACTTGGATTATCCTCAGATGGATTTACGCCTTACATACAAGCATCGTCTACTCCTTATTCTTGTTGGCCGGTTATTGTTACTCCTTACAATCTTCCTCCTGATATGTGCATGTCTAAACCATATATGTTCTTAGCTGCTGTGATACCAGGTCCTTCTAATCCTACAACTGGTATTGATATTTATTTGCAACCTTTGATTGACGATTTGAAGAGGTTGTGCAATGGTGTCTTGACATATGATATTGCTCGGAGAGAAAATTTTATGATGAGAGCTGCATTGATGTGGACCATTAATGATTTCCCCGCTTATGGGATGTTGTCAAGATGGGGCACCCATGGTAAACTAGCTTGTCCTATTTGTATGGAAGATACGAAAGCATTTACTTTAAAATTTGGTGGGAAGGCATCGTGGTTTTAATTAAATTAAGATTAGTTTATTATATATATATATATTAAATTTAATTTATTATTACATTATATTTCAAATTTAATTTAATTATAATTTAAATTTTAATATTAATTTATAAATATATTAATTATAATTATATTAATTTATTATATATAATATTAATTATATTAATTATATTAAATATAGAATATATTAAATATATTAATTATATTAATTATAATTATTGAAATAAAAATTAATTTATATTTTACGTTGGCTTTTGTGGCGGCCAAAAGCCCTCACAAATGTCCAGTCAGCAAGATTTTGTGGCGGCCAAAAGCCCTATCAAAGGTCCAGTCAGCAAGATTTTGTGGCGGCCAAAAGCCCTCACAAAATCCAGTCAGCAAGATTTTGTGGCGGCCAAAAGCCCTCACAAAATCCAGTCAGCGTGAATTTTGTGGCTGCAAAAGCCCTCACAAAATCCTCTCCTTTGTAGCTGCAAAAGCCCTCACAAAATCCTCTCCTTTGTGGCTGCCAAAGCCCTCACAAAATTTTGTGACCAGCTTATTTGTGGTTGCCTTTGGCCCTCACAAAAGCCACATTTGTGGCTGTTTTTTGCCCTTTGTGAGGGTTTTTGGCCCTCACAAAATTAACCAATTCTTGTAGTGTTCTCACACTCTTTGTTTCTTTCTTATTTATATCTTTAGTAAAATAAACTCACCCTTTGGTGAATTTTTATTCTCAATTTATAGGCTTAAATGATGAATGTGTGTGTCTTATATGAAACAAAAAATTAAGCAATTTCATATAATTAGGGAAATAGGTGACTTACACAGAAAAAAAATTAAGAAAACAAAAAAAGAGGAGAAAGAAAGAAATGAGAAAAAGAAAGCAGCAAAGCAAGGGAAGACGCGAGGAAAGCAACAACGAAAGGCTTGAGGAAAGTAGCAAGAGAAGTGAAAATAAACACTTTTTTTATTTATATATATTTTACTAGACTTAATAATAATAAGTGCAAAATGTTTATATATATATTCTTACTTATTTTTTGGAATTATTTTTAATTGACCGAACAAAATTTAGATACTACCGTTGTCTTTATTTAATTATATTTTACTAGAAAATATGAATAATATTATTGTTGTAAAATATAACTATGTATAAGGACCTAAACTTTGTCTAAATAAATTGTGAAATTAAATTAATTCTTAATTCAAGAGCGGGTGTAATGCATGAAAAAAAATGATTGTGTTCAAATTATTTACCGATGCACAAATCGACATGGATAAAAAACTGACCGTCTTGAAGTTGGTTACAGATGTGTAGATCAACAAGAATGAATAAATGATCGTTTTAAGATTGATTACCAATGTGTAAATTGACAAGAATGAATAAATGATCGTTTTTGGATTGGTTACCGATGTGTAGATCAACATTAATGAAAAAATAATTGTCTTCAGATTTGTTATTGATGTGTAGATTGATAATGAAAAATATAACACAAGATTGTTGAGTATAAGTAAATATAAATACAAGATATGCATGATTCATGTGTGTTATACATTATGTGTGTTGTGTTATACATTATAGATAAATGTATAACACAAGGTTGCACAAGATGGTTGAGTATAGGAAAATTGTGAATAAAGATCCATGAATCATTTGTTAATATGCATGATTTTTTGTGCTTTATGCATTGTAGATAAATTCTTGTTCATTTAATTTAGTTCCATGATCCTTATAATCTTATACTCCCACAAGATTCAATAGATAAATGAATATAATTGTTTTTGCATGATGACTCTAGTACAACTTGTGTCACATTTTTTCCAATATGAACTATTGAAACAAAGTCTTTTTGTTTAAAATGATTACTCTCCCTTCTTCTTACACACTCATATATCTTAATAATTTTATCGGTTTTCCCGTATATATTTTTCAAATGTCAAAATATTTAATATATATATATATATATATATATATATATATATATATATATATATATATATATTATTTTCACACATTTCAAATTCCAACATTCATTGTCATAAAATACATTTTGAAATGCTAAAACAATCAATAACAAAAAAATATATATTACTTCTCAAAGAGGCGTAGCGCATACATAGAATGTCAACACACATAAGTGTATTGTCACATTTGTAAAATGTGAAATAAATACAATAGGAATAAGAAACGAAACACTATGTATGAGGTACCAATGTAGGGATGTTCGTGTTTAGCTTTACTTTAAAGATAACAAGTACTAGACGCTCATGTAATTTAAAACTCCCATTGCTCAACTTTCAAGAATAAATATTACCCCAAATGGAGCCGTCTCAACTTTGTAAACCTTGAACTTCTTATAGTTTTTTTTTGTATTCCTAACTTTTGCTTGAACCGCTCTTCCAAGTTTTCAGTCCATCGAGATGTTCTAATTTTTGTCTAGGTATCCTTTTCAAATTTTCAACCTAGTGAGCCCATTTCTCAATTATTTATTTTTTTTGTTTTTGTTCAAGCATAATATCTTTTGTCTGCATCTGAATTTACTTGGAGGGTAACTTCTTCTCCATCCATTGTTGTGAGTATTAGAGCTCCTCCAAAGAAAATCTTTTTCACAACATATGGTCCCTCGTAATTTGGGGTCCATTTTCCACGAGAATCTTTTTTTAATGGACAATATTTTTTTTAATGCTAAATCCCCTTCTTGAAACTCTTGAGGATAAACTTTTTTCTCGTAGGCCTTTTTAAGTTTTTTTTTTTATATAATTGACCATGACACAAAGTTATCATTCTTTTTTCTTCATTGAGATTCAATTGGTCAAACCGTGATTAAGCCATTCATCTTCTAGTTTTTTTTTCCATTAAGATCCTAAGAGGAAATTTCAACTTTAATGAAAAGTACTACTTCCATTCCATACACCAATGAGTAAGGAGTTGCTCATGTTGAGGTGCAAACATATGTTCTATAACCATGTAATGCAAAGGGAAACATTGCATGGCAATCTTTATATGTCTCTAGTATCTTTTGTATGATTTTCTTGATATTCTTATTTGTTGCCCCTACAACCTTATTCATCTTCGGACGATATGGTGAAGAATTATGGTGCTAAACTTTGAAACTATCACACAACTCGTTCATCATTTTTTTGTTTAGATTGGACGCTGTAAGACCCATAATTTTAAAGTACATTTGATGTATTTTAGTGTATTTTGGTATTGAACTCGGAGGCTTTTTAGCCAAAGTATTAATATTTTGGTGTTTATATGACCAAAAAGATATTTTGATGCCCGATTAGAATTACTCGTCGATAAATAAATTAAATTAACTACGGCGAATCTTTTACGAAGAATTAATGCGTTATGGGTGAAATGGTAATTTAACAAATATCTAGATATTTTGAAGATATTTGTTAAAAGTAAATAATATATATTTGTTTGGGGAGAAAAGAAAAGGATATAAAAAGGAAAGAGGGAAAAGGAAAGAAAGGAAAAACAAGGGAAAGAAAGACAAAGGAGAGAAAATAGCATTTTTCCATCTTCTTCCTCTGCCTCACGCGAGCTAGCTTCCTCCCTCCTCCATTTTCATTCATTTTCGTTTCCTTTGCTCCCTTTTCTTCAAGAATTGAAACCCAAGGATTAGTGGGTAAGAGAGCAAGGTTTTCTCAGCTTCATACTTCCTCGTTGTTTCGAAAACGAAGAAAAACGGTATTAGGGATTCAAACACAAACCTCCCCGTTTCATCTAGATCTAAGCTTCATTTCGCGAAGAGATAAAAGGGAAAGTTGCTCACTACCACGCTACGGTGCTAGGGGACCAACTTTGGAAGCGGCGTTGCGAGCGGAGATTTTACCGGATTTGCTCACGGTACTGTAATCGCACGTTACAGCTAACGTGAAGGTAAGGGCTCCTTCCAAACTTTTAGTTTGCATTTAGGGACTTATCTGTGGTTGTGTGGAAAAGAATTTTGTTAGGGTTGGAGTATTGATTTGGGGAAAATGAATCTAAGGCTTTATGGGTAAAATCTTAGAGTTAGGTTTTGGTTATATTGATGAATGTTTCGTGGAAAATGAATTTAAACTCATTTATGTATAATTTGAGTAAATGAAATTTGATGTATTTGAGTTTTATGATTGCATTGATTTGTGTTCATCAAACTTGGCGTGTTCATACTCGATGTTTGTTGATTGATGAGATTTGGTGTGTTCGTTGATTGATTTGGATATTATGTTTGAGTTTGTTGGGTGTGGAATTTGAAAACCATTAGAGTTAAACGAGTATTAAGAATGGGGAATCTCTTAACGTCTCGTTTACTTAATGTGTGTTTTGGAAAGTCGTTTAAGTTAAATGAGAATTAAGAATGGGGAATCTCTTAATGTCTTATTTACTTGAAGTTTGTTTTGAAAATCGTTTAAGTTAACTGGGCGATAAGAATGGGGAATCTCTTAATGTCTCGGTTACTTAATATTGTTTTGAAAACCATTAAGTTAAATGAGTATTAAGAATGGGGAATCTCTTAATGTCTCGTTTACTTAATGTGTGCTTGTGAAAATCGTTTAAGTTAACTGGGCGTTAAGAATGGGGAATCTCTTAATGTCTCGGTTACTTAATGTTGTTTTGAAAATCGTTTAAGTTAAATGAGAATTAAGAATGGGGAATCTCTTAATATCTTGTTTACTTAACGTTTGTTTTTGAAAAATCGTTTCAGTTAAATGAGTATTAAGAATGGGGAATCTCTTAATGTCTTGTTTACTGAATGTTTTGTTGTGGAAATCGTTTAAGTCAAAAGTATATTAAGAATGGGGAATCTCTTAATATGTCTGTTTGCTTAATGTTTGGTGTGAAAATCGGTTAAGTAAATGAGTATTAAAAATGGGGAATCTTTTAATATCTGCATTTACTTAACGATCGTTGTGGATGGAGTCAATGTATGCTCATGCATTTCATTTGGTAAATTGTGCTGACCCGTGATAGGTGGCATCTCGGTAAACAGTACTGACACGTGATAGGTGGTACGTTTACGATTTACTTTTTGGTAAGTTGTGCTGACTCGTGATAGGTGGCACCTCGATAAGTAGTACTTTGGCCTGTGATAGGCGGTACACTTACGACTTACGCTTTTTCTTTTGGTAAATCGTGCTGACCCATGATAGGTGGCACGTCGGTAAACAGTACTGACCCGTGATAGGTGGTACGTTTACGATTTACTTTTTTAGTAAATCATGCTGACCCGTGATAGGTGGAACCACGGTAATTGGTACTTTGGCCTGCGATAGGCGGTACAATTATGATTTACGGCCCTTCGAGGAGGGTTTTGGTTTGGAATTCCGAGTCCATGCATTTTGGCATATACGCATCGCATTAGGGTGCTTGGCAGGCGAGTCGTGTTTTGATTCAAGTTATGTTTGAGTGTTTTGAACTTGAGATGTTATTGTGAATTGTTGGTTCTTTTTGTCTGTGTTGGGATTGTCGAGTCAAGGTGACGCCATGTGATTTGTTGGTTCATCTTGTCGAGTCAAGGTGATGCCATGTGATTTGTTGGTTCATCTTCCCTTTACAACTATTGTGGAAATCTGGGCTTTGCCCTCAGATGAGAGCCAAGACAATCCTACTGGTCCGTACCCTATGGATGGGAATGCTTAGCTGTAGCTATGTTAGGAGGATCTTACGGGGCCCGTGGAGATCACTCAGAGCGTATAGTTTTTGTGTATAGAATGATCAGATTAGGTTGACATAGAGGGAACATATGTCTTTCTTTTGAATTGTATTTATTTTAAAAACGGAAGACTGTACCTATACTAATATTGTCAGCTTGACATGTTATTATCGATGGGTTACATGTCCCACCTTTTGATGTGTAAATATTTTGGATTCATATTTCGAGGAACTTTTCCGCTGCTTGAAAATTTTAATGACTTAATTATTTATCCAAATGTATTACCCCATTTATTTCTCTGCTTTATTTTAATTTCTTTTGAAAAAAAAATACACCCTCGCTTTGAAAAACGGGGTGTTACAAAAAGGAAGTTAATGGATGCATAAGATGGCTTAAAAACCCTAATTGTACTAGAATAAGCCGAAGGAGGACGAAAATGACCTAAATGTTAATCCATCGGTAGAAACACACCTATTGGATGCACAAGATTGGTTTTAAACCTTAACTGGACAAGAATAAGCATAAGGAGGACGAAAATTACCTAAATGTTAATCCAATGACACAAACACACCTATTGGATGCACAAGAAAGGTTAAAAATCCTAATTGGACAAGAAAAAGCCTAAGCTGGACGAAAATGATCTAAATGCTAATTCAATGACACAAACACGACTATTGGATGAACAAGATTGGTTTAAATCACTAACTAAACAAGAATAAGCCCAAGTAGGCAGAAAATTACCTAAATGTTAATCCAATGACACAAACACACCTATTAGATGAACAAGAAAGTTTAAAAACCATAATTCGACAAGAATAAACCTAGGGAGGAAGAAAAGGACCTAAATGTTCCTCCAATGACACAAATGCACCTATTGGATGCAAAAGATATGTTAAAAACCCTAATTGTACTAGAATAAGCCTAAGGAGGATGAAAATGACCTAAATGTTAATCCAGTGACACAAACACAACTATTGGATGCACAAGATTGCTTAAAAACCCTAATTGAACTAGAATAAGCCTAAGGAGGATGAAAATGACCAAAATATTAATCAAATGACACAAACACGCCTATTGAATGCACATAATTCGTTAAAAACCCTAATTGGTCAAGAATAAGCCTAGGGATGAAGAAAATGACCTAATGTTAATCCCATGACATAAATGAACGTATTGGATGCACAAGACTACATACAAACCCTAATTGAACTAGAATAACCCTAAGGAGGATGAAAATGAACTAATGTTAATCCAATGACACAAATGAACTTGTTGGATGCAAAAGGTTGGTTAAAAATCCTAATTGGACTATTATAAGTCTAAGGAGGATGAAAATGACCTAAATGTTAATCCAATAACACAAACACACCTATTGGATGCACAAGATTGGTTAAAAACCCAAATTGGACAAGAATAAGCCTAGAGAAGACGAAACTGACCTAAACACTAATCCAATGACACAAATGAACTTATTGGAGGCACATGATTGCTTAAAACCCTAATTGGTCTATTATAAGCCTCAAGAGGATAAAAAAGACCTAGATGTTAATGTAATGATACGAAAATACCAATTGGATGCACAAGATTGGTTTAAAACCCTAATTGGACAAAAAAAAGGCCTGAGGCGGACGAAATTGACCTAAATGTTAATCCAATGGAACAAATGAACTTATTGGAACCACACGATTGCTTAAAAACCCTAATTGGACTAGAATAAGCCTAGGGAGGACAAAAATGACCTAAACGCTAATCTAATGACAAAAACACACCTATCAGAGGTACAAGATTGGTTAAAGACCCAAATTTGACAAGAATAAGCCTAGCGAGGATGGTCACGATGTAGATGTTAATCGAATGATACAAACACACCAATTGGAAGCAAAAGATTGGTTAAAAATCCTAATTGGACAAGTATAAGCCTTGGGATGACAAAAATGACCTAAATGATACTTCATTGACACAAAGAAAATTAATGGATGCATAAGATTGCATAAAAACCTAATTGAACTAGAATAAGCCTAAGCTGGACGAAAATGATCTAAATGCTAATCCAACGACACAAACACGACTAATGGATGGACATGATTGGTTTAAAACACTAACAAAACAAGAATAAGCCTAGGGAGGCAGAAAATTACCTAAATGTTAATCCAATGACACAAACACACCTATTAGATGAACAAGAAAGTTTAAAAACCATAATTCGACAAGAATAAACCTAGGGAGGAAGAAAAGGACCTAAATGTTAGTCGAGTGACACAAACGAACTTATTGGATACACAAGATTGCTGAAAAACCCAAATCGCACTAGAATAAGCCTAAGGAGGATGAAAATGACCTAAATGTCAATTCAATAACACAAACACACCAATTGGATGCAAAAGATTGGTTAAAAATGCTAATTTGACAAGAATAAGCCTAGGGATGAGGAAAATGACACAAATGTTACTCCAATGACACGAAGGAAGTTAATGGATGCATAAGATGGCTTAAAAACACTAATTGTACTAGAATAAGCCTAAGGAGGACGAAAATGACCTAAATGTTAATCCAACGATAGAAACACACCTATTAGATGCACAAGATTGGTTTAAAACCCTAACTAGACAAGAATAAACCTAAGGAGGACGAAAATTACCTAAATGTTAATCCAATGACACAAACACACATATTGGATGCAGAAAAAAGGTTTAAAACCCTAATTGAAGAAGAAAAAGCCTAGGGTGGAAGAAAATGACCTAATTGTTAATCCAATGACACAAATGAACGTATTGGATGCACAAGATCACATCAAAACCCTAATTGGACTAGAATAAGTCTAGGGAGGATTAAAATGACCTAAATGTTAATCCAATGACACAAACACACCTATTGGATGCACAAAATTACTTAAAAACCATAACTGAACAAGAATAAGCCTAGAAAGGATGAAAATTACCTAGATGTTAATACAATGACACAAACACACCTAATGTATACACAATATTGGTTAAAAACCCTAATTGGACAAGAATAAGCCTATGGAGGACGAAATATGACCTAATTGTTAATCCAACGATTGAAATGAGTTTATTATATGCACAAGATTTCTTAAAAACCCTTATCGGACCAGAATAACAATAGGGATGACGAAAATGATCTAATGTTCATCCAATGACACAAACACACCTATTGGATGCACAATATTGGTTAAAACCCCTAATTGGACAAGAATAAGCCTAGCGAGGTTGAAAATGACCTATATATTCGTACAATGACACAAACACATCTATTGGATGCACAAGATTGGTCAAAAACCCGAATTGGACAAAAATAGGCCTAGGGAGGACGAAAATGACCTAAATGTTAATCCAATGACATAAATGAACTTATTGGATGCACAAGATTGTTTAAAAACTCTAATTGGACAAGAATAAGTTTAGGGAGGAAGAAAATTACCGAAACTCTCATCAAATGACACAAACAAACCTATTGGATGCACAAGATTAGTTAAAAATCCTAATTGAACGAGAATAAGCCTAGGGAGGACGAAAATGACCTAAATGTTAATCCAATGACACAAACAAACTATTGGATGCACAAGATTGGTTAAAAATGCTAATTGGACTAGAATAAGCTTAGGAAGGACGAAAAGGACATAAATGTTCATCCAATGACACTAACACACCTATTGGATGCACAAGATTGGTTGAAAACCCAAATTGGACTAGAATAAGCCTAGGGAGGACGAAAATGACCTAAATATTATTCCAATAACACAAACACACCAGTTGGATACACAAGATTGGTTAAAAACCCTAATTGGACAAGAATAAGCTTAATGCGGACGAAAATAACCTAAATGTCAATCCAACGATTGAAATGAATTTATTAGATGCACAAGATTGCTTAAAAACCCTAAATGTTCATCCAATGACAAAAACACAGCTATTGGATGCACAATATTGGTTGAAAATTCTAATTGAACTAGAATAAGTATAGGGAGGACGAAAAATAGCTAAATGTTCATCCAATGATACTAACACACCTATTGGATGCAAAAGATTGGTTAAAAACCCTAATTGGACCAGAATAAGCCTAGGAAGGACAAAAATGACCTAAATGTTCATCCAATGATATAAAAATGCCTATTGGATGCACAAGATTGGTTAAAAACCCTAATTGGACTAGAATAAGCTTAATGACGATGAAAATGACCTAAATGTTAATCCAATGACACAAACACACCAATTGGCTGCACAAGATTGCTTAAAACCCCTAATGGAACTAGAATAAGCCTAAGGAGGATGAAAATGACCTAAATATTAATCAAATGACACAAACACACCTATTGGGTGCACATGATTGGTAAAAAACCCTAATTGGACAAGAATAAGCCTAGGGACGAAGAAAATCACTAAATGTAAATCTGATGACAAAAATGAACTTATTGGATGCACAAGATTGCATAAAACCCTAATTGAACTAGAATAACTCTAAGGAAAATGAACTAATGTTAATCCAATGACACAAATGAACTTATTGGATGCAAAAGATTGGTTAAAACCCCTAATTGGACTATTATAAGTCTAAGGAGGAAGGAAATGACCTAAATGTTAATCCAATGACACAAACACACCTATTGGATCCACAATATTGGTTAAAAACCCAAATAGGACAAGAATAAGCCTAAAGAACATGAAAATGACCTAACTGTTAATCCAATGACACAAATGAACTTATTGGAGGCACATGATTGATTAAAACACCTAATTGGACTAGAATAAGTCTTGGGATGACGAAGATGACCTAAATGTTACTCTAATGACACAAAAAAAGGTAATGGGTGCATAAGATTGGTTAAAAACCGTAATTGAACTAGAATAAGCCTATGGAGGAAGAAATTGATCTAAATGTAATCCAATGACACAAAAACACCTATTGGAAGCCCACAATTGCTTAAACACGGTTGCTTAAAAACCCTAATTGAACTAGAAAAAGCCTAGGGGGATCAAAATGACGTAAATATTTTTTGTCCGAATATCACAAACACACCTAATTGGACCACTACAAGAAAAACTTAAATTTGTGGCCAACTTTATAAATATTTTGTGGCCGAATAAAACCCTCACAAATTAGTGAACGAAAAAGCCCTCACAAAGGCCAAAATTGAAATTGGTTTTTATTTGTGGATGAAAAAGCCCTCACAAATTTTTAAATATTTAACTGGATTTTGTGGTTGCCTAAGCCCTCACAAAATCACAACATTGTGATTTTGTGAGGGCTTAGGCAGCCACAAAATCCAGTTAAGTATTTATGGATTTTGTGAGAGATTTTACAGCCACAAAAAATGAATTTTGTGAGGGCCAAATCCGTCACAAAGGACTGACGTGACTAAGGCGTTTGTGGCTGCATAGGCTGCCACAAAGGAATGCGCACGTGGCGTTTGTGGCTGCAAAAGCCGCCACAAAGGACGCCCAATCCAACTGGCTTTTTTGGCCGCTCAGGCCGTCACAACTGGATAGTACCGTTGGAATTACTGGCGACAAAGGCCGCCACAAATGGCATTATAGCCGTTGGCTTTTCTGGCCACCCAGGCTGCCACAAAATTAAAGTAGCCGTTGGCATTGTGGCTGCTTTGGCCGCCACAAATGCTCAAGGTAACACTATATATATTTCTCTCATCCTCCTTTCATTTTTTCACATCCAACTTCTCTCTAAAATCTCATTCTAACTATTCTCTCCTCCTTCTCTCAACACAAAATTACTCTTAAGCTTCATTTAAATTTGGTAAGTATAAATTATATTATATATGTAATTTTATAATTTTATTTTTTAATTTGATATAACTAATTAATGTTATTGATTTTTATTTTTACAGTGCTTGTTAATTATTTCGAAGACTTGCAAGCATCGTACGTGAGTGAAAGCTTGAAGTCAGACGCTACTCGGTATCAAGTTAGTATTTCATATATTTTAAATTTAAATTAGTAAATATATATATATATATATATATATATATATATATATAATTTAAAATCTTATTTCGGTTTATATATATTTATTGTATTGATAATAATATATTATATTGTGTGCAAATGCATGCTCCCCTAATTGACATATAAATATGTCAAAATTTATATATAATGCTTTTGAAAAATAAAGCAATTAAGATATAAAACATCGATATAGATATATATATATATATATATATATATATATATATATATATATATATATCCAAGATGAAGGGGGATGTACGATAGGAATTTTCCTGGAAAAAAGGGTCTTAAACAACGTTTTGCTAACAAGGTCGAAGACTTTCTGAATTTTGCGAGAGTGTAAAAAATTGTCCAAGATGAATGGGGAATGAGATGTCCATTTTGTGTTTGTCGATGTAGACGGTTTAAAAGTGAAGATGAAATAAGAGTGCATTTGTATGCAGACGAATTTATGCCTAACTACTGGATTTGGACTAATCATGGAGAAGAGTCTCCGACGACGCCTAAAACTAGTACATCTTTGGAGAATTATAACATAGGTCCTTCGAGTAGTACTAATAACATGTTAGGTGTAGATTATTATTACTATCAACACTTTGAGGCGATGAATGATATGATCTCGGATGCTGTTGGGGTTAATTTGTCATTCAATGAAGATCAATATGATGATACCGATGGACTTCCCAATGAAGAAGCTCAGAGATTTTATGGTCTTTTGAAAGAGACAAATAAACCATTGTTTGAAGGTTCTTCAAACTCAAAGTTATCGATGTGTATTAGACTGTTAGGTCTAAAGTCTCAATTTCATGTTCCTGATTTAGCTTGACATGGGGCACCCATGTCAGTATGGAAGATACAAAAGCATTTACTTTAAAATTTGGCGGGAAGGCATCGTGGTTTGACTCGCATCGTAGGTTTTTACCTGCTGATCATGCATTTTGAAGGAACAAAGCTGCATTTATGAAGGGCTATGCAGAAAGTCTAGGACCCCCGCTTAAATTGACATCAGAACAAGTTTGGAATAAAGTAAAAGATATGCCAAAGGTACATGTTGTTAATGGTGTGGCTTGTAAACCACAAGGTTACAGACAATGGCACAATTGGACAAAAAGATGTATTTTTTGGGATCTACCGTATTGGAAAGATAATCTTTTGAGACATAATCTCGATGTTATGCATATTGAGAAAAATTTCTTTGACAACATCTTTAATACTGTGATGAATGTGAAAGGGAAAACAAAAGATAATGAGAAAGCTAGAAAAGACATAGGTATATATTGCAGACGACCAGATTTGTTGTTGGTGGAACAAAACGGCAAGACCCTAAAACCTCGTGCGAATTACACTTTATCTACTGATGAAGTCATGATTGTCATATATTTTTAGAGTGTTTACTTCCTATTGCCTTTAGTGCTTTACCAACACATGTATTGAACCCACTTATTGAAGTGAGTCAATATTTCAAGAATTTGTGTTCTTCAACACTCATTGATAAAGATCTGATCAAGATGGAAAATGACATTCCGATCATTCTATGTAAGTTGGAGAAAGTATTTCCTCCTGGGTTTTTTGATTCGATGGAGCATCTCTCAGTGCATCTTGCAAGTCAAGCTAGGCTTGGTGGACCAGTTCAGTATAGATGGATGTATCCATTTGAAAGGTGATATATATATATATATACATCTCTTTAATTTCAATATACTTCAACTTATATATATATATATATATATATATATATATATATATATATATATATATACATGGAGCTTATTGTACATCTCTTTGTATATTATATGTTCATGGGTTATTCAAAACGGTCGGTGAAAAGCAAAGCTAGAGTTGAGGGCTCAATTTGTTCATCTTACCTACACCGTGAAACAACACACCTTTGTTCTCATTATTTCAACAATGAAACTTTGTCACCAATTAACGGAAGAAACGCTACTGATAGTGTTATACGTCATCCACATGCTTTATCAGTTTTTTGCTTGTCTGGTCATCATGCTGGTAGGGATTTTCCGATTTTCTGGCCAAGCGACAAAGTATTTAATGCGGCACATGTTCACATTTTGATTAACTACACTGAAGTTAAACCGTACATTGAGTACGTTTCAAATTCCTCTTCTTATTAAATAATTATATTTAATTATATGATTAAATTGATATTCACCATATATATGGTCATCGATCAGGGCATTTTTAAATACGGGACAATCATCTGATGATATACATTCAAATTTCCCATTATGGTTTCAACAACAAGTGCATCTGGAAGAACAAACTCCTATCAACATCCACTTAAGGCACTTATTGTAAGACCCGTAATTGTAAAGTATACTTTATGAATTTTAGTTTATTTTCGGTATTGAACTTGGAGGCTTTTTAGCCAAAGTTATTAATATTTGGGAGTTTATATGACCAAAAGGATATTTTGATGGCCGATTAAAATTACTCGTCGATAAATAAATTAAATTAAGTACGGTGAATCCTTTACGAAGATTTTAATGCGTTATGGGTGAAATGGTAATTTTAATAAATATCTAGTTTTGAGATATTTGTTAATTATAATTAATATATATAAATACATATATATGTTTATGTGGAGGGAAAAAGGAAAGAGATAGAAAAGAAAGAAAAGGAAATAGGAGGAAAGGAAATTAGAAGAAAGGAAAATCAAAGGAAAATAGAAATCCTTCCTCTCTTTCCCTGCCTCGTGAGCTTATCTTCCCCCTTCCTCCATTGTTGTTCATTTTGCTTTCTTTGCTTCCCTTTTAGTTCCAAAATAGAAACCCAAGGATTGTGGGTGAGTAAGATCAAGTTCCCAGCTTCTTCCTTCCTCCCGGATTCGAAAACAGAGTTAGGGATTTCTAAAACCGTCAATCACAAACCTCCCCGTTTCATCTAGATCTAAGCTTCGTTTCGCAAAGAGATAGAAGGGAAAGTTGTTCACTACCCCGCTACGGTGCTAGGGAACCAACTTTGGAAGCGACGTTGCGAGCGAAGATTTTACCAGATTTACTCGCGGTACCGGAATCGCACGTGAAAGCTAACGTGAAGGTAAGGGCTCCTTCCAAACTTTTAGTTTGCATTTAGGTCCTTATTTGTGGTTGTGTAGAAAAGAATTTGTTAGGGTTGAAGTGTTAATTTGGGGAAAATGAATCTAAGGCTTTAGGGGTAAAATCTTAGAGTTAGGTTTTGGTTATATTGATGAATGTTTCGGGGAAAAAGAATTTAACTCATTTAGGTATGATTTTGAGTCAATAAAACTTGTTGTGTTTGAGTTGTGGATTTGTGTTGATTTGTGTTCGTCGTATTTGACATGTTCTTAATTAATACTGATGAAATTGTTATGTGTATGGTTGGATTTTGTGGAGAAAGGAATTGATGTGTTTTGGTTGAATCGTGGATTGAATCTGATAAATGTTTGAGTTTGTTCTGTGTGGAATTTGAAAACCAATAAGTTAAACGAGTATTAAGAATGGGGAATTCTCTTATTGTCTTGTTTACTTAATATGTGTTTGTGAAAATCGTTTAACTGGATATTAAGAATGGGGAATCTCTTAATGTCTTGGTTACTTAATGTTGTTTTGAAAATCGTTTAAGTTAACTGGATATTTAGAATGGGGAATCTCTAAATGTTTTGGTTACTTAATGTTGTTTTGAAAATCGTTTAAGTTAACTAGATATTAAGAATGGGGGATCTTTTAATGTCTTGGTTACTTATTGTTGTGGTGAAAATCGTTTAAGTTAACTGGGTATTAAGAATGGGGAATCTCTTAATGTTTTGGTTACTTAATGTTGTTTTGAAAATCGTTTAAGTTAACTAGATATTAAGAATGGGGAATCTCTTAATGTTTTGGTTACTTAATGTTGTTTTGAAAATCGTTTAAGTTAACTGGATATTAAGAATTGGGAATCTCTTAATGTCTTGGTTACTTATTGTTGTTGTGAAAATCATTTAAGTTAACTCGGTATTAAGAATGGGGAATCTCTTAATGTTTTGGTTACTTAATGTTGTTTTGAAAATCGTTTAAGTTAACTGGATATTAAGAATGGGGAATCTCTTAATGTCTTGGTTACTTAATGTTGTTTTGAAAATCGTTTAAGTTAAAAGAATATTAAGAATGGGGAATCTCTTAATATGTTTGTTTGCTTAATGTTTGGTGTGAAAATTGGTTAAGTTAAATGAGTATTAAAAATGGGGAATCTTTTAATTTCTGCATTTATTTAACGATTGTTGTAGATGGAGTGAGTGTATGCTCATGCATTTCATTATGGTAAATTGTGCTGACCCGTGATAGGTGGCACCTCGGTAAACAGTATTGACCCGTGATAGGTGGTACGTTTACGATTTACGTTTTGGTAAATTGTGCGGACCCGTGATAGGTGGCACCTCGGTAAATAGTACTTTGGCCTGTGATAGGCGGTACTTTTACGATCTACGCATTTTCTTTTAGTAAATCGTGTTGACCCGTGATAGGTGGCACCTCGGTAAACAGTACTGACCCGTGATAGGTGGTATGCTTACTATTTACGTTTTCTAGTAAATCGTGTTGACCAGTGATAGGTGGCACCTCGGTAATTGGTACTTTGGCCTGCGATAGGCAGTACAATTATGATTTACGGCCCTTCGAGGAGGGTTTTGGTTTGGAATTCCGTGTCCATGCATTTTGGCATATACGCATTGCATTAGGGTGCTTGGCACACGAGTCGTGTTTGATTCAAGTTATGATTGAGTGTTTGAATTTGAGATGTCATTGTGATTGTGTTTTAATTGCTAAGTGTTATGTATTGAATATCGTGTGTAAATGTGTTGGATTGTAAAACTATTTCGAAACCCAATTGGTCGTGATGATTGGGTGGGAATTGATAAGTGTTAAGATTTGGAGTTGTGTTTGAATATGATTGAGTTAGTTTATGTATTTTTGGAATAATTTACAGGGGAATCGATTTCCCAATCGATTTCATGAGTTACAGGGACTTCGCAAATTTGCCAAAAATCGATTTACCCAATCGATTTTGTAATATGTTTTTCAGAACCATTTAAGAAATCGATTTAGAAAATCGATTGGATTCATCACAGGAGCTCTGCAAAATTGACGAAATTGATTTGGTAAATCGATTGGTTTCAATACAGGGGCTCAGTTTTTCATTCAATCGATTTCCCCAATCGATTGATTTAAGCCCAGAGTTCAGTTTTCACTAAAAACTTTCAGGAAATCGATTTCCCTAATCGATTGGCTCAGTTGAAATTCTTATTTTGAGTTAGATAATCGATTGCTCAATTGTTTCATCAATGAATTGGTCCGTTGTTTATTACTTGATTGATTTGAGACTTATTTTGATTTCATTTTCAGTTGGTAAGCATTGTATGAACTTTTAACATATGGAAAGGTTATTTTGTACATTTAAAAACCTAAATGTTATGTGTTAACTATTGTGGAAATCTGGGCTTTGCCCTCATATGAGAGCCAGGACGTTCCTACCGTTTCGTACCCTACGGATGGGAATGTAGATGGGAATGCTTGACAGGAGCTATGTTAGGAGGATCTTACGGGGCGCGTGGAGATCACTCATGGTGTATAGCTATAGTTTTTTTGGTAGAATGATCATATTAGGATGACATAGAGGGAACATATGTCTTTCTTTTGGATTACGTTATTTTGAACTGGAAAACTGTACCTTTACTAATATTGTCAGTATGACATCTTATGTGAATGGGTTATATGTATCATTTGTCGTTGTGTAAATACTTTGGGTTCATATTTCAAGAGAACTATTCCACTGAGTATCAATTATATTGACTTGTATGATTATTCAAAGGTATTTCACTTAATTATTCTTTGTTTCATTTTAATTTCTTTTGAAAAAAAATACACCCTCGCTTAGAAAAACGGGGTGTTAAACTTATCTATGGGCCCGAGTAGAAGTTTCAAAGAATGGCACACCTATTACATCAATGGATACAAATTTCACACTGAATCTTGGACTGAAGGAAAAGAAACAATTAATAGTAGAGTTTATATGAAAAGTGTCTCTGATAGTGGTGTAGTAGAAGATTTCTATGGCATAATTGAGCATATTTATGAAATTGACTACACGTTCCTAGATTATGCGAAAAAAGTGGTGTTGTTTTACTGTAAGTGGTTTGATCCATCTAGTAGAGGAACTAAAATCAATTTGATATCCAATACTGTAGACATTCGAATGAGCAAAAGAAATCCACAATTTGATCCATTTGCCCTGGCCCATAATGTAAGACAAGTGTATTATGTTCCTTATCCATCAACTGTTAGAAGCAAACAAGGTTGGTGTGCTGCAATCAAAACAAGACCAACGAGTGGAATAGAAGAAGTTGAAGCAGGTCAAAATGAAGAAGTTGCATTTCAAATGGATGAAATGTCAAATTTGGATCATGTGATTGGAGATGAGACTATTAGTCAACTTTGTCATGAGTCACACATTGGAGAAGAAGTTGATGAACAAGAAATAGATGAATTAGAGAACGATGAAGGCAATATTGACTTAATTCACTCATCAAATGAATATACTGATGATGAAGATGACCAAGACGAAGACAATTAATTAATTAGGCATTATATATATATATATATATATATATTTGTATGGATATGGATATGTATAATATTATATATTGTAATGTGAAATGAACGACAATATATATATTTGTATGGATATGGATATGTATAATATTATATATATTTATATTTTATATATATTTCTTTATTTATGTGAGTGTTAAAATTTATTTATGTATATTTCATTGTTATATATATGTATGGATATATAATTATTTATGTATATCATTATGTATAAAATTTATTTATTTATGTATATTGCTTTATTTCATTATTATTTACATATAATTAATCTTATGTTAATTGTACATACACACATATATTATATTATATATATGTATGGATATGGATATATATATATATATATATAGACATGCCTTCAGTGTCGCGAGTAGGAGGATTAGGAGGTTCGGATGGATCAGCAGGACCAGGAACGGTGGCAATACGAGGAATATCCAAAACATCACGTGGTAAGAAAAAAGTTGCTAAACCACGTGATGTTAATGACCCATCTCTCATGCCGATGCCGACCATTGGTACTAGTGGTGAAGCTATTCCTCTATATCTGGAGGTCCCAGTAGAGCCTTATACCTTAGAAGCAATAATGGAACCCGAATGTATTGATTGCTACAACCGCATTGTCATCATTCTAGAAGGAGATGGGTATGTAAACTATGATTGATTAAATTAATTATGATTGTTAAATATTTTATTATTGCATATGTTACATTATTTTATTAATTAATTTTTATATTTATTTTGCATGTAAATTTTGAAGATATCTTCCTTTTAAATCATCTGCAAAGGCAATTGCTGAAGTCATACAAGAGAAATACAAAAAACCATGGTTGTCTTGGGGTGAGATAAAAGAGGATAAGACACCTCAATTTAGTGAAGTTGATCAGTTTTTACATTGTTTCAAAGTAAGTGATTACATTAATTTATTTAAGTACTAATTAATTATATATACATTTGATTGCTTAACTGAATTATATTTTTAATATTTTTTAAATTTAACAAACAACAGACTAAATTTACTTGGAAAAGAGAGCATGATGCCGCAGTTATGGCTTCATTTGACCATCGCTTTTCAAAGCGTCCCTCATCTATGTTGTCTTACGCACGTAATAAGGGCGAGGAAAAACGGCCTAATTGGATTGGTGAAAATGTTTGGACTCCTTTGTGGAGGAAGTGGAACACAGATGCTCACAAACAGAAGAGAGAAAAAGCAAAGATTAATAGAGCATCTGAGAGGGGTACCAGTACTCAGAAGGGAGGTTCCATGTCTGCTGGAGAAATTAAATATTATATGGTAATTAATTATTATTTATAATATATATCTATTAATTTTTATTCAATTAATCACCATATTTCACCAACTTATAAACTTGACATTAATTTAATATATATTTTAGGAAAAGCAACTTGGAAGGGATGTCACTCTGGCTGAGATACATCGCTTTCTTCATGTTAGTCCTCAAACAAATGAGTATACTGATGAATTATCAAAAATGATTCAAGTAATTATTATATATTGATTATTATATATTAATTACACCTTTAAATTATTATATATATTAATTATTAACTATTTTAATTTTTAATTTTTTTATTTTTAATATAGGAACAACTTCAACAAGTCATGAAAGAATGGGATGATCATCAAGCTACTCTTTCTCTTGCTATGCGAGCTGGTCCAGTGCAGCGGAAACAATATGAGACCGCAAGTTTTATGAACCTCAGTGGTGGCAAGTACAAAGGGCGTGTGCTGGGTGCCTGTACTTTATGATCAACCTTTGTGAAAGGTCCAACCGGCTATATTTAGACTGAGACGTCTTCTTCTTATGCTAGTACGGATCGATCTCATCGTCCGGCGCCGATAGATAATCTTGACCAGTTAAAGGAGCAATGGGCAAGTGAGCAAGAAGAAAGGACACAACAATTGATACAAGCCGCAATTGATAAATTGAATGAGGAATGGAAACAGAGGTTTCAAGAGCAGCAGCAGCAGTTTCAGCAGCAACAACAATTTCTACAACAACAATTTTCATTTCCTCCTGTCTTTCATCAATAGTTCCCGCCTCGGCCTCAATACTTGCATCAACAACCACTTTTCCAGCAGCAACAAAATTGCTCTCAATACTCCCAGCAGCAGCAACCGCCTCCAAATTTCCAACAGCAACTTTAGGATCCTTCGAACTCTGCCTTCCAGCAACAACAGCAGCCAATGTTTCAGCAACAACATTATTTTCATAATTATCAGTATGCTCCATCATCTTCACATCAACCTGCTCAACCTCAACCAGATCATCAAACTGCATACCGACCAACTATGCCAACAGTTTGGTTGATCAGACCAGATTTAAATCAACCTCAACCAGCTAGGGCTCCTCCTTCGACTACTGGTGGTGACATTGAAGATGAAAATCAATTTCAAAGCATGATGTCTCCTCCAACAGAAATGAATAATACTTTTGAGGGGCTTCTTTCGTCGGGTATGAATGCAGGAAATAATGATGGTTGGAGTGGAGCTGATCAAACGAATTATTATGAGGATTGATGTAATTTGAAGAATTTCATAATTTATTTTTGGGTTGTATGACATTACTGTGTGTTTAATTTCCACTTTGTAAGACATTATTTGATAATTTTAGGTTTGTAAGACATTAATTGTTAATTTTGGAATGAATGTTTTATTTGATTTTGTCGTAATTGTTATAGCTAGCTTTAATTATTATTAATATTACGTTTTTATATATAATATTTATTTTAATTTTAATATTTAATAATTAATTTTAATATTTAGTATTTAATTTAAATATTTAATTAAATATAATTTTATTTAAATTTTAATTTAATTTTAATTTTAATTATAATTTATTTATAATTTACATTAATTTAATTTAATGTTTAATTATAATTATAATTATTAATTTAAATATTTAAATATTTAAATATTTTATTATTAATAATTTAAATATTTTTTTATTAATTTAAATATTATTATTAATATTTTACTATTTAAATTAATCTTTCCTTTAATTATTAATCTTTAATTTTAATTTAAATATTTTATTTTAAATTTTTAATTATATTAAGATTAGTTTATTATATATTAAATTTAATTTATAATTACATTATATTTTAAATTTAATTTAAATTTAAATTTAATTATAATTTAAATTTTAATATTATATTTATATTAATTTATTATATATAATATTATAATAAACTATCAATTTTGAATTTAAAAATTAATTTATTAAATACGAATTATTTTGTGGCTGCGTAAGCCCTCACAAAATATAATATTTTTTAATCACGTTGGCATTTGTGGCGACCAAAAGCCCTCACAAAGGAGGGAATTTGTGGCGGCCTAGGCCCTCACAAAGGTCCAATCAGACAAATTCAACTTCTCCTTTGTGGCGGCCTATGCCCTCACAAAGGCAGACTTTTGTGGCTGCAAAAGCCCTCACAAAATGTCTGTCTTTTGTGGCTGCAAAAGCCCTCACAAATGCCAACCTGTTTCAGGCACTTTGTGGCTGCAAAAGCCCTCACCAAATTTTGTGACCAGCTTCTTTGTGGCTGCCAAAAGCCCTCACAAAATCCACCTTTGTGGCTGCTATATGCCCTTTGTGAGTGCTTTCGGCCCTCACAAAATCCACCATTTCTTGTAGTGGACAATAATAAGCCTAGGGAGGAAGAAAATGACCAATTGTTAATCCGATAACACAAATGAACTTATTGGATGCACAAGATTGCATAAAAACCCTAATTGAACTAGAATAACCCTAAAGAGTAAGAAAATGAACTAATATTAATCCAATGTGTAACACCCCGTTTTTCAAAGTGAGAGTGTATTTTTTTTTTTAAACAAAATCATATAACAAAGAAATAAATAAGGAAATACCTTTGGATAAATATTTTAGTCATTATAATTTACAAGCAGCGGAATAGTTTTTCGAAATATGAATATTCCAAAGTATTTACACAATCAAAAAGTGGTACATGGAATCCATCGAAAATAACATGTCATGCTAACAACATTAGTACATGTACAGTCTTCCAATTTAAAATAAACGCAATACGAAAGAAAGACATTTGTTCCCTCCATGTCAACCTAATCTAATCATTCTACAAACAACAACAAAAAACTATACACCCTAAATGATCTCCACGCGCCCCGTAAGATCCTCCTAACATAGCTCCAGTCAGGCATTCCCGTGTACATTCCCATCCACAGGGTAGGAACAGGTAGGATTGTCCTGGCTCTCATCTGAGGGCAAAGCCCAGATTTCCACAATAGTTTTAAAGGGTCACCAACCGAAATTAACAGTTAACACATAACACTTAAGTTTTTAAATGCACAAAATAACCTTTCAACTTAGCATGCACCTCAAAAGGGTTTTCCATATGCTAAAAGTTCATATAATACTTGCCAAATAAAAATGAAATCAAAGTAAGGTTTTTTAATCAATCAAGTAATATATAACTGACCAACCCATTGATGAATCAATTGAGCAATCGATTATCTAACTCAAAATAAGAGTTTCTACTAAGCAAATCGATTGGGAAATCGATTTCTTGAAGGTTTTTAGTGAAACCTGTACTCTGGGCTTAAATCAATCGATTTGGCAATCAATTGATTGAATAGCTGAGCCCCTGTAACAAATCCAATCGATTGGCAAATCGATTTTGACCAAATAGCTGAGCTACTGTAATAGCCAAATCGATTAGTTCAATATCTTTTCAAGATTCAAGAAAAACAGGAGACACAACAATCGATTGGGAAATCGATTTCTTAAATGGTTTTATGAAACATGTTTACAAAATCGATTGGCACATCGATTTTGTCAAAATAGCTGAGCTCCTGTAACAAATCCAATCGATTGGCAAATCAATTTGGATAAATGGGTTTTCACATAATCGATTTGGGAATCGATTTCCCATGAATATTTTTCTAAAACTACATAAACTAACTCAATCACATTCACACACAACTCCAAAACATAACACTTAGCAATTTCAACACATTTACCACGACAACTTGAGTTTCCAAATAGTTTTACAATCCATCACACTTACACAAAATATCAATACATAACACTTAGCAATTTCAACATAATTACCACGACATCTCAAGTTCAACCACTCAATCATGAACTTGAATCAAACACGACTCGTGTGCCAAGCACCCTAATGCAATGCGTATATGCCAAAATGCATGGACTCGGAATTCTAAACCAAAACCCTCCTCGAAGGGCCGTAAATCATAATTGTACCGCCTATCGCAGGCCGAAGTACCAATTACCGAGGTGCCACCTATCACGGGTCTGCACGATTTACTAAAAAGCGTAAACCATAAATGTACTGCCCATCACGGGCCCGTACCGTTTACCGAGGTGCCACCTATCACGGGACTGCACGGTTTACTTAAAAGAAACGTAAATCGTAAATGTACCGCCTATCAAAGGCCAAAGTACTATTTACAAAGGTGACACCTATCATGGGTCTGCACAATTTACAAAAAACCGTAAATCGTAAATGTACCGCCTATCGTGGGCCAAAGTACTATTTACCAAGGTGCCACCTATCACGGGTTTGCACAATTTACAAAAACGTAAATCATAAATGTACCGCCTATCACAGGCCGAAGTACTATTTATCAAGGTGCCACCTTTCACGGGTCTGCACGATTTACAAAAAAAAAAGGAAAATGCATGAGCATACTTTGACTCCATCCACGACAATCGTTAAGCAAATGCAGATATTTAAAGATTCCCCATTTTTAGTACTCATTTAACTCTAACAATTTTCACAACAATCGTTAAGTAAACAGAGATATTAAAAGATTCCCCATTTCTAATATTCGTTTAACTCTAACGATTTTCACTGCAAACATTAAGTAAACAGAGATATTAAAAGATTCCCCATTTTTAATACTCGTTTAACTTTAATGGTTTTCACGGCAAACATTAAGTAAACAAGGATATTAAGAGATTCCCCATTCTTAATACTCAATTAACCTAAATGATTTTCACAACAAACATTAAGTAAACAAAGATATTAAAAGATTCCCCATTTTTAATACTCGTTTAACTCTAATGGTTTTCATGACAACATTAAGTAAACATAGACATTAAGAGATTCCCCATTCTCAATACTCGTTTACCTCTAATGGTTTTCAAATTCCACACAAAACATACTAAAACATATTCACAAATTCAATCCACAATTCACACCGAAACATATCAATTCAGTTCTCCACAAAATCTAACCATACACATATCAAATTTCATAAGTATCAATTATGAACACGTCCAATACGACGAACACAAACCATCACAACATACCACTCAAACACATCAAAATCAATTCCTCAAACTCATACAATAATGAGTTAAATTCATTTTCCCCCAAATCAATACTTCAACTCTAACAAAATTCTTTTCCACACAACCACAGAAAAGTCCCTAAATGCAAACTAAAAGTTTGGAAGGAGGAAGTATGAAGCTGAGAAATCCTTGCTTTCTTACCCACTAATCCTTAGGTTTCTATTCTTGAAGCCAAAGAAAGAAAAAGGAAGCAAAACCAAGAAAGAAGAAAATGGGGAGAAGGGGTGTTCGCGAGGAAGAGGAAGAAGAAGGATTCTGTTTCTTTCTCTTTTCCTTTCTTCCTTTATCCTTGCTTTCTATTTCTTTTTCTTCTATTTTCCTTTTCTTTTCCCTCCACACAAACAGATATATATATATATATATATATATATATATATATATATATATATATATTTATAAATATTAATTACTTTTAACAAATATCTCCAAATATCTAGATATTTATTAAATTTACCCTTTCACATTAAATTCTTCGTAAAAGATTCACTGCAATTAATTTAATTTATTTGTCGACGAGTAATCTTAATCGGCATCAAAATTTAAACTCCCAAAATATTAATAACTTGGCTAAAAAGCCCATGAGTTCAATACCAAAATCCACTAAAATACATAAAGTATAATTTAAAATTATGGGTCTTACATTACTAACCCCCTAAAATTAGTTTCGTCCTCGAAACTACGCGTCGATAAAAAACTCTGGGTGTTGTTCTCTCATCTTGCTCTCCAGTTTCCAAGTCGCATCTCCAGTAATTGGGTTCCAAATCACCTTGACCAACGAAACATCCTTGGTCCTCAGTTGCTTAATCTTCCTGTCATCAATTCTCACAGGTGGTACTTCGAATGACAAGTTATCCTTTAGCTGGATTGTGTCTTGTTCGATTACATGAGATGGATCCGCAAGATATTTCCTCAACTGTGACACATGAAACACGTCATGAATATTGGACAGTATCGGAGGCAATGCAATCCGATAAGCAATAGGCCCAATTCGTGCAGAAATATGATATGGTCCAATGAATTTCGGAGTCAACTTCTTCGATTTCAAGGCTCTACCAACTCCAGTAGTAGGTGTGACTCTCAGAAATACATGGTCACCATGTTCGAATTCTAAAAGTCTGCGACGCTTGTCCGTGTAACTCTTTTGACGATCTTGTGAAGTCTTCATTTTCTCCTTGATCTTCTTTACCTTAGCTGTAGTCTGTTGCACCATCTCTGGTCTGACAATCATACTTTCACCGTCCTTATACCAACACAAGGGCGTTTGACACTTGCGCCCATATAAAACCTCATATGGTGCCATTCCAATACTTGCGTGGAAGCTATTGTTGTAGGTGAACTCAATCAACGGAAGTACATCATCCCAACTTCCTCTATCATCTAATACACATGCTCTCAATAGATCTTCTAGGGACTGATTTGTCCTTTCAGTCAGTCCGTCCGTTTGTGGATGGTAAGCTGAACTCAATCGTAGTTTCGTTCCCAACGCTTCGTGCAATGCTCCCCAAAAATGTGATGTGAACTTCATATCACGGTCTAATACAATACTCGATGGTACTCCGTGTAATCAGACAATCTCAGCAATGTAGATCTTTGTTAGCTTATCTACCTTATAGGTGGTCTTTACTGGCAAAAAGTGTGCGGATTTAGTCATTCGATCCACTATCACCCATATATAATCATTCTTTCTCCTTGTTTTAGGCAATCCAGTTATAAAATCCATGGAAATGTTGTCCCACTTCCATTCAGGTATATCTAAAGGTTGCAACATCCCAACAGGTCGCTGATGTTCCACCTTCGCTTTCTGACAAGTTAGACAAGTTGATACATACTCCGCTACATGTTTCTTCATTCCTGGCCACCAATAATTCTGTCTCAAATCCTGATACATCTTTGTTGCTCCAGGATGAATACTCAACTTACTCTTATGTGCCTCTTCTAAAATTGTTTTCCTCATATCTGTAATTTCTGGTACACAAATCCTCATATTTGTAATTTCACGACAACATTAAGTAAACGTAGACATTAAGAGATTCCTCATTCTCAATACTCGTTTAACTCTAATGGTTTTCAAATTCCACACAGAACATACTCAAACATATTCACAAATTCAATTCACAATTCACACCGAAACACATCAATTCGTTTCTCCACAAAATCCAACCATACACATATCAAATTTCATAAGTATCAATTATGAACACGTCCAATAAGACGAACACAAACCATCACAACATACCACTCAAACACATCAAAATCATTTCCACAAAATCATACAATAATGAGTTAAATTCATTTTCCCCCAAATCAATACTTCAACCCTAACAAAATTCTTTTCCACACAACCACATATAAGTCCCTAAATGCAAACTAAAAGTTTGGAATGAGCCCTTACCTTCACGTTAGCAACGTAGCATGGTAGTGAGCCACTTTCCCTTCTATCTCTTCGTGAAACGAAGCTTAGATCTAGATGAAACATGGAGGTTTGTGTTTGACGGTTTTGAAATCCCTATCACCGTTTTTCTTCGTTTTCAAAACCACGAGGAAGTATGAAGCTGAGAAATCCTTGCTTTCTTACCCACTAATCCTTGGGTTTCTATTCTTGAAGCCAAAGAAAGAAAAAAGAAGCAAAACCAAGAAAGAAGAAAAGGGGGAGAAGGGGTGTTCGCGAGGCCGAGGAAGAAGAAGGATTCTGTTTCTTTCTCTTTTCCTTTCTTCCTTTTTCCTTCCTTTCTATTTCTTTTCTTTCTATTTTCCTTTTCTTTTCCCTCCACACAAACATATATATATATATATATATATATATATATATATTTATATATATTAATTACTTTTAACAAATATCTCCAAATATCTAGATATTCATTAAATTTACCCTTTCACATTAAATTCTTCGTAAAAGATTCACAACAGTTAATTTAATTTATTTGTCGACGAGTAATCTTAATCGGCATCAAGATATCTTTTTGGTCATTTAAACTCCCAAAATATTAATAACATGGCTAAAAAGCCCCTAAGTTCAATACCAAAATGAACTAAAATACATAAAGTATAATTTAAAATTATGGGTCTTACACAATGACACAAATGAACTTATTGGATGCAAAAGATTGATTAAAAACTCTAATTGGACTATTATATGTCTAAGGAGGATAAAAATGACCTAAATGTTAATCCAATGACACAAAGACACCTATTGGATGCACCAAATTTCTTAAAAACTGTAATTGAACTAGAATAAGTCTAGGGAGGACGAAAATGACCTAATATTTAATCCATAGAACAAAGCACACCTATTGGATGCACAAGATTGGCTAAAAAACAAAATGGGACACGTATAAGCCTAGAGAAGAAGAAAATGACTTAAACGTTAATCCAATGACACAAATGAACTTTTTGTAGGCACATGATTGTTTAAAAATCCTAATTGGTCAAAAATAAGCCTAAGGAGGACGAAAATGACCTAAATGTTAATCCAATGGAACAAATGAACTTATTGGATGCACAAGATTGCTTAAAAACCCTAATTGGACTAGAATAAGCCTAGGGAGGACGAAAATGACCTAAACATTAATCCAATGACAAAAATACACTTATTGGATGCACAAGAATGGTTAAAAATCTTAATTGGACTAGCATAATCCCAAGGCGAATAAAATGACCTAAATGTTAATCCAATGACACATACACACCTATTTGATGCACAAGACGGCTTAAAAACCCTAATTAAACTAGAATAACCCTAGGGAGGATGTAAATGACCTAAATGTTAATCAAATGACACAAACACACTTATTGGATGCACATGATTGGTTAAAAATCCTAATTGGAAAAGAATAAGCCTAGGGAAGACGAAAATGACCAAATGTTAATCCGATGACACAAATGAATTTATTGGATACACATGATTGGTTAAAAACCCTAATGGGATAAGTATAAGCCTAGGGTGAATTAAAATGACCTAAATGTTAATCCATTGACACAAACACACCTATATAACGCAAAAAATTGCTTAAAACTCATAATTGAACTAGAATAAGCCTAGGGAGGATGAATATGAACTAATGTTAATCCAATGACACAAATGAACTTATTGGATGCATAAGAATTCTTAAAAACTCTAATTGGACTAAAATAAGCCTAAGGAGGACTAAAATGACCTAAATGTTAATCCAATGACACAAATTCACCTATTGGATGCAAAATATTGGTTAAAAACCCAAATTGGACAAGAATAAGAATAAACATGACGTCAATGACCTAAATGTTAATCCAATGACACAAATGAACTTATTTGAGGTACATGATTGCTAAAAAACCCTAATTGGTCTAGAACAAGTCTAAGGAGGACGGAAAATACCTAAATGTTAGTGTAATGACATAAACATACCAATTGGATGCACAAGATTGGTAAAAAACACTAATTGGACGAAAATCACTTAAATGTTAATCCAATGGAACAAATGAATTTATTGGATGCACAAATTACTTAAAAACGCTAATTGGACTAGAATAAGCATAGGGAGGACGAAAATTACCTAAATGTTAATCCAATTACAAAAACACACCTATCAGATGCACAAGATTGGTTAAAGTCCCAAATTTGACAAGAATAAGCCTAGGGGTGACGAAAATGACCTTAATGTTACTCTAATGACACAAAGGAAGTTAATGAATGCATAAGAAGCTTAAAAACCCTAATTGAAGTAGAATAAGCATAAGGAGTATGAAAATGACCTAAATATTAATTAAATGATAAAAACACACCTATTGGATGCACATGATTCGTTAAAAACCCTAATTAGACAAGAATAAGCCTAGGGAGGAAGATATTGAGCAAATGTTAATCCGATGACACAAATGAAATTATTGGATGCACAAGATTGCATAAAACCCCTAATTGAACTAGAATAACCCTAAGGAGGATGATAATGAACTAATGTTATTCCAATGACACAAATGAACTTATTGGATGCAAAAGATTTGTTAAAACCCATAAGTGGTCTATAATAAGCCTAAGGAGGATGAAAATGACCTAAATGTTAATCCAATGACACAAGCACACCTATTGGATGAACAAAGTAGCTTAAAAACCTTAATTGAACTAGAATAAGCCTTGGGAGGATGAAAGTGACCTAAATGTTTATCCAATGAACCAAACACACCTTTTGGATGCACAAGATTGGTTAAACACCCAAATTGCACAAGAATAAGCCTAGAGAAGATGAAAACCCTAATTGGACTAGAATAAGCATAGGGAGGATCAAACTGGCCTAAATGTTAATCTAATGACACAAACACACCAATTGGATGCACAAGATTGGTTAAAAACCCTAATTGGACGAGAATAAGGCTAAGGAGGAAGAAAATAACCGAAATGTTAATCCAACGATTGAAATGAATTTATTGGATGCACAAGATTGCTTAAAAACCCCATTTGGACAAGAATAAGACTAGGGATGACGAAAATGACCTAAATATTCATCCAATGACACAAACACACCTATTGGATGCACAAACTTGGTTAATAATCTTAATTGAAAAAGAATAAGCATAGGGAGGATGAAAATGACCCAAATGTTAATCCAATGACACAAACACACCTATTGGATGCAAAATATTGGTTAAAAACCCAAATAGGCCAAGAATAAGCATAAAGAACACGAAAATGACCTAAATGTTAATCCAATGACAAAAATGAACTTATTGGAGGCACATGATTGATTAAAAAACCTAATTGGACTAGAATAATTCTAGGGATGACGAAAATGACCTAAATGTTACTCTAATGACACAAAAGAAGTTAATGGATGCATAAGATTGCTTAAAAACCCTAATTGAACTAGAATAAGCCTTAGGAGGACGAAATTGATCTAAATGTAATCCAATGACACAAAAACACGTATTGGATGCACACAATTGCTTAAACATGATTGCTTAAAAACCCTAATTAAACTAGAAAAAGCCTAGGGGGATGAAAATGACCTAAATTTTAACGAAATATCACAAACACACCTATTCGATGCTCATGATTCGTTAAAAACCCTAATTGGACAATAATAAGCCTAGGGAGGAAGAAAATGACCAAATGTTAATCCGATGACACAAATGAACATATTGGATGCACAAGATTGCATAAAAACCCTAATTGAACTAGAATAACCCTAAGGAGGATGAAAATGAACTAATATTAATCCAATGACACAAATGAACTTATTGGACGCACAATATTGCATAAAAACCCTAATTAAACTAGAATAACCCTAAGGAGGATGAAAATGAACTAATATTAATCCAATGACACAAATGAACTTATTGGATGCAAAAGATAGGTAAAAAAACCCTAATTGGACAATTATAAGTCTAAGGAGGATGAAAATGACCAAAATGTTAATCCAATGAACCAAACACACCTATTGGATGCACAAGATTGGATATAAAGCCAAATTGGACAAGAATAAGCTTAGAGAAGACGAAAATGACTTAAACGTCCAATGAAACAAATGAACTATTTGTAGGCACATGATTTCTTAAAAATCCAAATTGGTCTAGAATAAGCCTAAGGAGGACGAAAAAGACCTATATGTTAATCCAATGACACAAACACACCAATTGGTTGCACAAGATTGGTGTTAAAAACCCTAATTGGTCAAGAATAAGCCTAAGGAGACGAAAATGACCTAAATGTTATTCCAAGGAACAAATAAACTTATTGGATGCACAAGATTGCTTAAAATTCCTAATTGGAGTAGAATAACCCTAGGGAGGATGAAAATGACCTAAATTTTAATCAAATCACACAAACACACTTACTGGATGCACATGATTGGTTTAAAAGCCTAATTGGAAAAGAATAAGCCTAGGGAAGACGAAATTACCAAATGTTAATCCGATGACACAAATGAGCTTATTGGATATACATGATTTGTTAAAAACCCTAATGGGACTAGAATAAGCCTAGGGAGAATTAAAATGACCTAAATGTTAATCCATTGACACAAACACACCTATTTGATGCACAAAATTGCATAAAAACCATAATTGAACTGGAATAAGCCTAGGGAGGATGAAAATGAACTAATGTTAATCCAATGACACAAATAAACTTATTGGATGCAAAAGATTGGTTAGAAACCCTAATTGGACATTTATAAGTCTAAGGAGGATGAAAATCACCTAAATGTTAATCTAATGACACAAACACACCTATTGGATTAACAAAGTTGCTTAAAAACCTTAATTGAACTAGAATAAGCCAATGGAGGATGAAAATGACCTAAATGTTAATCCAAAGACACAAACTCACCAATTGGATGCAAAATATTGGTTAAAAACCCAAATTGGACAACAATAAGCCTAAAGAAGACGAAAATGACCTAAATGTAAATCCAATGACACAAACAAACTTATTGGAGGCAAATGATTGCTAGAAAACCCTAATTGGTCTAGAATAAGCCTAAAGAGGATGAAAAAGTACTAAATGTTAATCCAATGACACAAACATACCAATTGGATGCACAAGATTGGTAAAAAAACCCTAATTGGACAAGAATCATCCTAAGGAGGATGAAAATGACCTAATTGTTAATCCAATGGAACAAATGAACTTATTGGATGCACAAGATCGCTTAAAAACCCTAATTGGACTAGAATAAGCCTAGGGATGACGAAAATGACCTAAACGTTAATCCAATTACAAAAACACACCTATCAGATGCACAAGATTGGTTAAAGTCCCAAATTTGACAAGAATAAGCCTATGGATGACGAAAATGACCTAAATGTTACTCTAATGAAACAAACGAAGTTAATGGATGCATAAGATGCTTAAAAACCCTAATTGAAGTAGAATAAGCATAAGGAGGATGAAAATGACCTAAATATTAATTAACTGACACAAACACACCTATTGGATGCACATGATTCGTTAAAAACCCTAATTGTACAAGAATAAGCCTAGGGAGGAAGAAAGTGAGCAAATGTTAATCCGATGACACAAATGAACTTATTGGATGCACAAGATTGGATAAAATCCCTAATTGAACTAGATTAACCTTAAGGTGGATGAAAATAAACTAATGTTAATCCAATGACACAAATGCACTTATTGGATGCAAAAGATTTGTTAAAAACCCTAATTGGACTATTATTAGTCTAAGGAGGATGAAAATGTCCTTAATGTTAATCCAATGACACAAACACACCTATAGAATGAATAAAGTTGCTTAAAAACCTTTAATTGATCTAGAATAAGCCTAGAGAAGACGAAAATTACCTAAACGTTAATCCAATGACACCAATGAACTGAGTGGAGGCACATGATTGGTTTTAAACACTAATTGGACAAGAATAATCCCGAGGGGGGACGAAATTGACCTAAATGTTAATCCAATGGAACAAATGAACTTATTGGAAGCATAAGATTGCTTAAAAACCCAAATTGGACTAGAATAAGCCTAGCGAAGACGAAACGTTAATCCAATGACAAAAACACACCCATCAGATGCACAACATTGGTTAAAGACCCAAATTTGACAAGAATAAGCCTAGGGAGGATGGCAATGATGTTAATGTTAATCCAATGACACAAACACACCAATTGCACGCATAAGATTGCTTAAAAACCCTAATCGAACTAGAATAAGCCTAAGGAGGATGAAAATTACCTAAATAATAATCAAATGACACAAACACACCTATTGGATGCACATGATTCGTTAAAAACCCTAATTGAACAAGAATAAGCATAGGGAGGAAGAAAATGACCAAATGTTAATCCGATGACACAAATGAACTTATCGGATGCACAAGATTGAATAAAAACGCTAATTAAACTAGATTAACCCTAAGGAGGATGAAAATGAACTAATGTTAATCCAATGACACAAATGAACTTATTGGATCCAAAAGATTGGTTAAAAACCCTAATTGGACTATTATAAGTCTAAGGAGGATGAAAATGACCTAAATCTTAATCCAATGTCAAAAAACCACCCTATTGGATGCACAAGATTTCTTAAAACCTTAATTGAACTAGAATAACCGTAGACAGGATGAAAATGACCAAAATGTTAATCCAATGACACAAACACACCTATTGGATGCACAAGATTGGTTAAAAACCCAAATTGGACAAGAATAAGCATAAAGAGGACGAAAGTGACCTAAATGTTCATCCAATGACACAAATACACCTATTGGATGTACAAGATTGCTTAAAACCTTAATTGAACTAGAATAACCGTAGGCAGGATGAAAATGACCTAAATGTTAATTCAATGACACAAACACACCTATTGGATGCACAAGACGAAATTGACCTAAATGTTAATCCAATGGAACTATTGAACTTATTGGAAGCACAAGATTGCTTAAAAACCTTAATTGGACTAGAATAAGCCTAGGGAGGACGAAAATAACCTACACATTAATCCAATGACAATAACACACCTATCAGATGCACAAGGTTGGTTAAAGAACCAAATTTGACAAGAATAAGCCTAGGGAGGATGGTAATGATATAAATGTTAATCCAATGACACAAACACACCAATAGGATACAAAAGATTGGTTAAAATTCCTAATTGGACAAGAATAAGCCTAGGGATGACGAAAATGACCAAAATGATACTCCAATGACACAAAGGAAAATAATGGATGCATAAGATTGCTTAAAAACCCTAATCGAACTAGAATAACCCTAAGCTGAAAGAAAATGATCAAAATGGTAATCTTGCGACACAAACACGCCTATTGGATGGACAAGATTGGTTTAAAACACTAACTAAACAAGAATAAGCCCAAGGAGGCCAAAAATTACCTATTGGATGCACAAGAAAATTTAAAAACCATAGTTGGACAAGAATAAACCTAGGATGAAAATGACCTAAATGTTAAATCAATGACACAAACACACCAATTGGATGCAATAGATTGGCTAAAAGCCCTAATTCAATGACACAAACTCACCTATTGGATGCAAAATATTGGTTAAAACCCAAATTGGACAAGAATAAGAAAAAACAAGACGAAAATGACCTAAATGTTAATCCAATAACACAAATGAACTTATTTAAGGTACATAATTGCTAAAAAAACCCTAATTGGTCTAGAACAAGCCTAAGGAGGATGGAAAATACCTAAATGTTAATCTAATGACATAAACATACCAATTGGATGCACAAGATTGGTAAAAAACACTAATTGGACGAAAATCACTTAAATGTTAATCCAATGGAACAAATGAATTTATTGGATGCACAAGATTGCTTACAAATGCTAATTGGACTAGAATAAGCATACATAAGACGAAAATTACCTAAATGTTAATCCAATTACAAAAACACACCTATCAGATGCACAAGATTGGTTAAAGTCCCAAATTTGACAAGAATAAGCCTAGGGGATACGAAAATGACCTAAATGTTACTCTAATGACACAAAGGAAGTTAATGGATGCATAAAATGCTTAAAAACCCTAATTGAAGTAGAATAAGCATAAGGAGGATGAAAATGACCTAAATATTAATTAAATGACACAAACACACGTATTGGATGCACATGATTCGTTAAAAACCCTAATTACACAAGAATAAGCCTAGGGAGGAAGATATTGAGCAAATGTTAATCCGATGACACAAATGAAATCATTGGATGCACAAGATTGCAAAAAATTCCTAATTGAACTAGAATAACCCTAAGGAGGATGAAAATGAACTAATGTTAATCCAATGACACAAATGAACTTATTGGATGCAAAAGATTTGTTAAAAACCATAATTGGACTATAATAAGTCTAAGGAGGATGAAAATGACCTAAATGTTAATCCAATGACACAAGCACACCTATTGGAAGAACAAAGTAACTTAAAAACCTTAATTTGACTTGAATAAGCCTTGGGATGATGAAAGTGACCTAAATGTTTATCCAATGAACCAAGCACACCTATTGGATGCACAAGATTGGTTAAAAACCCAAATTGCACAAGAATAAGCCTAGAGAAGACGAAAATGACCTAAATGTTCAACCTATGAAACAATCACACCTATTGGATGCACAAGATTGGTTGAAAACCCTAATTGGACTAGAATAAGCATAGGGATGATCAAACTGACCTAAATATTAATCTAATGACACAAACACAACAATTGGATGCACAAGATTGGTTAAATACCCTAATTGGACGAGAATAAGGCTAAGGAGGACGAAAATAACCGAAATATTAATCCAACGATTGAAATGGATTTATGGGATGCACAAGATTGCTTAAAACACTATTTGGACAAGAATAAGACTATGGATGACGAAAATGACCTAAATATTCATCCAATGACACAAACACACCTATTGGATGCACAAACTTGGTTAATAATCTTAATTGAATAAGAATAAGCATAGGGAGGATGAAAATGACCGAAATGTTACGCCAATGACACAAACACACCTATTGGATGCAAAATAGTGGTTAAAAACCCAAATAGGTCAAGAATAAGCCTAAAGAACACGAAAATGACATAAATGTTAATCCAATGACACAAATGAACTTATTGGAGGCACATGATTGATTAAAAAACCTAATTTGACTTGAATAATTCTAGGGATGAAGAAAATGACCTAAATGTTACTCTAATGACACAAAAGAAGTTAATGGATGCATAAGATTGCTTAAAAACCGTAATTGAACTAGAATAAGCCTTAGGAGGACGAAATTGATCTAAATGTAATCCAATGACACAAAAACACCTATTGGATGCACACAATTGCTTAAACACGATTGCTTAAAAACCCTAATTGAACTAGAAAAAGCCTAGGGGAATGAAAATGACTTAAATTTTAACGAAATATCACAAACACACCTATTGGATGCTCATGATTCGTTAAAAACCCTAATTGGACAATAATAAGCCTAGGGAAGAAGAAAATGACCAAATGTTAATCCGATGACACAAATGAACTTATTCGATGCACAAGATTGCATAAAAACCCTAATTGAACTAGAATAACCCTAAGGAGGATGAAAATGAACTAATATTAACCCAGTGACACAAATGAACTTATTGGATGCACAAGATTGCATAAAAACCCTAATTGAATTAGAATAACCCTAAGGAGGATGAAAATGAACTAATATTAATCCAATGACACAAATGAACTTATTGGATGCAAAAGATTGGCAAAAAAACCCTAATTGGACTATTATAAGTCTAAGGAGGATAAAAATGACCTAAATGTTATTCCAATGAACCAAACACACCTATTGGTTGCACAGGATTGGATAAAAAACCAAATTGGATAAGAATAAGCTTAGAGAAGACGAAAATGACTTAAACGTCCAATGACACAAACACACCAATTGGATGCACATGATTTCTTAAAAATCTTAATTGGTCTAGAATAAGCCTAAGGAGGACGAAAAAGACCTATATGTTAATCCAATGACACAAACACACCAATTGGATGCACAAGATTGGTGTTAAAAACCCTACTTGGTCAAGAATAAGCCTAAGGAGGACGAAAATGACCTAAATGTTATTCCAATGAACAAATAAACTTATTGGATGCACAAGATTGCTTAAAATCCCTAATTGGAATAGAATAACCCTAGGGAGGATGAAAATGACCTAAATTTTAATCAAATCACACAAACACACTTATTGGATGCACATGATTGGTTTAAAAGCCTAATTGGAAAAGAATAAGCCTAGGGAAGACGAAAATTACCAAATGTTAATCCGATGACACAAATGAACTTATTGGATACACATGATTTGTTAAAAACCCTAATTGGACTAGAATAAGCCTAGGGAGAATTAAAATGACCTAAATGTTAATCCATTGACACAAACACACCTATTTGACGCACAAAATTGCATAAAAACCATAATTGAACTAGAATAAGCCTAGGGAGGATGAAAATGAACTAATGTTAATCCAATGACACAAATGAACTTATTGGATGCAAAAGATTGGTTAGAAACCCTAATTGGACATTTATAACTCTAAGGAGGACGAAAATGACCTAAATGTTAATCTAATGACACAAACACACCTATTGGATTAACAAATTTGCTTAAAAACCTTAATTGAACTAGAATAAGCCAATGGAGGATGAAAATGACCTAAATGTTAATCCAAAGACACAAACTCACCAATTGGATGCAAAATATTGGTTAAAAACCCAAATTGGACAACAATAAGCCTAAAGAAGACGAAAATGACCTAAATGTTAATCTAATGACACAAACAAACTTATTGGAGGCAAATGATTGCTAAAAAACCCTAATTGGTCTGGAATAAGCCGAAAGAGGATGAAAAAGTACTAAATGTTAATCCAACAACACAAACATACCAATTGGATGCCCAAGATTAGTAAAAAAAACCATAATTGGACAAGAATCATCCTAAGGACGTTGAAAGTGACCTAATTGTTAATCCAATGGAACAAATGAACTTATTGGATGCACAAGATTGCTTAAAAACCCTAATTGGACTAGAATAAGCCTAGCGATGACGAAAATGACCTTAACGTTAATCCAATTACAAAAACACACCTATCAGATGCACAAGATTGGTTAAAGTCACAAATTTGACAAGAATAAGCCTAGGGAGGAAGAAAGTGAGCAAATGTTAATCCGATGACACAAATGAACTTATTGGATGCACAAGATTGCATAAAATCCCTAATTGAACTAGATTAACCTTAAGGTGGATGAAAATAAACTAATGTTAATCCAACGACACAAATGAACTTATTGGATGCAAAAGATTTGTTAAAAACCCTAATTGGACTATTATTAGTCTAAGGAGGATGAAAATGACCTTAATGTTAATCCAATGACACAAACACACCTATTGAATGAATTAATTGATCTAGAATAAGCCTAGAGAAGACGAAAATTACCTAAACGTTAATCCAATGACACCAATGAACTGATTGGAGGCTCATGATTGGTTTTAAACACTAATTGGACAATAATAAGCCCGAGGGGGGACGAAATTGACCTAAATGTTGATCCAATGGAACAAATGAACTTATTGGAAGCATAAGATTGCTTAAAAACCCTAATTGGACTAGAATAAGCCTAGCGAAGACGAAAATGACCTAAACGTTAATCCCATGACAAAAACACACCTATCAGATGCACAACATTTGTTAAAGACCCAAATTTGACAAGAATAAGCCTAGGGAGGATGGTAATGATGTTAATGTTAATCCAATGACACATACACACCAATTGCACGCATAACATTGCTTAAAAACCCTAATTGAACTAGAATAAGCCTAAGGAGGATGAAAATTACCTAAATAATAATCAAATGACACAAACACACCTATTGGATGCAAATGATTCGTTAAAAACCCTAATTGGACAAGAATAAGCCTAGGTAGGAAGAAAATGACCAAATGCTAATCCGATGACACAAATGAACTTATTGGATGCACAAGATTGAAAGAAAACGTTAATTGAACTAGAATAACCCTAAGGAGGATGAAAATGAACTAATGTTAATCCAATGGCACAAATGAACTTATTGGATGCAAAAGATTGGTTAAAAACCCTAATAGTACTATTATAAGTCTAAGGAGGATGAAAATGACCTAAATCTTAATCCAATGTCAAAAACAAACCTATTGGATGCACAAGATTGCTTAAAACCTTAATTGAACTAGAATAACCGTAGACAGGATGAAAATGACCAAAATGTAAATCCAATGACACAAACACACCTGTTGGATGCACAAGATTGGTTAAAAACCCAAATTGGACAAGAATAAGCATAAAGAGGACGAAAGTGACGTAAATGTTCATCCAATGACACAAACACACCTATTGGATGTACAAGATTGCTTAAAACCTTAATTGAACTAGAATAACCGTAGGCAGGATGAAAATGACCTAAATGTTAATCCAATGACACAAACACACCTATTGGATGCACAAGACGAAATTGACCTAAATGTTAATGCAATGGAACAATTGAACTTATTGGAAGCACAAGATTGCTTAAAAACCCTAATTGGACTAGAATAAGCCTGGGGAAGACGAAAATAACCTACACGTTAATCCAATGACAATAACACACCTATCAGATGCAAAAGATTGGATAAAGAACCAAATTTGACAAGAATAAGCCTAGGGAGGATGGTAATGATATAAATGTTAATCCAATGACACAAACACAACAATAGGATGCAAAAGATTGGTTAAAAATTCTAATTGGACAAGAATAAACTTAAGGATGAGGAAAATGACCAAAATGATACTCCAATGACACAAAGGAAAATAACGGATGCATAAGATTGCTTAAAAACCCTAATAGAACTAGAATAACCCTAAGCTGAACGAAAATGATCTAAATGGTAATCCAGCGACACAAACACGCCTATTGGATGGACAACATTGGTTTAAAACACTAACTAAACAAGAATAAGCCCAAGGAGGCCAAAAATTACCTAAATGTTAATCCAATGACACAAACACACCTATTGAATGCACAAGAAAGTTTAAAACCATAATTGGACAAGAATAAACCTAGGGAGGAAGAAAATGACCTAAATGTTAATCGAATGACACAAACGAACTTTTTGGATACACAAGATTGCTTAAAAACCCTAATTGGACTAGAATAAGCCTAAGGAGGATGAAAATGACCTAAATGTTAATTCAATGACACAAACACACCAATTGGATGCAAAAGATTGGCTAAAATCCCTAATTGGACAAGAATAAGCATAGGGAGGATGAAAATGACGTAAGTATTCATCCAATGACACAAACACACCTATTGGATGCAAAAGATTTGTTAAAAGCCATAATTGGACTAGAATAAGCCTAAGGAAGATGAAAATGACCTAAATGTTAATCCAATGACACAAACACACCTATTGGATGCACAAGATTGCTTAAAAACAATATTTGAACTATAATAAGCCTAAGGAGGATCAAAATGACCTAAATATTAATCAAATGACACAAACACATATTTGATGCACATGATTCGTTTAAAACCCTAATTGGACAAGAATAAGCCTAGGGAGGAAGAAAATGTCCAAATGTTAATCTAATGACACAAATGAACTTATTGAATGCACATGATTGCACAAAAACCCTAATTGAACTAGAATAACCGTAAGGAGGATGAAAATTAACTAATGTAAATCCAATGACACTAATGAACTTATTGGTTGCAAAAGATTTGTTAAAATCCCTAATTGGACTATTATAAGTCTAAGGAGGATGAAAAATGACCTAAATGTTAATCCAATGAACCAAAAACACCTATTGCATGCACAAGATTGGTTAAAAACCCAAATTGGACAAGAATAAGCATAGAGAGGACGAAAGTGACCTAAATGTTCATCCAATGACACAAACACACCTATTGGATGTACAAGATTGTTTAAAACCTTAATTGAACTAGAATAACCGTAGGCAGGATGAAAATGACTTAAATGTTAATCCAATGACTCAAACACACCTATTGGATGCACAAGATTGGTTAAAAACCCAAATTGGACAAGAATAAGCCTAGGGAGGACGAAAATGACCTAAATATTTACCCAATGACAAAAACACACCTATTGGATGCAAAAGATTTTTTAAAAACCATAATTGGACTAGAATAAGCCTAAGGAGGGTGAAAATGACCTAAATGTTAATCACATGACACAAACACACCTATTGGATGCACATGATTGGTTGAAAAGAATATTTTAACTAGAATAAGCCTAAGGAGGATGAAAATGACCTAAATATTAATCAAATGACACAAACACACATATTGGATTCACATGATTCGTTTAAAACCCTATTTGGACAAATATAAGCCTAGGGAGGAAGAAAATGACCAAATGTTAATCTAATGACACATATGAACTTTTTGGATGCACAAGATTGTTTAAAAACCCTAATTGAACTAGAATAACCATAAGGAGGATGAAAATTAACTAATGTAAATCCAACGACACAAATGAACTTATTGGACGCAAAAAATTTGTAAAATCCATAATTTGACTATTATAAGTCTAAGGAGGATGAAAATGACCTAAATTTTAATCCAATGAACCAAAAACACCTATTGCATGGACAAGATTGATTACAAACCCATATTGGACAACAATAAGCATAGAGAGGACGAAAGTGACCTAAATGTTCATCCAATGACACAAACACACCTATTGGATGTACAAGATTGCTTAAAACCTTAATTGAACTAGAATAACCGTAGGCAGGATGAAAAAGACCTAAATGTTAATCCAATGACACAAACACACCTATTGGATGTACAAGATTGGTTAAAAACCCTACTTGGTCAAGAATAAGCCCGAGGAGGACGAAATTAACCTAAATCTTAATCCAATGAAACAAATGAACTTATTGGAAGCACACGATTGCTTAAAAACACTAATTGGACTAGAATAAGCTAAGGGAGGATGTAAATGACCTAAACGTTAATCCAATGACAAAAACACACCAATCAGATGCACAAGATTGGTTAAAGACCCAAATTTGACTAGAATAAGCCTAGGGAGGATGGTAATGATGTAAATGTTAATCAAATGACACAAACACATAAATTGGATGCATAAGATTTCTTAAAAACCGTAATTGAACTAGAATAAGCCTAACGAGGATGAAAATGACCTAAATATTAATCAAATGACACAAACACATAAGTTGGATGCATAAGATTTCTTAAAAACCGTAATTGAACTAGAATAAGCCTAACGAGGATGAAAATGACCTAAATATTAATCAAATGACACAAACACACCAGTTGGATGCACATGATTCGTTAAAAACCCTAATTAGACAAGAATAAGCATAGGGAGGAAGAAAATGACCAAATGTTAATCCGATAACTCAAATGAACTTATTGGATGCAAACGATGGCATACAAACCCTAATTGGACAAGAATAAGCATAAGGAGGATGAAAATGACCTAAATGTTAATCCAATGACACAAACACACCTATTGGATGCACTAGATTGGTTTAAAACCATAACTGGAAAAGAATAAGCCTAAGGAGGACAAAAATTACTTAAATGTTAATCCAATGACACAAACACACCTATTGGATGCACAAGAAAGGTTAAAAACCCTAATTGGACAAGAAAAATCCTAGGGTGGAAGAAAATGACCTAATTGTTAATCCAATTACACAAATCAACTTATTAGATGCACAAGATTGTTAAAAACCCTAATTGGAGTAGAATAAGTCTAAGGAGGATGAAAATGACCTAAATAATAATCCAATGACACAGAAGAACTTATTGGATGCACAAGATTTCATAAAAACCCTAATTGAACAAGAATATCCCTAAAGAGGATGAAAATGACCTAAATGTTAATCCTATGTTATTGGATGCATAAGATTGCTTATAAACCCTAACTAGACAAGAATAAGAATAGGGATGAAGTAAATGACCTAAATGTTCATCCAATGACACTAACACACCTATTGGATGCACAAGATTTGGTTAAAGACCCTAATTGGATAAGAATAAGCCTATGGAGGACGGAAATGACCTAAATGTTCAACCAACAACACAAATTAACTTATTAGATGCACAAGATTGCTTAAAAACCCTAATTGGACAAGAATAAATATAAGGAGGACGAAAATGACAGAAACGTTCATCCAACGAAACAAACATACCAATTGGATGCACAAGATTGGTTAAAAATCCAAATTGGACAAGAATAAGCCTAGGAAGGACGAAAATGACCTAAATGTTAATCCAATGACACAAACAAACCTATTTGATGCACAAGATTGGTTAAAAACCCTAATTCGTTTAGAATAAGCTTAGGAAGGACGAAAATGATATAAATGTTCATCCAATGACACAAACACACCTATTGGATTAAAAATATTGGTTAAAAACCCAAATTGGACAAGAATACACCTAAAGAAGACGAAAATGACCTAAATGTTAATCCAATGACATAAATAAACTTATTGGAGGCACATGATTGCTTAAAAACCCTATTTGGTCTAGAATAAGCCTAACGAGGATGGAAAAGACCTAAATGTTAATGAAATGACACAAACATACCAATTGGATGCACAAGATTTGTTAAAAACCCTAATTGGACAACAATCAGTCTAAGGAGCATGAAAATGACCTAAATGTTAATCCAATGGAACAAATGAACTAATTGGATGCACAAGATTGCTTAAAAACCCTAAATGGACTAGACTAAGCCTCGGGAGGACGAAAATGACCTAAACGTTAATCCAATGACAAAAACACACCTATCATATTCACAATGACGTAAATGTTAATCCAATGACACAAACACACCAATTGGATGCAAAAGATTTGTTAAAAATCCTAATTGGAAAAGAATAAACCTAGAGATGACGAAAATGACCTAAATGTTACTCCAATGACACAAAGGAAGTGAATGGATGCATAAGATGGCTTAAAAACCCTAATTGAAATAGAATAAGCCTAAGGAGTAAGAAAATGACCTAAATGTTAATTCAACGATAGAAATACACATATTGGATGCACAAGGTAGGTTAAAAACCCTAACTGGACAAGAATACGCCTAAGGAGGACAAAAATTACGTAAATGTTAATCCAATGACACAAACACACATATTGGATGCGCAATATTGGTTAAAAATCGTAATTGAAAATGAAAAGCCTGTGGAGGACGAAAATGACCTCAATATTAATCCAATGACTTAAAGGAACTTACTGCATGCACAAGATTGGTTAAAAACTCTAATTGGATTAGAATGAGCCTAAGGAGGATGAAAATGACCTAAATGTTAATCCAATGACACAAATGAACTTATGGGATGTAAAAGATTGGTTAAAATCCGTAATTGGACCACAATATGCCTAGGGTGAACGAAAATAACCTAAATGTTACTACAATGATAAAAACTCACTTATTGGAAGAACAAGATTGCTTAAAACCCTAATTGGACTAGAATATGCCCAAGGAGGACGAAAGTGACCTAAATATTAATCAATTGACACAAACATACCTATTGGATGCACAATATTGGTTAAAAACCCTAATTGGAAAAGAATAAGCCTAGGGAGGACAAAAATGACCTAAATGTTAATCCAATGACACAAACACACCTATTGGATGCAAAAGATTGGTTAAAATGTATAATTGGAGAAGAATAATCATGGGAGGACGAAAATGACCTAATTGTTAATCAAATGACACAATTGAACTTATTGGATGTAAAAGATTGCTTAAAAACCCTAATTTGACTACAATAACACTAAGGAGGATGAAAATGACCTAAATGTAAATCCTATGACACAAATGAACTTATTGGATGTTCAAGATTTCTTAAAAACTGTATTTGGACAAGAATAATCCTAAGGAAGATGAAAATGACCTTAATGTTAATCTAATGACACACACACACTTATTGGATCCGCAAGATTGCCGAAAAACCTTAATTGAACAAGAATAAGCCTAAGGATGATGAAAATGACCTAACTCAATCACATTCATACATAATCCCAAATCTTAACACTTAGCACTAATACCGCAATCGCTACAACATCATGAGTTTCGAAATAGTATTGCAATCAAACATGCTATCACCAAATTCCAAAACATAACACTTAACACTTATGACATAATCACTACACAATTCAACAGGGTGTAGTCTCTCACGGACAAACACCTGTGCAGTCTCTCACGGACAAACACAATTCACCAGGGCGTAGTCTCTCACGGACAAACCCCTGTGCAGTCTCTCACGGACAAACACAATTCACCAAGAAACGTAAGTCGTAAACGTACCACCTATCACGGGTCTGTACTGTTTACCGAGGTGCCACCTATCACGGGTCTGCACAACTTACCAAAAATCGTAAACCATAAACGTACTGCCTATCACGGGCCCGTACCGTTTACCAAGAAACGTAAGTCGTAAACGTACCACCTATCACGGGTATGTACTGTTTACCGAGGTGCTTCCTATCACGGGTCTGCACAACTTACCAAAAATCGTAAACCATAAACGTACTGCCTATCACGGGCCCGTATCGTTTACCAAGAAACGTAAGTCGTAAACGTACCACCTATCACGGGTCTGTACTGTTTACCGAGGTGCCACCTATCACGGGTCTGCAAAACTTACCAAAAATCGTAAACCATAAACGTACTGCCTATCACGGGCCCGTACCGTTTACCAAGGTGCCACCTATCACGGGTCTGCACGGTTTACTAAAACAAACATTAAGTAAACGAGACATTAAGAGATTCCCCATTCTTAATACTCATTTAACTTAAGCGATTTTCAAAACAAACACTAAGTAACCAAGACATTAAGAGATTCCCCATTCTTAACGCCCAGTTAACTTAAATGATTTTCCAAAACAACATTAAGTAAATAAGTCATTAAGAGATTCCCCATTCTTAATACTTATTTAACTTAAACGATTTTCGAAACAAATATGAAGTAAACGAGACATTAAGAGATTCCCCATTCTTAATTCTCATTTAACTTAAAAGATTTTCCAAAGCAAACATTAAGTAACCAAGACATTAAGAGATTCCCCATTCTTAACGCCCAGTTAACTTAAACGATTTTTCAAAACAAATATTAAGTAAACGAGACATTGAGAGATTCCCCATTCTTAATTCTCATTTAACTTAAACGATTTTCCAAAACAAACATTAAGTAAACAAGACATTAAGAGATTCCCCATTCTTAATACTCGTTTAACTTAATGGTTTTCAAATTCCACACAAAACAAACTCATACATACTTTCACATTCACTACATAATTCACACCAAGTCATTTTTCCACACAAACCACACAAAACACATCTCAAATTCTATAATTATCAAATATGAACACGCCGAATGCGACTACACAAATCAACACAATCCATAACTCAAACACAACAAATTTCATTTACTCAAAATCATACATAAATGAGGTAAATTCATTTTCCATGAAACATTCATCAATATAACCAGAACCTAACATTAAGATTTTACCCCTAAAGCCTTAGATACATTTTCCCCAAATCAACACTTAAACCCTAATAAAATCCTTTTCCACACAATCACAGGTAAGTCCCTAAATGCAAACTAAAAGTTTGGAAGGAGCCCTTACCTTCACGTTAGCTTCCACGTTTGATTACGGTACCGTGAGTTAATCCGGTAAAATCTCCGCTCGCAACGCCGCTTCCAAAGTTGGTCCACTAGCACCGTAGCACGGAGGTGAGCAACTTTCCCTTCTATCTCTTCGTGAAACGAAGCTTAGATCTAGAAGAAACGGGAAGATTTGTGTTTGACGGTTTTGAAATCCCTAAACCGTTTTTCTTCGTTTTCGGATCAAAGAGGAAGAGTGAAGTTGAGAAATCCTTGTCCTATCACCTACTATCAATTTCGAATTCAAGGAAGCAAGGAAGAACGAAAATGGATGAAGATGGAGGAAGGAGGAAAAACGCACGCGAGGCAGGGGAGGAAGAAGATGGAATTTTCTGTTTTCTCTCCTTCTCTTTTCCTTTCTTCCTTTTTCTTTCCTTTCTATTTCTTTTCTTTTTCAATTCCTTCCCTTCCTTTTCTATATATATAAACACACACATATATATATGTATATATATTAATAATAATTAACAAATATCTCCAAATCTTTAGATATTTATTAAATTATCCTTTCACCCATATCGCATTAAACTCTTCACAAAAGATTCACCGCAGTTAATTTAATTTATTTATCGGCGAGTAATTCTAATCCGGCATCAAAATACCTTTTTGGTCTTATAACTCCAAAATATTAATGACTTTGGCTAAAAAGCCTCCGAGTTCAATACCAAAAATACACCAAAATACATAAAATACACTTTAATATTATGGGTCTTACATTACCACCCCCCTAAAATTAGTTTCGTCCTCAAAACTATGCGTCGATAAATAACTCTGGGTGTTGTTCTCTCATCTTACTCTCCAGTTCCCATGTCGCATCTCCAGTAACTGGGTTCCAAATCACCTTGACCAACGAAACATCCTTGGTCCTCAATCGCTTAACCTTCCTGTCATCAATTCTCACAGGTGGTACTTCGAACGACAGGTTGTCCTTTAGCTGTATTGTGTCTGGTTCGATCACATGAGATGGATCTGCAAGATATTTCCTCAACTGTGACACATGAAACACGTCATGAATATTGGACAGTATCGGAGGTAATGCAATCCGATAAGCAACGGGCCCAATTCGTGCAGAAATCTGATATGGTCCCATGAATTTGAGAGTCAACTTCTTCGATTTCAATGCTCTACCAACTCCTGTAGTAGGTGTGACTCTTAAAAATACATGGTCACCCTGTTCGAATTCCAAAAGTCTGCGACGCTTGTCCACATAACTCTTCTGACGATCTTGTGAAGTCTTCATTTCCTCCTTGATCTTCCTTACCTTAGCAGTTGTCTGTTGCACCATCTCTGGTCCGACAATCATATTTTCACCGTCCTTATACCAACATAAGGGCGTTTGACACTTGCGCCCATATAAAGCCTCATATGGTGCCATCCCAATACTTGCATGGAAACTATTGTTGTAGGCGAACTCAATCGTAGTTTCGTTCCCAACACTTCGTGCAATGCTCCCCAAAAATGTGATGTGAACTTCAGATCACGGTCGGATACAGTACTCGATGGTACTCTGTGTAATCTCACAATTTCGACAATGTAGACCTCTGTTAGTTGATCTACCTTATAGGTGGTCTTTACTGGAAAATGTGTGCGAATTTAGTCAGTCGATCCACTATCACCCATATAGAATCATTCTTTCTCCTTGTCTTTGGCAATCCAGTTATAAAATCCATGAAAATGCTGTCCCACTTCTACTCAGATATATCTAAAGGTTGCAACACCCTAGCAGGTCCTTGATGTTCCACCTTGTACGGAACATCCATCTAGTACCAAACCTAAACACTAAGTATGACACCGACACATTGAGTACAATGTATCATTACCTAATGATAGGACTTCCAATCCATACCAAGAATGATCTTGGGTTATTGTAGAGGTAAACAAATCAAATTAATCGAGAAATCTCTATTATGGACAATTACTTGGCAATGTAAACATGCAATATTTTTAGTCAAATTCTTAGCAGGCGTAAAAACAACCAAATCAAAAGGGTAGTGACGATGCAGTTAACTTCCAACGATTCACACAATCCATAGTAATGAAGGAATGGGTTGTCCCCGAATCAGAAAGTGTAGTTAGGGGGTTACCTGTAATCGCACAGTCATATTGAATTAGATTGCTAGATAAATTTCCAACTTCGGCACCGACGCAATAAACATGTCCTCTAGTAGTAGGAAGAGTAATCCTAGCTACATTCACTCTTGGTTCCACCTTCGGAGCCTTGCAATTCTTTGCAAAGTGCCCTGGTTTATGGCAATTGTAGCAAGTAGGACTGTTAAAGGTACAAGCATAAGCATAATGTCCCTCCTCTCCACATCGGAAACATCGTATACCTTGTCCCACTTGTCTCCCAAAGTCTTGGTTCCCTGGGTTATTTTGTCCCCCGTTGTTATCATGTGGTCGATTATAAGGTTTAGCAAATTGTTTCCCTTTGCTGTTCTGATAATTCACCCGACTGGGCCCTCCTGCATTAAAATTTCCTCCTCGGCTAGCCCTCTTGTTCTTCATATCCTCAACTTCCCTACATTTTTCCACGAGAACATGGAAACGTTGAATTCCCAAGGGTAAGATAGAGTCTTGAATCTCATACTTTAGTCCGTCTTGGAAACGATGACACAAGAATGGCTCGTCAATCTCTTCACGGAAAAATCTGAATAGTTCTTTGATAGTGATTCAAACTTAGCAGCATATTCGCCCACGGTCATGTTCCCCTGATGCAGTTTCAGGAAATCATCACCCAATCTAGTCCTGGTACTCATCGGGAAGTATTTGTCTAAAAACTTCCTTTTGAAAGATTCCCAGTTCACCTCCTCGTGAGCTGATCTCATCAACAACCTTGTACTCCTCCACCAGTACTCAGCATCTCCTAGTAGCATATAAGTGGCATAGTTGACCCTCACTCCCGCCTAACAGTTAATCATTTCGAAGATCTTCTCCACTTCTTGGATCCATTGATATGCTTTCTCTGAATTCTCATCCCCCTCAAACTTGGGAGGATTGTAACGATGAAAGTCTCTTAATCCTCTTGACTCTGCAGCACGGATCTCTCTTCCCCTCTTTTCGAGATCACGTTGAGTCTTGGCGGCAGTCTGTGCAGCAACAGAAGCAGCCATGTTATACATAGCCTTTGCCATTCTATCATCCCTATTGGCATTGGCTCTCGGAACGTCATTCCTCCTTGGCAGCATGGTTTTCCTATAAAACCATCATCAAGTAGAGTCTTAACACTACTTCAATAATTCCAAAAATAACTTCCGACCACATCAGCACATAATAAATATACTGAACTTGACAACTCAAACCACCTAAACCGACACATGATCAGACAACAAATCCTAACCTACAATCTAGAACTAAAGGTTCCATAGCCCCCAAAGAAAACCAAACCAAAGCTCTGATACCACAATGTAACACCCCGTTTTTCAAAGCGAGGGTGTATTTTTTTTTCAAAAGAAAGAAATTAAAATACAACAGATAAATAAATAAGGTAAAACCTTTGGATAAATAATTAAGTCATTCAAAATACAAACAACTAAATGTTTACATAACGAAAGTGGTACAATCTCAAAATATGAATTCAAAATGTTTACATAATGAAAGTGGTACAATCTTCCAGTTTAAAAATAAAAGCAACCCAAAAGAAAGACATATGTTCCCTCTGTGTCAACCTAGTCTGATCATTTTACAAACAACTAAACACCCTGAGTGATCTCCACGCGCCCCGTGAGATCCTCCTAATGTAGCTCCAGTCAAGCATTCCCATCTACATTCCCATCCGTAGGGTACGAACCGGTAGGATCAAGACTAGTTAAAAATCCTAATTGGAATAGAATAAGGCTAGGGAGGACGAAATGCTAATCTACGGACACTAATAAACCTATTTGATTCACAAGATTGGTTAAGAATGCTAAACATACAAGAATAAGCCTAGGGAGGAGGAAAATGACCTAAATGTTCATCCAATGCAACAAACACACCAATTGGATGCATAAGAATGGTTAAATACAGTAATTGGACAATAATAAGCACAGAGAGGGCGAACATGACCTAAATGTTCATCCAATGACATGACACAAGCACACCTATTGGATGCATAAGATTGGTTGAAAATCCTAATTAAACTAGAATAAGACTAGGGAGGACGAAGATGACCTAAATGTTAATCCGATGACACAAATGAACTCATTGGATGCACTAGATTCATTGAAAATCCTAATTAGACTAGAATAAGCCTAAGGAAGATGAAAATGACCCAAATTTTAATCCAATGACCCAAACACACCTATTGGATGCACAAGATAGGTTGAAAACCCTAATTCCAATTGAATATGCCTAGGGGGAAGCAAATGACCTAAATGTTAAACCAATGACACAAATGAACTTATTGGATGCACTAGATTGGTTAAAAACCCTAATTAGAAAAAAAAATATGCATAAGGATGACTAAAACGACCTAAATGTTAATCCAATGACACAAATGAACTTATTGGAAGTACAAGATTTCTTAAAAACCATAATTGGACTAGAATTAGCCTAAGGAGGATGCAAATATCTAAATGTTAATCTAATGACACAAACACTCTTATTGGATTCGCAAGATTGCTTGAAAACCCTAATTGGATTAGAATAAGCCTAAGGATGATGAAAATGATCTAAATGTTAATACAATGACACAAATGAACCTATTGCGTGCTCAAGATTTCTTAAAATCCCAAATTGCACTAGAACAAGCGTAAGGAGGTTGAAAATAACCTAAATGTTAATTTAATGACTAAAACACACCTATTGGATGCACAAGATTGCTTAAATATCCAAATTTGACACGAATAGATCTAGGGATGATAAAATGACCTAAATTGTAATCCAATGACACAAACACACCAATTGGATGCACAAGATTGGTTAAGAACTAAGATTGGACAAGAATAAGCCTAGGGTTAACGAAAATGACCTAAATGTTAATCCAGTGACACCAATGAGATTAAAGGATGCACAACATTTCTTAAAAACCCAAATTGGACTAGAACAAGCCTAAGGAGGACGAAAATGACGTAAATGTTAATCCTATGACACAAACACACCTATTTGATGCGTAAGATTGGATTAAAACCCTAATTGGACAATGATAAGCCTAGGGAGGACGAACATGACCTAAATGTTCATCCAATGACATGACACAAGCATACCTATTAGATGCACAATATTTGTTGAAAACCCTAATTGGACTAGAATAAGCCTAGGGAGTACGAATGTGACCTTAATGTTAATCCAATGACACAAATGAACTTATTGGATGCACTAGATTCGTTGAAAAACCTAATTAGAGTAGAATAAGCCTAGGGTGGACAAAAATGTCCTAAAAGTAAATCCAATGACACAAACACACCAATTGGATGCCTAAAATTCGTTAAAAACCATAACTTGACAGGAATCAGCCCAGATCAGATGCCCAAGATTAGTTAAAAACTACAACTTGACAAGAATAAGCCCAGGGATGATTAAAATGACCGAAATTTTTATCCAATGACATAAATGAACTTATTGGATGTACAAGATTTCTTAAACACCCTAATTGAAATAGAATAAGCGTAAGGAGGATGAAAATGACGTAAATGTTAATCTAATGACCCAAACACACCTATTAGATGCACAACATTGGTTAAAAACATTAATTAAAAAAGAATAACACTAGGGAGGACAAAAATGAGCTAAATGTTCATCCAATGACACAAACACACCTTATTGGATGCACAAGATTGGTTGGAATCCCTAATTCCACTTGAATATGCCAACGGGGGACGAAAATGACCTAAATGTTAATCCAATGACACAAATGAACTTATTGGATGCACTAGATTGGTTAAAAACCCTAATTGGAAAAAAATATGCCTAAGGATGACTAAAACGACGTAAATGTTAATCCAATGACACAAATGAACTTATTGGATGTACAAGATTTCTCAGAAACCTTAATTGGACTAGAATTAGCCTAAGGAGGATGAAAATGATTAAATGTTAATTTAATGACACAAACACGCTTATTGGATGCCCAAGATTAGTTAAAACCTTAACATGAAAAGAATAAGCCCAGGGACGACTAAAATGACCTAAATGTTAATCCAATGACACAAATGAATTTATTGGATGTAAAAGATTTCATAAAAACTCTAATTGGACTATAATAAGCCTAAGGAGGATGAAAATAACCAAAATGACCTAAATGTTAATCCAGTGACACCAATGAGATTATTGGATGCACAAAATTTCTTAAAAACCCTATTGTGAGTAAAATAACCCTAAGGAGGATGAAAATAACCGTAATGTTAATCCTATGACACGAACACACCTATTGGATGCGTAAGATTGGATTAAAACCCTAATTGGAGAATAATAATCCAAGGGAGGATGAAAATGACCTAAATGTTTATTCAATGACCCAAACACACGTATTAAATGCACAACATTGATTAAAAACCCCAATTTGACATGAATAAGCCTAGGGAGGAGGAAATGACCTACAAGTTAATCCAATGACACAAACACACCTATTGGATGCACATGATTTGTGAAAAACCCTAATTGGACAAGAATAAGACTAGGGAGGACGAAAATGACCTAAATGTTCATCCAATGACATGACACAAACACACCTATTGGATGAACAATATTGTTTGAAAACCATAAATGGACTAGAATAAGCCTAGGGAGAACGAAGATGACCTAAATGTTAATCCAATGACACAAACGAACTTATTGGATGCACTAGATTCGTTGAAAATCCTAAATAGACTAGAATAAGCCTAGGGAGGATGAAAATGACCTAAATGTTAGTTCAATAACACAAATGAACTTATTGGATGCACAAGATTGGTTAAAAATCCTGATTGAACAAGAATAAGCCAAAGGAGGATGAAATGACCTCAATGTTAATCCATTACAAAAAAACACGTATTGGATGCACTAGATTGATTAAAAACCCTAATTGGAATAGAATAAGCCTAGGGAGGACAAAAATGACCTAAATGTTAATGCTATAACACAAATGAACTTATGGGATGCATAAGATTGGCTAAAAACCCTAATTTGACAAGAATAATCCTAGTGAGATCGAAAATAAGCCTACGGAGGACGAAAATAACCAAAAAGTAAATCTAATGACAGAAATGAACTTATTGGATGCAAAAGATTGCTTAAAAACCCTAATTGGACTAGAATAAGCCTAAGGACGATGAACATAACCTAAATGTTAATCCAATGACACAAACACACCTATTGGAGGCACAAGATAGGTTAAAAACCCTAATTGAAATAGAATAAGCATAGGGAGGACAAAAGTGACCTAAATGTTAATGCAATAACACAAATGAACTTATTGGATGCACAAGATTGGTTAAAGATCCCTATTGGACAAGAATAAGGTAAGGGAGGACCGAAATGACCTAAATGTTTATTCAATGACCGAAACTCGCGTATTGGATGCACAAGATTGGTTTGAAACCCTAATGCGACAAGAATAAGCATAGGGAGGATGGAAATGACATAAATGTTTATTCAATGACCCAAACACACGTATTGGATGCACAAGATTGGTTAAAAACCATAATTTGACATGAATAAGCCTAGGGAGGAGGAAATTTACCTAAATGTTAATCCAATGACACAAACACACAAATTGGATGCACAAGATTGGTTAAAAATCCTAATTGGATATGCCTAACGAGGACACAAATGACCTAAATGTTAATCTAGTGACACAAACACCTATTTGATTTACAAGATTGGTTAGGAACCCAAAACGGACAAGAATAAGCCTAGGGAGGACGAAAATAACATAAATGTTTATTCAATGACCCAAACATACGTATTGGATGCACAAAATTGGTTTAAAAACCTAATTGGGCAAGCATACGCCTTGGGTGGACGAAAATGACCTAAATGTTTATTCAATGACCCAGACACACGTATTGGATGCACAACATTGGTTTAAAACACTAATTGGACAAGAATAAGCATAGGGAGGACGAAACTGGCCTAATTTCTTATGTTATAACACAAATGAACTTATTGGATGCACAAGATTGGTTAAAAACCCTAATTAGACATGAATAAGCGTAAGGAGGACGAAAATGACCTAAATGTTAATCCAATGACACAAAGACACCTATTGGAGGCACATGATTGGTTAAAAACCCTAATTGGAATAGAATAAGCCTCGGGAGGACGAAAATTACCTAAAAGTAAATCTAATGATAAAAATGAACTTATTGGATTCAAAAGCCTATTGGAGGCATAAGATAGGTTTAAAACCCTAATTGGAATAGAATAAACCTAGGGAGGACGAAAATGACCTAAATGTTAATGCAATAACACAAATGAAATTATTGGACGCACAAGATTGGTTAAAAACCCTAATTGGACAAGAATATTCCTAGGGAGAACGAAAATGACCTAAATTTTATTCCACTGACACAAACACACCTGTTGGATGCGCAAGAATGGTTAAAAATCCTAATTGGACAAGAATAAGCCTAGGGTAGACCGAACTGACCTAAATGTTTCTTCAATGACCCAAACTAACGTATTAGATGCACAAGATTGGATTATAACCCTAATTCGACAAGAATGAGCATAGGGAGGACCAAAATGACCTTAATGTTTATTCAATGACCCAAACATACATATTGAATGCACAAGATTCGTTAAAAACCATAATTGGACATGAATAAGCGTAAGGAGGACAAAAGTGACCTAAATGTTAATCCAACGACACAAACATACCTATTGGAGGCACAAGATTGGTTAAAACCCCTAATTGGAATAGAATAAGCCTCGAGAGGACGAAAATGACCTAAATGTTAACGAAATAACACAAATGAACTTATTGGATGAACAAGATTGGTTAAAAACCCTAATTTCACAAGAATAATTTTAGGAAGATCGAAAATAAGCTTACGGAGGACGAAAATAACCTAAAAGTAAATCTAATGAGACAAATGAACTTATTGGATGCAAAAGACTGCTTAAAAACCCTAATTGGACTAGAACAAGCCTAAGGAGGATGAAAAGGACCTAAAAGTTAATCCTATGACACAAACACACCTATTGGATGCGTAAAGTTGGTTTAAAACCCAAACTGGACAAGAATAAGCCAAGGGAGGATGAAAATGACCTAAATGTTCATCCAATGACATTACACAAGCACACCTATTGGATGCGCAAGATTGGTTCAAAACCCTAATTAGACCAGAATAAGCCTAGGGAGAACGAAAATGACCAAAATGTTAATCGAATGACACAAACAAACCTATCGGATGTACAAGATTGGCTTAAAATCCTAATTTGACAAGAATAATCCTAGGGAGATCGAAAATAAGCCTACGGAGGACGAAAATAACCTAAAAGTAAATCTAATGACACAAATGAACTTATTGGATGCAAAAGATTGTTTAAAAACCCTAATTGGACTAGAATAAGCCTCGAAAGGACAAAAATGACTTAAATGTTAATGCAATAACACAAATGAACTTATTGGATGCACACCCTTGGTTAAACCCCCTAATTGGAAAATAATATTCCTAGGGAGAACGAAAATGACCCAAATGTTATTCCAATAACACAAACACACCTATTGGATGAACAAGATTGGTTAAAAATCCAAATTAGACAAGAATAAGCCTAGGGAGGATGAAAATGACCTAAATGTTTATTCAATGACCCAAGCACACGTATTGGATGCACAAGATTGATTAAAAACCCTAATTTGACATGAATGAGCCTAAGGAGGAGGAAATGACCTAAAAGTTAATCCAATGACACAAACACACCTATTGGATGCACAAGATTTGTGAAAAACCCTAACTAGACTAGAATAAGCTTAGGGAGAACGAAAATGACCTAAATGTTCATCCAATGACATGACACAAACACACCTATTGGATAAACAAGATTGTTTGAAAACCCTAACTAGACTAGAATAAGCCTAGGGAGAACGAAGATGACCTAAATGTTAATCCAATGACACAAACGAACTTATTGGATGCACTAGATTCGTTGAAAATCTTAATTAGACTAGAATAAGCCTAGGGAGGACAAAAATGTCCTAAAAGTTAATTTAATGACACAAACACTCCAATTGGATGCACAAGATTAGTTAAAAACCCTAACTTGAAAAGAATAAGCCTAGGGGGTACAAAAATTGTCAAAATGTTATTCCAATGAAACAAATTAACTTATTGGATGCACAAGATTGATTTAAAATCCTAATCCAATGACGCAAAGACACCTATTGGATGCACAAGATTGGTTAAAAACCCTATTTATACAAGAATAAGCTTAGGGAAGACGAAAATGACCTAAATGTTTATTTAATGATCGAAACACACGTATTGGATGCACAAGATTGGTTTAAACCCTAATTTGAAAAGAATAAGCATAGTGTAAGACCCGTAATTTTAAATTATACTTTATGTATTTTAGTGGATTTTGGTATTGAACTCAGGGGCTTTTTAGCCAAGTTGTTAATATTTTGGAGTTTATATGATCAAAAAGATATTTTGATGCCCAATTAGAATTACTCGTCGATAAATAAATTAAATTAATAGTTAATATTTTAAATTAAATTAAATTACTCGTCGATATTTTAATGTGTTATGGGTAAACTAGTAAATTTAATAAATATCTAGATTTGGAGATATTTGTTAAAAATAGTTAATATGTATATATAGAAAAGGAAAGGAAGGAATTGAGAAGAAAAGAAAAAGAAAGGAAAGAAAAAGGAAGAAAGGAAAAGCACAGGAAAGAAAACAAAAAAATTCCATCTTCTTCCTCCCCTGCCTCGCGTGTTCATTTTCCTCCTTCGTTCATCCTCATCCATTTTCGTTGTTCTTGCTTCCTTTGATTTAGAAAATTGATAGTGGGTGATAGGACAAGGATTTCTCAACTTCACTCTTCCTCGTTGTTTTGAAAACGAAGAAAACAGTATTAGGGATTCAACCACAAACCTCCCCGTTTCGCCTAGATCTAAGCTTCGTTTCGTGAAGAGATAGAAGGGAAAGTTGCTCACTACCACGCTACAGTGCTAGGGGACCAACTTTGGAAGCGGCGTTGCGAGCGGAGATTTTACCGGATTTGCTCACGGTACTGTAATCGCACGTTACATCTAACGTGAAGGTAAGGGCTCCTTCCAAACTTTTAGTTCGCATTTAGGGCCTTATATGTGGTTGTGTGGAAACGAATTTTGTTAGGATTGGAGTATTGTTTTGGGAAAAATGAATTTAAAACTCATTTATGTATGATTTTGAGTAAATGCAACTTGTGTGTTTGAGTGGTGGATTGTGTCGATTTGTGTTCGTTGTTTTTGACGTGTTCTTAATTGATACTGATGAAATTTGATATGTGTATGGTTGAATATTGTGGAAAAATGAATTGATGTGTTTTGATGTGGGTTGATAATATGTTTGAGTTATTTCGCGTGGAATTTTGAAAAACCATTAAGTTAAATGAGTATTAAGAATGGGGAATCTCTTAATGTCTCGTTTACTTAATGTATGTTTGGGAAAATCGTTTAAGTTAACAGGGCATTAAGAATGGGGAATCTCTTAATGTCTGGGATACTTAATGTTGTTTTTAAAAATCGTTTAAGTTAACTGGGCATTAAGAATGGGGAATCTCTTATTGTCTTGGTTACTTAATGTTGTTTTGAAAATCGTTTAAGTTAACTAGGCGTTAAGAATGGGGAATCTCTTAATGTCTTGGTTACTTAATGTTTGTTTTTGAAAATCGTTTTAGTTAAATGAGTATTAAGAATGGGGAATCTCTTAATGTCTTGTTTACTGAATGTTTTGTTGTGGAAAATTGTTTAAGTCAAAAGTATATTAAGAATGGGGAATCTCTTAATATGTCTGTTTGTTTAATGTTTTGTTGTGGAAAATCGATTAAGTCAAAAGTATATTAAGAATGGGGAATCTCTTAATATGTCTGTTTGCTTAATGTTTTGGTGTAAAAATCGGTTAAGTAAATGAGTATTAAAAATGGGGAATCTTTTAATATCTGCATTTACTTAACGATTGTTGTGGATGGAGTTAGTATACGCTCATGCATTTTCATGCCTTTTTGTAAATCGTGCAGACCTGTGATAGGTGGCACCTTGATAAATAGTACTTTGGCCTGTGATAGGCGGTACATTTATGGTTTACGTTTTTGTAAATTGTGCAGACCCGTGATAGGTGGCACCTTGGTAAATAGTACTTTGGCTCGTGATAGGCGGTACATTTACGATTTACAGTTTTTTGTAAATTGTGCAGACCCGTGATAGGTGGCACCTTGGAAAAGTGTACTTTGGCCTGTGATAGGCGGTACATTTACAATTTACGTTCTTTTTAGTAAACCATGCAGACCCGTGATAGGTGGCACCTTGGTAAACGGTACAGGCCCGTGATAGGCAGTACGTTTATGGTTTACGCTTTTTAGTAAATCGTGCAGACCCGTGATAGGTGGCACCTCGGTAATTGGTACTTTGGCCTGCGATAGGCAGTAAAATTATGATTTACGGCCCTTCGAGGAGGGTTTTGGTTTGGAATTCCGAGTCCATGCGTTTTGGCATATACGCATTGCATTAGGGTGCTTGGCACACGAGTCGTGGTTGATTCTAATTTTTGATTGTGTTGATTGTGCTAAGTGTTTTGTTTTGGAACGGATTGTGTGTATATGTATTTGATTCAAGTTTATGATTGAGTGATTTGAATCTGAGATGTAATTGTAATCGTGTTGAAATTGCTAAGTGCTATGTATTGATTATCGTGTGTAAGTGTTATGGATTGTAAAACAATTTTCGAAAACCAATTCGTTGGGGCGTTTGCGTGGGAATTGCTAAGTGTTAGGATTTGAAGTTGTATTTGAATATGAATGAGTTAGTTTATATATCTTTGAAGGAATACACAGAGAAATCGATTTACCCAATCAATTTGATGAGTTATAGGGACTTTGCCTTGAAAAAAAAACGCTTTACCCAATCGATTTTGTAAAATGTTTTACAAAACTATTTAAGAAATCGATTTGCCAAATCGATTGGATTCATCACAGGGGCTCTGTCTTTCACAAAATCGATTTGCCCAATCGATTGGCTTCAATACAGGGGCTCTGTCTTTCACGAAATCGATTTGCCCAATCGATTGGCCAACACAGGGGCTCAGCCCTTCTCGAAATCGATTGCCCCAATCGATTGATGCAAGTCCAGACTTCAATTTTCACTAAAAACTTTAAGGAAATCGATTTGCCCAATCGATTGGCTCAGTGGAAAATCTTATTTTGAGTTAGATAATTGATTGCTCAAATGATTTATCAATGTCTTGGTCAGTTATATATTACTTGATGGATTGAGAACTTTAGTTGATTTCATTTACATTTGGTAAGCATTGCATGAACTTTTAGCATTTGGAAAAGTTATTTTGTGCATTTGAAACTTAAATGTTATGTGTTAACTGTTAATTTCGGTTGGTGACCCTTTACAACTATTGTGGAAATCTGGGCTTTGCCCTCAGATGAGAGCCAGGATGATCGTACCGGTTCGTACCCTACGGATGGGAATGTGGATGGGAATGCTTGATTGGAGCTACGTTAGGAGGATCTCACGGGGCGCGTGGAGATTACTCAGGGCATATAGTTTTTTTTTGTTATGTATAGAATGATCAACTTAGGTTGTCATCTAGGACACAGATGTCTTTCTTTTGAGCTGCTTTTATTTAAAATTGGAAGAATGTACATGTACTAATATTGATATCATGACATGCTTTGGATTTATATTTTGAAAACTTTTCCGCTGTTTTTAAAGTATAAGGACTTAAATATGTATCCAAAGGCTTTTCCTTATGTACTTACTATGTTTTATTTATGTTCTTTTGAAAAAAAAAATACACCCTCGCTATGAAAAACAGGGTGTTACATTGTGGTATCAGAGCATTGGTCTAGATTTCCTTGGGGGCTGTGGAACCTTTGGTTATAGATTGTAGGTCAACCTGTAGGTTTGAAGTTGTTATCTGATCATGAGTCGGGTTAGGTGGTTTAAGTTGTCAGGTCCGCAATAATTACTATGTGCTGTTATAGTCGGAAGTTATTTTTGGAATTATTTGAAGTAGTGTTAAGACTCTACTTGATGATGGTTTTATAGGAAAACCATGCCGCCAAGAAGGAATGACGTTCCGAGAGCCAACGCCAATAGGGATGATCGAATGGCGGAGGCTATGAATAACATGGCTGCTTCTGTTGCTGCACATACGGCTGCCAAGACTCAACGTGATCTCAACAAGAGAGAAAGAGAGATCCGTGCTGTAGAGTCAAGAGGGTTGGAAGACTTTTGTCGTTACAATCCTCCCAAGTTTAAGGGGGATGAAAATTCCCAAGTTGGAGGCTATGAAGTTTAAGTTCTTTTGAAAAAAAAATACACCCTCGCTTTGAAAAACGGGGTGTTACACATAGGGAGGACGAAAATGACCTAAATGTTAGTCCAATAACACAAATGAACTTATTGGATGAACAAGATTGGTTAAAAATCCTAATTGGACAAGAATAAGCCAAAGGAGGATGAAATGACCTCAATGTTGATCCATGACAAAAACACACCTATTGGATGCACTAGATTGGTTAAAAACCCTAATTGGAATAGAATAAGCCTAGGGAGGACGAAAATGACCTAAATGTTAATGCTATAACACAAATGTACTTATTGGATGCATAAGATTGGTTAAAAACCCGAATTTGACCAGAATAATCCTAGGAAGATCGTAAATAAGCCGACGGAGGACGAAAATAACCTAAAAGTAAATCTAATGAGACAAATGAACTTATTGGATGCAAAAGATTGCGTAAAAAACCTAATTGGACTAGAACAAGCCTAAGGAGGATGAAAAGGACCTAAGCGTTAATCTTATGACATAAACACACCTATTGGATGCGTAAAATTGGTTTAAAACCCAAACTGGACAAGAATAAGCCTAGGGAGTACGAAAATGACCTAAATGTTCATCCAATGACATGACACAAACACATCTATTGGATGAACAAGATTGTTTGAAACCCCTAACTGGACTAGAATAAGCCTAGGGAGAACGAAGATGACCTAAATTTTAATCCAATGACACAAACGAACTTATTCGATGATCTAGATTGGTTAAAAACCCTATTTATACAAGAATAAGCTTAGGGAAGACGAAAATGACCTAAATGTTTATTTAATGATCCAAACACACGTATTGGATGCACAAGATTGGTTTAAAACCCTAATTTGACAAGAATAAGCATAGGGAGGACGAAAATGACCTAAATGATAGTTCAATAACACAAATGAACTTATTGGATGCACAAGATTGGTTAAAAATCCTAATTGGACAAGAATAAGCCAAAGGAGGATGAAATGACCTCAATGTTAATCCATCACAAAAAAAACACCTATTGGATGCACTAGATTGGTTAAAAACATTAATTTGACAAGAATAATCCTAGGGATATCGAAAATAAGCCTACGAAGGACGAAAATAACCAAAAAGTAAATCTAATGACATATATGAACTTATTGGTTGCAAAAGAATGCTTAAAAACCCTCATTGGACTAGAATAAGCCTAAGGACGATGAGCATGACCTAAATGTTAATCCAATGAGAAAAACACACCTATTGGAGGCACAAGATAGGTTAAAAACCCTAATTGGATTAGAATAAGTATAGGGAGGTCGAAAATGACCTAAATGTTAATGCTATAACACAAATGAACTTATTGGACAAGAATATTCCTAGGGAGAACGAAAATGACCTAAATGTTATTCAATCGACACAAACACACCTGTTGGATGCACAAGATTGGTTTAAAATCCTAATTGGACAAGAATAAGCCTAGGGAGGACCGAAATGACCTAAATGTTTATTCAATGACCCAAACTCACGAATTGGATGCACAAGATTGGTTTAAAACCCTAATGCAACAATAATAAGCATAGGGAGGACGAAAACGACATAAATTTTTATTCAATGACCCAAACACACGTATTGGATGCATAAGATTTGTTAAAAACCATAATTTGACATGAATAAGCCTAGGGAGGAGGAAATATACCTAAATGTTAACCTAATGACACAAACACACAAATTGGATGCACAAGATTGGTTAAAAATCCTAATTGGACAAGAATAAGCCTATGGAGGACAAAAATAACCTAAAAGTAAATCTAATGAAACAAATGAAGTTATTGGATATGCCTAGGGAGGACGCAAATGACCTAAATGTTAATCTAGTGACACAAACACACCTATTTGATTTACAAGATTGGTTAGGAACCCAAAACAGACAAGAATAAGCCTAAGGAGGATGAAAGTGACCTAAATATTTATTCAATGATCCAAACACACGTATTGGATGCACAAAATTCGTTTCAAAACCTAATTGGACAAGCATAAGCCTAGGGTGGACGAAAATGACCTAAATGTTTATTCAATGACCCAAACACACATATTGGATGCACAACATTGGTTTAAAACCCTAATTGGAAAAGATTAAGCATAGGGACGACGAAACTTGCCTAAATTTTAATGCTCTAACACAAGTGAACTTATTGGATGCACAAGATTGGTTGAAAACCCTAATTAGACATGAATAAGTGTAAGGAGGACGAAAATGACCTAAATAATAATCCAATGACACAAAGACACCTATTGGAGGCACAAGATTTGTTAAAAACCCTAATTCGAATAGAATAAGCCTCGGGAGGACGAAAATAACCTAAAAGTAAATCTAATTACAAAAATGAACGTATTGGATGCAAAAGATTGCTTAAAAACCCTAATTAGACTAGCATAAGCCTAAGGACGATGAGCATGACCTAAATGTTAATCCAATGACACAAACACACCTGTTGGATGCTTAAGATTGGTTAAAAATCCTAATATGACAAGAATAAGCCTAGGGAGGACAGAAATGTCATTAATGTTTATTCAATGACCTAAACTCACGTATTGGATGCACAAGATTGGTTTAAAACCCTAATGGGACAAGAATAAGTATAGCGAGGACCAAAATGACCTAAATGTTTATTCAATGACCCAAACACACGTATTAGATGGACAAGATTGGTTAAAAACCCTAATTTGACATGAATAATTTTAGGGAGGACGAAAGTAACGTAAAAGTAAATCTAATGAAACAAATGAACTTATTGGATAAGCCTAGGGAGGAAGCGAATGCCTAGGGATAAGCCTTGGGAATGACTTAAATATTAATCTAACATACCTATTTGATTTACAAGATTGGTTAAGAACCTTAAACAGACAAGAATATGCCTAGGGAGGACGAAAATGACCTAAATGTTTATTCAATAACCCAAACACACGTATTTGATGTACAAGATTGGTTTAAAACCCTAATCGGACAAGCCTAAGCCTAGGGAGGACGAAAATGACCTAAATGTTTATTCAATGACCCAAACACACGTGTTGGATGCACAAGATTGGTTAAAACCCTAATTGGACAAGAATAAGCATAGGGACGACGAAACTGACCTAAATTTTAATGTTATAACACACATGAACTTATTGGATTCACAAGTTTGGATAAAACCCTAATTGGACATGAATAAGAATAGGGAGGATGAGAATGACATAAATGTTAATCCAATGACACAAACACGCCTATTGGAGTCACAAGATTGGTTAAAACCCTAATTGGAATAGAATTAGCCTCAGGATGACGAAAATGACCTAAATGTTAATGCAATAACAGAAATGAACTTATTCGATGCACAAGATTGGTTAAAAACACTAATGTTGGTTAAAATGGCCTCTATCCTTAGAAAGTTGTACACAAGATTATTAACCAAATTATCCAATTTCTTTCTAAGTGATTAAAACCAACTTGTTTAATATTAATTCCAAGTTAACAATGATAGATTCAAAAGATTATTCAAAACAGAGATTCACAAACATTCAAGAACATAACAATAATATATTCAGAACTTATTCAAAGCAAACGTTCAAGAACAAACATACAAGAAAACATGCATTATCAATATAAAGAGTTTAGAGAAAGAAAAGCGTGCACCAGGGATTTTTATACTGGTTCGACTATCGATTCGATAGTCTACATCCAGTCCTGAAATCACTCAAAGATTTCAGCCTTCACTAGTAATGACTTGAGTATTTTTACGTACTTTCCAGCAATCACTCTGCCTATACATCTAACTCAAACTCACACTACTACAAATACCAACAATCCTTAAGAGCTACTCGCCAAGCTCTAGCAAGATCTGTTGAGGTTTCTTTTAGATGATCACACACCCTAAAAGACAACCACCAGTTTAACAATACTGGATTTTCCACACTTTCTTTTACAAAAAATTGTTTCTTACAACAAGAACTAAGAACTAAGAACACTTTATTCAATCACACAAATCTCATACTCTAAGTATTTTGCCAATTGATATTTGTGTGTTATAACAGTTTCTCTCAAGGTGTAATTTTCGAGTAGCCAATGCAAACTCTTTGTTCTTTCAAAATGTATTAATTGTTATGAAAATGGTGATTGATAAAGTTTATATAGTTTCAATAAAACTTCAGTATAATCGATTTCCCAATCGATTTCATTAATATGTATTACCAGCTTAATCGATTTCCTAATCGATTATCGCGTTTCTTGTTTTTCTTTAATCTTGAAAATAGATGAACTAATCGATTTCCTAATCGATTCTTTGAATGCATATATCAGAAATTGATACTCAATTTGTATTAGAATCAAGTGACTAATCGATTATACTTGTTTTGTTCAAACAACGAGATCAAAACAATCGATTACTCAGTCGATTCCTTTAATGCATATATCAGAAACTGATACTCAGTTTGTATCAGAATCAATTGAATAATCGATTATAAGTGTTTTTTTTTCAAACAACGAGATCAAAACAATCGATTACTCATTTGATTCTTTTATTAACATAATCGATTTGGCAATGGGCTAAATTCTCCCTGTAACTCAGACATTTACTCCAATCGATTCGTCAATTGACTTTACATGTCTCAGTAACTTAGATATTTATTCAAAATCGATGTGCCAATCGATTATGCAATATGTTTCTGATAAATGATTAACTAGTTCATTCATGCAATCGATTTCCTAATCGATTAGTAGAAAACTTGTAATTTAAGAAAAATATTTCAATCGATTGTCCAATCGCTTTCTCTAATCACAGAACACAGGTCTGATGAAAAACATTTTAGTAATCGGTTTGCCAATCGATTAACTCAGTACAAGCTTTGTTCTGTGAATCAGAAAATCGATTTACCAATCGATTTACCAATTGTTTGTCCAATCGATTTTATTAATCGCAGAACACAAACCTGATTAAAAACATTTTGGTAATCGGTTTGCTAATCGATTGACTCAGTACAAGCTTTGTTTTGTGAATCAGAAAATCGATTTACAAATCAATTTGAAAATGGATTTACAAATCGATTTGCAAATCGATTGTCCAATTGATTTGTTTAATCACAGAACACATACCTGATTAAAAATATTTAAGTAATCAATTTCCCAATCGATTAACTCAGTGAAAATTTGTTCTGTGAATTAGACAATCGATTACCTAGTTGATTTATCAATCGATTTACCAATTGATTGATTTACTTACTTATTTTTTGATTTCATTTTTAATTTGGCAAATACTTAGGTATGAAACCATAGTGATGAATCTACCTATTAAATACTATGACCACTAGACAAAATTGCATATAATCTTCAAGCTTTGTATACTATCATCCATCTTTGCTTGATTGCTTGAGATCCAGGATTTGTCCAAGTGTTTGATTCTTTTTCACAAAATTGCATATAATCTTCAAGCTTTGTATACTATCAAATAATGCATATACATTGTATGTTTGAAAGTTATCTCAAAATCAATATCAAGGAGGCATATTTCTTACACCTAATTGGACCAGAATAATCATAGGGAGGACGAAAAAGGCCAAAATTTTAATCCATTGACACAAACAAACCTATTGGAGGCACTAGATTGGCTAAAAACCCTAATTGGACAAGAATTATCATAGGGATATCGAAAACGACATAAATGTTAATCCAATGACACAAACACACCTATTGGATGCACAAGATTGGTTAAAAACCCTAATTGGACAAGAATAAGCCAGGGGAGGACGAAAATGACCTAAATGTTTATTCAATCACCCAAACACACGTAGTGGATGTACAAGATTGGTTTAAATCCTTTATTGGTCAAGAATTAGCCTAGGGAGGCTGAAAATTACCTAAATGTTTATTGGATGCACAAGATTGGTTTAAAATCCTAATTGGACAAGAATAATCTTAGTGATGACGTAAATGGACATAGTGTTATTCCAAAGACACAAACAAACCATCAAATGCACAAAAATTGGCTAAAAACCCTAATTGGACAAGAATAATCCTAAGGATGAAAATGACCTAAATGTTAATACAATGTCACAAACACATCTATTGTATGCACAAGATTTGTTAAAAACCCTAATTGGACAAGAATAACCTTAGGGAGGACGTAAACGACCTAAATGTTAATCCAATGACACAAACACACCTATTAGGTGTACAAGATTGGTTAAAAACCTTAATTGGAAAAGAATAGGCCTAGGGTGGACGAAAATGACTAAATGTTTATTCAATGACCCAAACACATGTATTGGATGCACAAGAATGGTTTAAAACCCTAATTGGACAACAATAAGCATAGGGTGGATGAATGTGACCTAAATTTTAATGCTATAACATAAATTAACTTATTGGATGCATAAGTTTTGTTAAAAACCCTAATTGGACAAGAATAAGCCTAAGGAAGATGAAAATCACCTAAATGTTAATCCAATGACACAAACACGCCTATTGGAAGCACAAGATTGGTTAAAAACCCTAATTAGACAGGAATAATCTTACGGAGGACGAAAAAGGCCAAAACGTTAATCCATTGACACAAACAAACCTATTGGAGGCACAAGATTGGCTAAAAACCCCAATTGGACAAGTATAATCCTAGAGAGAACGAAAGTAACCGAAATGTTAATCCAATGACACAAACACACCTATTGGATGCACAAGATTCGTCAAAAACCCTTATTGGACAAGATAAAGCCTAGAGACGATGAAAATGACCTAAATGTTTATTCAATGACCCAAACACACGTATTAGATGCACAAGATTGGTTAAAAACCCTAATCTGACATGAATAAGCCCATGGAGGAAGAAATTGACCTAAATGTTATTCCAATGACACAAACACACAAATTGGATGCACAAGATTGGTTAAAAACCCTAATTGGACAAGAATAAGCCTAGGGAGGACGAAATAAACTAAAAAGTAAATCTAATGGAACAAATGAACTTACTGGATAAGCCTAGGGAGGACGCAAATGACCTACATGTTAATCTAGTGACACAAACACACCTATTTGATTTGCAAGATTGGTTAAGAACCCTAAACAGACAAGAATAAGCCTAAGGATGATGAAAATGACCTAAATGTTTATTCAATGACCCAAACACACGTATTGGATGCACAAGATTGGTTTAAAACCCTAATTGGACAAGCATAAGCATATGGAGGACGAAACTAGCCTAAAGTTTAATGTTGTAACACAAATGAACTTATTGGATGCACAAGATTGGTTAAAAACCCTAACTGCACATGAATAAACGTAAGGAGGACGAAAATGACTTAAATTTTAATCCAATGACACAAACACACCTATTGGAGGCACTAGATTGGTTAAAAACCCTAATTGGAATCGATTAAGCCTCAGGAGGACGAAAATGACCTAAATGTCAATGCAATAACACAAATGAACTTATTGGATGCACATGATTGGTTAAAACCCTAATTTGACAAGAATAATCCTAGGGAGATCGAAAATAAGCCTACGGAGAACGAGAATAACCTAAAAGTAAATCTAATAACACAAATGAACTTATTGGATGTAAAAGATTGCATAAAATCCCTAATTGGACTAGAATAAGCCTAAGGACGATGAACATCACCTAAATGTTAATCCAATGACATAAACACACCTATTGCAGGCACAAGATAGGTCAAAAACCCTAATTGTAATAGAATAAGCATGGGGAGTACGAAAATGACTTAAATGTTAATGCAATAACACAAATGGACTTATTGGATGCACACGATTGAATAAAAACCCTAATTGGACAAGAAAATTCCTCGGGAGAACGAAAATGACCTAAATGATATTCCGTTGACACAAACACACTTGTTGGATACACAAGATTGGTTAAAGATCCTAATTGGACAAGAATAAGCCTAGGGAGAACGGAAATGACCAAAATGTTTATTCAATGACCCAAACTCACATATTGGATGCACAGGATTGTTTAACACACTAATGGGACAAGAATAAGCATAGTGAGGACGAAAATGACCTAAATGTTTATTGGATTACCCAAACACACCAATTGGATGCACAAGATTGGTTAAAAACCCTACTTGGACAATAATATGCATCGGGAGGACAAAAATAACCTAAAAGTTAATCTAATGAAACAAATGAACTTATTGGATAAGCCAAAGGAGGACCTAAATGACCTAAATGTTAATCTAGTGACACAAACACACGTATTTGATTTACAAGATTGGTTAAGAACCATAAACGGACAAGAATAAGCCTAGGGAGGAGGAAAATGATCTAAATGCTTATTCAATGCACCAAACACACGTATTGGATGCACAAGATTGGTTTAAAAGCCTAATTGGACAAGCATAAGCTTAGGGAGGACGAAAATGACCTAAATGTTTATTCAATGACCCAAACACATGTATTGGATGCAGAAGATTGGTTAAAAACCTATTTGGACAAGGATAAGCATAGGGAGGGCGAAACTAACCTAAATTTTAATGCTATAACAGAAATGAACACATTGGATGCACAAGATTGGTTAAAAACCCTAATTGGATATGAATAAGCGTTGCGACGACGAAAATGACCTAAATGTTAATCCAATGACACAAAAAGCCTATTGGAGGCACAAGGTTGGTTAAAAACCATAATTGGAATAGAATTAGCCTCAGGAGGACAAAAATAACCTAAACGTTAATGCAATAACACAAATGAACTTATTGGATGCACAAGATTGGTTAAAAACCCTAATTGGACAAGAATAAGCCTAAGGAGGATGAAAATGACCTAAATTTTAATACAATGTCACAAACATTCCTATTGTATGCAAATATTTATTTAAAACCATAATTGGACAAGAATAATCTTAGGGAATACGAAAATGACAAAAATGTTAATCCAATGACACCTATTTGATGTACAAGATTGGTTCAAAACCTTAATTGGACAAGAATAAGCCTAGGTTGGACGAAAATGACCGAAATGTTTATTCAATGACCCAAAGACGCGTATTGGATGCGCAAGATTGGTTTAAAATCCTAATTGGTCTAGAATAAGCATAGAGAGGACGAAAATGACCAAAATTTTAATGCTAAAATACCACTAAACTTATTGGATGCACAAGATTGTTTAAAAACCCTAATTCGACAAGAATAATCTTAGGGATGACGTAAATGGACATAATGTTAACATAATGACACAAACAAACCTATCTAATGCACAAGATAGCTAAAAACCCTAATTGCACAAGAATAAGCCTAGGGAGGGCGAAAATGACCTAAATCTTCATCCAATGACATGACACAAACACATTTATTGGATGCACAAGATTGGTTGAAAACCCTAACTGGGCTAGAATAAACCTTGGGAACAGAAACATGACCTAAAATGTTTATTCAATGACACAAATGAACTTATTGGATGCACAAGATTCCTTAAAAACCCTAATTGGACAAGAATAAGTCTAGGGATGATGAAAATGACCTAAATTGTAATCCAATGACACAAACACACCTATTGGTTGCAGAAGATTTTTTAAAAATCCTAATTGGACAAGAATAAGCCTAGGGCGAAAATGACCTGAATGTTAATTCAATGACCCAAACACACATAGTGGAAGCACAAGATTGGTTTAAAACCATAATTGGACAATAATAAGCATACGGAGGACTAAAATGACCTAAATGTTAATGCAATCATACAAACACACCTATTGGATGCACAAGATTGGTTAAAAATCCTAATTGGATAAGAAAAAGCCTACAGAGGACGAAAATGACAAATATTATTCCGAAGACACAAATGAACTTTTTGGATGCACAAGATTGCTTAAAAAACCTAACAGGACTTGAAAAAGCCTAGGGAGGATGAACAAGATTCGTTAAAAATCGTAATTGGACAAGAATAAGCTTAGGGTGGACGCAAAGGATCTAAATGTAAATGAAATGACAAAAATGAACTTATTGGAAGCACAAGAATGCTTAAAACACTAACTAGACTAGAATAACCCTAAGGAGGACAAAAGTGACCTAAATGTTAATCCAATGACACAAACATACCTATTGGATGCATTAGATTGGTTAAAAACATTAATTGGACATGAATAAACATAGGGAGGACGAAAATGACCTAAATGTTAATCCAATGACACAAACAAACCTGTTGGATGTACAAGATTGGTTAAAAAACATAATTGGACAAGAAAAAGCCTAGGGTGGACGAAAATGACGTAAATACTAATCTATTGACACAAAACAGCTACTGAACGCACAAGATTGGTTTAAAATCCTAATTGGCAAAGCATAATCATCGGGAAGACGAAAATGACCTAAATGTTAAAGCAATAACACAAATGAACTTGTTGGATGCACAAGATTAATTAAAAACCCTAATTGGACTTGAATAAAACTAAGGAGGATCAAAATAACCTAAGTATTAGTCCAATGACATAAACATATCTATTTGATTCACACGATTGGTTAAAAACTCTAATTGGAGAAGAATAAGCCTAGGGAAGACGAATATGACCTAAATGTTAATTCAATGACCCCAACACACCTATTGGATGTACAAGACTTGTTAAAAACCCTAATTGGACAAGAATAAGCCTAGGGAGGACGAAGATGACCTAAATGTTAATCTGTAAGACCCATAATTTTAAAAGTATACTGTATGTATTTTAGTGTATTTTGGTGTTGAACCCGGAGGCTTTTTAGCCAAAGTTATTAATATTTGAAGTTTATATGACCAAGGGAATATTTTGATGCTGATTAGAATTACTCGTCGATAAATAAATTAAATTGACTGCGGTGAATCTTTTACGAATAATTTAATGCGTTATGGGTGAAATGGTAATTTTAATAAATATCTAGATTTGAAGATATTTGTTAAAAGTAAATAATATATATATTAAAATATATGTATATATGTTTGTGTGGGGGGAAAAAGAAAGAGATTAGAATGAAAAGAAAGAGAAAGAAAAGAAAGAAAAAGGAAAGAAAGAAAAAGAAAGGAAAAACTTCATCTTCTCCTCTGCCTCGCGAAAACATCTTCTTCTCCCTTCCTCCATCTTCATCCATTTTCGTTGTTCTTGCTTCCTTTGAGTTCGAAAAATTGATAGTGGGTGATAGGACAAGGATTTCTCAACTTCACTCTTCACCTTTTTTCGAAAACGAAGAAAAACGGTATTAGGGATTCAAACACAAACCTTCCCGTTTCATCTAGATCTAAGCCTCCTTTCAAGAAGTGATAGAAGGGAAGGTTGCTCACCTCCGTGCTACGGTGCTAGTGGACCAACTTTGGAAGCGACGTTGTGAGCGGAAAATTTACCGAATTTACTCACGGTGTCGTAATCGCACGTTAAAGCTAACGCGAAGGTAAGGGCTCCTTCCAAACTTTTAGTTGCATTTAGGGACTTATCTGTGGTTGTGTGGAAAAGAATTTTGTTAGGGTTAATGTATTCTTTTAGGGAAAATGAATTTAATTCATTTGTGTGTGTTTTGAGTAAATGAAATTTGATGTGTTTGAGTGGTATGTCGTGTTGATCTGTGTTCGTCGTATTTGACGCGTTCTTAATTAATACTGATGAAATTTGATATGTGTATGGTTGGACTTTGTGGAGAAATGAATCGATGTGTTTTGGTGTGAATTATGGATTGAATTTGATAATATGTATGAGTTTGTTTTGTGTGGGATTTGAAAACCATTACGTTAAACGAGTATTAAGAATGGGGAATCTCTTAATATCTTGTTTACTTAATGTGTGTTTGTGAAAATCGTTTAAGTTAAATGAGTATTAAGAATGGGGAATCTCTTAATGTCTTGTTTACTTAATGTTTGTTTGGGAAAATCGTTTAAGTTAAATGAGTATTAAGAATAGGGAATCTCTTAATCTCTTGTTTACTTAATGTTTGTTTTGGAAAATAGTTTAAGTTAACTGGATATTAAGAATAGGGAATCTCTTAATGTCTTGGTTACTTAATGTTGTTTTGAAAATCGTTTAAGTTAACTGGGTGTTAAGAATGGGGAATCTCTTAATGTCTCGGTTACTTAATGTTTGTTTTTGAAAAATCTTTTAAGTTAAATTAGAATTAAGAATGGGGAATCTCTTAATGTCTTGTTTATTTAATGTTTGTTTTTGAAAATCGTTTCAGTAAATGAGCATTAAGAATGGGGAATCTCTTAATGTCTTGTTTATTGAATGTTTTGTTGTGGAAATCGTTTAAGTCAAAAGTATATTAAGAATGGGGAATCTCTTAATATGTATGTTTGCTTAATGTTTGGCGTGAAAATCGTTTAAGTTAAAGGAGTATTAAAAATGGGGAATCTTTTAATATTTGCATTTACTTAACGATTGTTGTGAATGGAGTTAGTGTATGCTCATGCATTTCATTTGGTAAATTATGCTGATCCATGATAGGTGGCACCTCGGTAAACTGTACTGATCCGTGATAGGTGGTACGTTTATGATTTGCTTTTTGGTAAGTTGTGCTGACCCGTGATAGGTGGCACCTCGGTAAGTAGTACTTTGGCCTGTGATAGGCGGTACACTAACGACTTACGCTTTATCTTTTGGTAAATCATGCTGACCCGTGATAGGTGGCACCTCGGTAAACAGTACTGACCCGTGATAGGTGGTACGTTTACGATTTACGCTTTTTAGTAATTCGTGTTGACTCGTGCTAGGTGGCACCTCGGTAATTGATACGTTAGCCTGCGATAGGCGGTACAATTATGATTTATGGCCCTTCGAGGAGGGTTTTGGTTTGGAATTCCGAGTCCATGCATTTTGGCATATACGCATTGCATTAGGGTGCTTGGCACACGAGTCGTGGTTGATTCAGATTATGATTGTGTTGATTTTGCTAAGTTTTATGTTTTGAAATTATGTGTAAGTGTGTTTGATTCAAATTTGTGATTGTGTTGATTTTACTAAGAGTTATGTTTTGGAATTGTGTGATAGTATGTTAGATTGTAAAACGATTTCGAAACTCATAATGTCGTGGTGATTGTATGGGTATTGCTAAGTGTTAAGGTTTGGAGTGGTGTTTGAATATGATTGAGTTAGTTTATGTATTTTTGAAAGAATATACAGGGAAATCGATTTACCCAATCGATTTGATGAGTTACAGGGACTTCCCTCTTAAAAATCGATTTACCCAATCGATTTTGTAATATGTTTTTCAAAACCACTTAAGAAATCGATTTAGTAAATCGATTGGATTCATAAGGGCTCTGTCTTTCACGAAATCGATTTGCCCAATCGATTGGATTCATTACAGGGGCTTTGTCTTTAACAAAATCGATTTGCCCAATCGATTGGCCAACACAGGGGCTCAGTCCTTCTCAAAATCGATTGCCCCAATCGATTGATGCAAGTCCAGAGTTCAATTTTCACTAAAAACTTTCAGGAAATCGATTTTCCCAATCGATTGGCTCAGTGGAAAATCTTATTTTGAGTTAGATAATTGATTGCTCAATTGATTTCTCAATGCTTTGGTCAGTTATATATTACTTGATGGATTGAGAACTTTATTTGATTTCATTTACATTTGGCAAGCATTATATGATCTTTTCGCATTATGGAAAATCCTTTTAAGGTGCATGCTTAGTTAAGAGGATGTTTTATGCATTTAAAAACTTAAATGTTATGTGTTAATTGTTAATTTCGGTTGGTGACCCTTTACAACTATTGTGGAAATCTGGGCTTTGCCCTCAGATGAGAGCCAGGATGACCGTACCGGTTCGTACCCTACGGATGGGAATGTAGATGGGAATACTTGATTGGAGCTACGTTAGGAGGATCTCACGGGGCGCGTGGAGATCAATCAGGGTGTTTAATTGTTTTGTAAAATGATCAAACTAGGTTGACACAAAAGGAACAAATGTCTTTCTTTTGGGTTGCTTTTATTTTTAAACTGGAAGACTGTACCACTTTTGTTATTTAAATATTTTGAATTCATATTTTGAGAACTTTTCCGTTGCTTGTAAATCATAATGACTTATTTATTTATCCAAAGGTATTACCTTATTTATTTCTCTGTTTTATTTTAATTTCTTTTGAAAAAAAAAATACACCCTCGCTTTGAAAAACGGGGTGTTACATAATCAAATGACACAAATAAACATATTCGATGTACTAGATTGGTTAAAAATCCTAATTAGACTAGAATAAGCCCAGCGAGGACCAAAATGACCTAAATGTTTGTGCAATAACACAAATGAACTTGTTGGAGGCACAAGATTGGTTAAAAACCCTAGTTGGACAAGAATAAGCCTAAGGAGCATGAAAATATTCTCAATTTTAATCCAATGACACAAACAAACCTATTGGATGCACAAGATTGGTTAGAAACCCTAATTATACAAGATTAATCCTAGGGTGGATGAAAATGACCAAAATGTTAATCTAATGACACAAACAAACCTATCGGATGCACAAGATTGACTAAAAACCCTAATTGAACAAGAATAATCTTGGGGACAAAGAAAATAACCTATATGTTAATCCAATGACTCAAACACACATATTGGATGCACAAGATTGGTTAAAAACCCTAATTGGACAAGAATAGGCCTACGGAGAACGAAAATGACCAAAATGTTAATCCTATGACACAAAAACACCTATTGGATGCACAAGATTCAATAAAAACCCTAATTGGACAAGAATAATCCTAGGGAGGACGAAAATGACCAAAATGTTAATCCAATGACACAAACACACCTATTGGATATATAAGATTGGTTAAAAACCTTAATTGGACAAGAATAAGCAAGGATGGACTAAATGACCTAAATGATAATCCAATGACACAAACACACCTATTAAATGCACAATATTGGTCAAAAACCCTAATTGGACAAGAATAAACCTAGGGAAGACAAAAATGACCTAATGACCGAAATACACGTATTGGATGCACAAGATTGGCTTAAATCCCTAATTAGAGAAAAATAAGCATAGGGAAGACAAAAGTGACGTAGATGTTAATGCAATAACAAAAAATGAACTTGTTGGATACATAAGATTGGTTAAAAACCCTAGTTGGACAAGAATAAGCGCATGGAAGATGAAAATGACCTACCTATTAATCCAATGACACAAATGAACTTACTTTATGCACAAGATTGATTAAAAACCCTAATTGGACTTGAATAAAACTAAGAAGGAACAAAACTTTCCTAAACGTTAATCGAATGGTTAAAAACCCTAATTCGACAAGAATAAGCCTAAGGTGGACAAAATGACCTAAATGTTAATCCAATGACACAAACAAACATATTGGATGCACAATATTGGTTAAAAACCCTAATTGGAAAACAAAAATGACCTAATTGTTATTGCAATAACGCAAATGAACTTGTTGGATGCACATGATTGCTTAAAAAACCTAATTTGACAAGAATAAGCGTAGGAAAGATGAAAAAGACCTAAATTTTAATCCAATGATACAAATGAACATACTGGATCCACAAGATTGATTAAAAACCCTAAACTTGAATAAAACAAAGGAGGATGAAAATGACATAAATGTTAATCCAATGACATAAACAGACCTATTGGATGCACACATTTAGTTAAAAACCCTAATTGGACAAGAATATGCCTAGGGATGACGAAAATGACCTAAATATGAATCCAGTGACACAAATGAACTTATTTGATGAAAAATATTTCTTAAAATCCCTAATTAGACAAGAATAAGCCTAAGGAGGACGAAAAAGACCTAAATGTGAATCCCATTACTCAAACACACCTATTGGATGCGCAAGATTGGTTAAAAACTCTAATTGGAAAAGAATAAGCTTAGCGAAGACAAAAATTACCTAAATCTTAATACAATGACACAAACACACCTTTTGGATGCACAAGATTCGTTTAAACCATAATTGGACATGAAAAAGCCTAGGGAGGACGAAAATGATATAATATTTATTCAGTGACACAAACACACGTATTGGATGCACAAGATTGGTTAAAAACCCTAATTGGACAAGAATAAGCATAGGGAGGACGAAAATGACCTAAATGTTAATGCAATAACACAATTGAACTTATTGGATGCAAAAGATTTGTTAAAAAGCCTAATTGGACAAGAATAAGCATAAGGAGGATGAAAATGACCTCAATGTTAATCCAATGACACAAACACACCTATTGGATGCCCAAGATAGGATAAAAACCCTAATTGGACAAGCATAATCCTAGGCAGGATGAAAATGACCAAAATGTTAATCCAACGACACAATCACACATACTAGATGCACAAGATTGGTTAAAAACCATAATTCGACAACAATAAGCCTAGGGTGGGCGAAAATAACCTAAATGTTAATCCAATGACACAAACACACCTATTGGAGGCACTAGATTAGCTAAAAATGCTAATTGGACAACAATAATCATAGGGAGAAAGAAAATGTCCTAAATGTTAATCCAATGACACAAACACACCTATTGGATGCATAAGATTGGTTAAAAACCCTAATTGGACCAGAATAAGCTTAGGGAGGACGAAAATGACCTAAATGTTTATTCAATGACACAAACACACCTATTGGATGTACAAGATTGGTTAAAAACCTTCATTGGAGAAGAATAAGCCTAGGGTGGACGCAAATGACCTAAATGTTTATTCAATGACCGAAACACACGTATTGGATGCACATGAATGGTTTAAAACCCTAATTGGACAAGAATAAGCTTAGGGTGGATGAATGTGACCTAAATTTTAATGCTATAACATAAATTATTGGGTACACAAGATTTCTTAAAAAGCCTAATTGGACTTGAAAAAGCCTAAGGAAGATCAAAATGACCTAAAATTTAATCCAATGACACAAACAGGCCTATTGGATGCACATGATTGGTTAAAAACCCTAATTAGACAAGAATTAGGCTAGGGAGGACAAAAATGACCTAAATGTTAATACAATGACACAAACACACCTATGGAAAGCACAAACGTTCTTATAAACCCTAATTGGACAAGAATATGCTTAGGGAGGATGAAAATGACCTAAATGTTAATCCAATGACCCAAACACACGTATTCGATGCACAAGATTTGTTTAAATTCCTAATTGGAGAAGAATAAGCACAGGGAAGACGAAAGTGACGTAGATGTTAATGCAATAACACAAATGAACATGTTGGATGCACAAGATTGGTTAAAAACCATAATTCGACAACAATAAGCCAAAGGTGGACGAAAATGACCTAAATGTTAATCCAATGACACAAACACACGTATTGGATGCCAAATATTGGTTAAAAACCCTAATTGGAAAACGAAAATGACCTAATTGTTAGTGCAATAATACAAATGAATTCGTTGGATGCACATGATTGGATAAAAACCCTAATTGGACAAGAATAAGCGCAGGGAAGATGAAAATGACCTAAATTTTAATCCGATGACACAAATGAACTTCTTGGATGCACAAGATTGATTAAAAACCCTAAACTTGAATAAAAGTAAAAAGGATTAAAATGACATAAATGTTAATCCAATGACATAAATAGACCTATTGGTTGCACAAGTTTAATTAAAAACCCTAATTGGACAAGAATAAGCCTAGGGATGACGAAAATGACCTAAATGTTAATCTAGTGACACAAATAAACTTATTTGATGAACAAGATATCTTAAAATCCCTAATTAGACAAGAATAAGTCTAAGGAGGATGAAAAAGACCTAAATGTAAATGCTATTACACAAACACACCTATTGGATGCGCAAGCTTGGTTAAAAAGTCTAATTGGACAAGAATACGCTTAGCGAAGACGAAAATTACCTAAATGTTAATCCAATGAAACAAACATGCCTGTTGGATGTACATGATTTGTTTAAAACCTTAATTCGACAAGAATAAGCCTAAGGTGGACGAAAATGACCTAAATGTTAATCCTAAGACACAAACACACGTATTGGATGCACAATATTGGTTAAAAACCCTAATTGGAAAACGAAAATGACCTAATTGTTATTGCAATAACACAAATGAACTTGTTGGATGCACATGATTGCTTAAAAACCCTAATTTGACAAGAATAAGCGTAGGAAAGATGAAAATGACCTAAATTTTAATCCAATGATACAAATGAACTTACTTGATGCACAAGATTGATTAAAACTTCTAAACTTGAATAAAACAAAGGAGGATAAAAATGACATAAATGTTAATCCAATGACATAAACAGACCTATTGGATGCACACGTTTAGTTAAAAACCCTAATTGGACAAGAATATGCCTAGGGATGACGAAAATGACCTAAATGTTAATCCAGTGACACAAATGAACTTATTTGATGAAAAAGATTTCTTAAAATCCCTAATTAGACAAGAATAAGCCTAAGGAGGACGAAAAAGACCTAAATGTGAATCCCATTGCTCAAACACACCTATTGGATGCGCAAGATTGGTTAAAAACTCTAATTGGAAAAGAATAAGCTTAGAGAAGACAAAAATTACCTAAATCTTAATACAATGACACAAACACACCTTTTGGATGCACAGGATTCATTTAAACCTTAATTGGACAAGAAAAAGCCTAGGGAGGAAGAAAATGACATAATATTTATTCAATGACCCAAACACACGTATTGGATGCACAAGATTGGTTAAAAACCCTAATTGGACAAGAATAAGCATATGGAGGATGAAAATGACCTAAATGTTAATGCAATAACCCAATTGAACTTATTGGATGCACAAGATTTTTTAAAAACCCTAATTGGACAAGAATAAGCATAAGGAGGATGAAAATGACCTCAATGTTAATCCAATGACACTAACACACCTATTGGATGCACAAGATTGGATAAAAACCCTAATTGGACAAGAATAATCCGGGGGAGAACGAAAATAACCTAAATGTTAATCCAATGACACAAACACACATATATGATGCACAAGATTGGTTAAAAACCCTAATTGGACATGAATAGGCCTACGAAGGACGAAAATGACCAAAATGTTAATCCTATGAGACAAAAACACCTATTGGATGCACAAGATTCAATAAAAACCATAATTGGACAAGAATAATCCTAGGGAGGACGAAAATGACCAAAATGTTAATCCAATGACACAAACACACCTATTGGATATACAAGATTGGTTAAAAACCTTAATTGGACAAGAATAAGCAAGGGTGGACTAAATGACCTAAATGATAATCCAATGACACAATCACACATACTAGATGCACAAGATTGGTTAAAAACCATAATTGGACAACAATAAGCCTAGGGTTAGCGAAAATAACCTAAATGTTATTCCAATGACACAAACACACCTAATTGATGCTTAATATTGGTTAAAAACCCTAATTCGACAAGAATAATCCTATGGAGGAAGAAAATGACCAAAATGTTAATCCTATGACACAAACACAACTATTAGATGCACAAGATTAATTAATAACCTTGATTGGACAAGAATAAGCCTAAGGTGGACGACAATGACCTAAATGTTAATTCAACGACACAAACACACCTATTGGATGCACAATATTGGTTAAAAACCCTAATTGGACAAGAATAATTATAGGACGGTTGAAAAAGGCAAAAATGTTAATCCATCGACACAAACAAACCTATTGGAGGCACTAGATTGGCTAAAAAAACTAATTGGACAACACTAACCACAGGGAGAAAGAAAAGGACCTAAATGTTAATCCAATGACACAAACACACCTATTGGATGCACAAGATTGGTTAAAATCCCAAATTGGACAACAATAAGCTTAGGGAGGACGAAAATGGCCTAAATGTTTATTCAATGACCCAAACACACGTAGTGGATGTACAAGATTGGTTTAAATGCTTTATTGGAAAAGAATTAGCCTAGGGAGGATGAAAATGACCTAAATTTTTATTCAATGAACCAAACACACGTATTGCATACATAAGATTGGTTTTAAAACCTAATTGGACAAGAATAAGGATAGGGAGGATGAAAATGACCAAAATTTTAATGCTAAAACACCAGTGAACTTATTGGATGCACAAGATTGGTTAAAAACCTTAATTGGACAAGAATAATCTTAGGTATGACGTAAATGTACAAAATGTTAATCCAATGACACAAACAAACCTCTCAAACGCACAAGATTGGCTAAAAACCCTAATTGGACAAGAATAAGCCTAAGAAGCATGAAAATGACCTAAATGTTAATACAATGTCACCAACACTTCTATTGTATGCACAAGATTTATTAAAAAACTTAATTGGACAAGAAGAATCTTAGGGAGGACGAAAATGACCTAAATGTTAATCCAAGGACACAAACACACCTATTGGGTGTACAAGATTGGTTAAAAGCCTTCATTGGACAAGAATAAGCCTAGGGTGGACGCAAATGACTTAAATGTTTATTCAATGACCGAAACACACGTATTGGATGCACATGAATGGTTTAAAACCCTAATTGGACAAGAATAAGCATAGGGTGGACGAATGTGACCTAAATTTTAATGCTATAACAAAAATTATTGGATACACAAGATTGCTTAATAAGCCTAATTGGACTTGAAAAAGCCTAAGGAAGATCAAAATCACCTAAAATTTAATCCAATGACACAAACAGACCTATTGGATGGACATGATTGGTTAAAAACCCTAATTAGACAAAAATAAGGCTAGGGAGGACAAAAATGACCTAAATGTTAATACAATGACACAAACACACCTATGGAAAGCACAAACGTTCTTAAAAACCCTAATTGGACAAGAATAAGCTTAGGGAGGACGAAAATGACTTAAATGTTAATCCAATGACCCAAACACACGTATTGGATGCACAAGATTTGTTTAAATTCCTAATTGCAAAAGAACAACCATAGGGAAGACGAAAGTGACGTAAATGTTATTGCAATCACACAAATGAACTTGTTGGATGCACAAGATTGGTTAAAAACCATAATTGGACAAGAATAAGCCTAACGTGGACGAAAATGACCTAAATGTTAATCCAATGACACAAACACACGTATTGGATGCACAATATTGGTTAAAAACCCTAATTGGGTAACGAAAATGACCTAATTGTTAATGCAATAACACAAATGAATTCGTTGGATGCACATGATTGGGTAAAAACCCTAATTGGACAAGAATAAGAGTAGCGAAGATGAAAATGACCTAAATTTTAATCCAATGACACAAACGAACTTCCTGGATGCACAAGATTGATTAAAAACCCTAAACTTGAATAAAACTAAGGAGGATTAAAATGACATAAATGTTAATCCAATGACATAAATAGACCTATTGGATGCACAAGTTTAATTAAAAACCCTAACTGGACAAGAATAAGCCTAGTGATGACGAAAATGACCTAAATGTTAATCTAGTGACACAAATGAACTTATTTGATGAACGAGATATCTTAAAATCCCTAATTAGGCAAGAATAAGCCAAAGGAGGATGAAAAAGACCTAAATGTAAATGCTATTACACAAACACACCTATTGGATGCACAAGCTTGGTTAAAAACTCTAATTGGACAAGAATACACTTAGAGAAGACGAAAATTATCTAAATATTAATCCAATGACACAAACACACCTGCTGGATGTACAAGATTTGTTTAAAACCTTAATTCAACAAGAATAAGCCTATGGTGGACGAAAATGATTAAAATGTTAATCCAACGACAAAAACGAACTTATTAGATGCACAAGATTGGTTAAAAACCCTAATTGGACTAGAATAAGCCTAGGGAGAACGAAATACAACTAAATGTTAATCGAATGACAAAAACACACCAATTGGACACCCAAATGAACTTATTGGATGCACAAGATTGATTAAAACCCCTAATTTGACTAGAATAAGCCTAAGAAAGACGAAAATGACCTAAATGTTAATCTGATGACACAAACATATCTAATGGATGCACAAGTTTCTTACAAGCCCTAACTTGACTAGAATAAGCCTAAGGAGGATGAAAATGACCTAAATGTTAATCAAATGACACAAACACACCTATTGGTTAAACAAGATTGGTTAAAAACCCTAATTGGACAAGAGTAAGTGTAGGGAGAACGGAAATGACCTAAATGTTAATCGAACGACACAAACAGACCTATTGGATGCACAAGATTGGTTAAAAACCCTAATTAAAGAAGGACAAGCCTAGGACGAATGAAAATCACCTAAATGTTAATTCAATGACACAAACACACCTATTGGATGAAAAGATTGGTTAAACAGCCTAATTGGAAAAGAATAAGCATATAGGGGATGAAAATGACCTAAATGTTCATCCAATGACATAAACACACCTATTGAATGCACAAGATTGTTTAAGAACCCTAATTGGACTAGAATAAGCCTAGTAAGCATGAAAATGACCTAAATGTCAATCCAATGACATAAATGAACTTATTGGATGCACAAGATTGGTTAAACCACTAATTGGACTAGAATAAGCCTAGGGAGGATGTAAATGACCTAAATTTTAATCCAATGACACAAATGAACGTATTGGTTGCACAACATTTGCTTAAAAACCATAATTGGCCTAGAATAATGCTAGGGATGATGAAAACGACCTAAATGTTTATCCAATGACAATAACGAACTTATTGGATGCACAAGATTGGTGAAAAACCCAAATTGCACTAGCATGAGCCTAGGGTGAACGTAATTTACATAAATGTTAATCGAATATCACATACTAATCTATTGGATAAACAACATTGGTTAAAAACCCTAAATGGACCAGAATACACCTAGGGAGGACGAAAATCACCTAAATGTTAATCCAATGACACAAATGAACTTTTTGGATGCACTAAATTGCTTAAAGAATCTAATTGGACTAGAATAAGCTTAGGCAGAAGAAAATGACCTAAATTTTTATCCAATGACACAAACACACCTATTGGATGAACAAGATAGGTTAAAAACCTTTATTGGACTAGAATAAGCCAAAGGAGGACGAAAAAGACAGAAATGTTAATCCAATGACACAAACACTGCTATGGATGCACAAGATTGGTTAAAAACACTAATTGGACAAGATTACGTCTAGAGAGAACAAAAATAACCTAAATGTTAATCCAATGACACAAATGAACCTATCGGATGCTCAAGATTGCTTAAAAACATTAATTAAATTAGAATAAGCCCGAGGAGGAAGAAAGTGGTTCAAAATCCTAATTGGACTAGACTAAGCCTTGGGAGGATAAGAAATACCAAAATGTTATTCCAATGATAGAAACACATCTATTGGATGCGCAATATTTTTTAAACACCCTAAATTGACTAGAATAAGTCTATGGAGGATGAAAATGACCGAAATATAAATATAATGACACAAACACACCTATTGGATGCACAAGTTTTCTGAAAATCCATAATTGGACTAGAATAAGCCTAGGGATAAAGAAAATGACCTAAATGTTAATGCAATGACACAAACAAACTTATTGGATGCATAAGATTGGTTAAAAACCCTAATTGGACGAGAATAAGCCTAAGGAGGATGAAATTTACCTAAATGTTTACCCAATGACAAAAACAAACCTATTGGATGCACAAGATTGGTGAAAAACCCTATTTAGACTAGAATAAGCCTAGGGAGGATGAAACTCACCTAAATGTTAATTCAATGACACAAATGGACTTTTTGGATTTACCAGATTGCTTAAAGAATCTAATTGGACTACAATAAGCTTAGGGAGGATGAAAAGGACCTAAATGTTAATCCAACGATACAAACACACCTATTGGATGCACAAGTTAAATTTTAGTTAGCTGTATCAGAGTTATCACAAAATTTATCAATTTAGCAGCAGATCAATTTAGCAGCAACACAAGTTAAATTCTAGGGCTGTTCCTCATTATCACCAATGGGAGAGGTAGAGACTGCTATATTAGTCTCAGCAAGTGTCTCCTCACCATGAGGTTCAGAACTATCTAGGTTGGTGGGGTTTTGTTCTTCAGTTGCTTGATGGCCTATGTCAACAATATCTTCAAAGGATATCTTAAGACCTAAATGTTCTTGTATTGCATCAACATCCTGAACAACTGAGTTCAGAGTTGCTTGGAGTTTCCTTAGAGAGGCTTCCACTCTAGCATTGTGAGAAGCCTGAGTCTCCATAAATTCCAACAACTTAGCCAAAACCTCAGATTGGGTTTCAGCTGGCTTAGGTTGTTTAGCATTTGGTTGTGCTCTTGTCCAAATGCCATTTATTCTTTTCGATTGCATCTGATTTACAATTGATTCTCCAAAGATAAGAGTTGTTTTTGTTGATTCTTCATTGACAACAGAGATTTTGAAATGTCTCAGAATCTTTGTCATTAGTTGTGGGTAGGGGAGCAACTGCTTACCTTGTGATGTTTCTGACATGTTTATCAGCACAATCCATGCCCAGCTCATCTTGAGCTCCTTTTATAGGCCCCAAAGAAGAGTAATGTCCAACTTCTGGACTACAGCGTGGTTGCCTGATCTAGGCACCAACATCCTTGTTAGTATATACATCAGCATTCTATGTTGGACTTCATTTGACCGATTGGGAGTGATATCTTTTCAACGAATCCTTCAATCATCAGGTCTTGAATTGCTGTGTGTGTGTCTACTGATGTTTCCCACTCATCATCAGTAGAGTCCAGATCGATCCTGCCATCAACAGATTCACCATAAAATGGCAGTCCTGAAAGCTCAGAAAACTCCTCAAAAGACATAGAAATTTTCTTCCCTTTTACTTCAGACTCAAAACCAGTGTCGGTGAGAGTGAAGTTAGAGTAGAATGCCCTAATCGTTCTTGGATATATTTCGAGGGAGCAGCAAAGAAAATCTACCAAACCATGGAATCTCAGTTGGTTTTGGAATGTGAAGCTGTTTGAATCAAAATAAGCAAAATCCATTGTTCGTGCCTCATGGATTTTTATTTTTAGAAAAGCAGGGGATAAGACAAGGTCCTCAACAGGTTTACCTTTGAAAGATTGAGGCTTCTTTGGTTGAGGAGAAGAAGTGGTTTTCTTCTTCTTCTGAGTTGGCTCTTTCATAGCATCACTCATTAGTTTTTCAGTTGGAGGACCCTTCCTCTTCTTTGTTTTTCCCTGATCAATGGCAATACCTTTCCCTTTATCCTTTGCCATTATTTTATGAGTTGGAATGGACACTCTTTTTGAAGTGGGTGGAGGTGAGGGGGTTCTACCACTTGAAGTTGATGAAGGGGATGGTGATTTCTCAGCTGTTTAACTCTAGCCATTTGCACGATTAATGATGTTTAGAAATGTTTGAGAATGTTGAGAGATGGAAAGCTTACATGGAAAGAGCAGAAAGGTTTGAGAAGTTTTTAGAAATTTGGGAAAAGTAAGATGAGAAATCGATTTAGGGTTTAAGTATTACTGTTCAGAATCGATTAGCCAATCGATGTTTTTAAGTTTTCGCACAGGATACGTTGATTGCCAAATCGATTATGTTACCGTTACAGGAGGGAGGTGAAAGATTTTAGTCATAATTGCCTCCAACGGCTAGTAAATTTTTTCAACAATCATATTTCACATCGATTCCCAAATCGATTTCCTTTTAATGACTAAGTCGATGTCCCAATCGATTTCCATATTAGTTCAGGAAACTTCTCATATCAGCATCGACTTCCAAATCGATTTAATTTGATTGCTTGTTTTAAAATTTGACACAGTCGATTACCCAATCGATGCTCGGGTTGGAGTTGGGAAAATTTCACATCTTTGGATGTCTGGGAACAAATTAATCGATTATGAAATCGATTCTTTAAAACTATTTTCCAATTATTCAATCGATTGGATTGATGAATACTCCAGCATTTACTGCTACCTGAGATTAGAAAATCGATTATGCAATCGATTATCGTGTTTTCTATTTTGACAATGAAGACACTGTGCATCATAAATCGATTATGCAATCGATTTTGTAATGCTGATTTTCTATTTAGTCACAGGATAATCGATGTTTCAATCGATTTGTTTCACAGGGATCAGATTTTATTATGATCTATTATTCCAAGTTTCATTCTAATAAAAAATAAACTGTCTTTGGGTAAGGCTTTGGTGAAAATATCAGCTAATTGATCAGCTGTATTAACATATTCAAGCTTGATATTACGCTTTTGATATTGATCACTAATGAAATGATGTCTAATCTCTATATGCTTAGTTCTAGAATGCATTACAGGATTCTTTGTAATATTTATAGCACTAGTATTGTCACACATGATTGGCACAGTTCCTAGATCAACACCAAAGTCAGAAAGGTGTTGTTTCATCCATACTATTTGTGCACAACAGCTTCCAGCAGCTACATATTCAACTTCAGCTGTTGAAAGTGCAACACCATTTTGTTTCTTGCTATGCCAAGATACAAGTGAGTTCCTTAATAGTTGGTAAGTACCAGATGTACTTTTTTTGTCTAATTTGCAACCATCAAAATAGGAATCAGAATAGCCAACAAGAGTGCAAGTTGATCCCTTAGGATACCACAAACCTCGATTTTTGGTTCCTATTAGATATCTAAAAATTCTTTTGACTGCACTTAGATGGGATTCCTTTGGATTAGCTTGATATCTTGCACACATGCATACACTAAACATAATGTCAGGTCTACTAGCTGTAAGATATAGTAAAGATCCTATCATGCCCCTAAACATTGTTACATCTATAGGTTTTCCCTTTTCGTCTCTATCTAAATGACAAACTTGACTCATGGGTGTATCAATGGATTTAAATTTATCAAAACCAAACTTCTTTAAAAGATCATTACAGTACTTAGTTTCACTTAGGAAAATACCATTCTTGCTTTGATTGATTTGAAATCCCAAGAAGAAAGTTAGTTCTCCCATCATGGACATTTCAAATCTACCTTTCATCATGTTTTCAAATTCTTTGCACAACTCACTGTTTGTGGATCCAAAGATTATGTCATCAATATAAATATGGACAAGCAGAATATGTTTTCCCTTTGTCTTAATGAAGAGTGTTTTATCAACATTTCCTCTAAAAAAGTTTTGTTGTATGAGGAAATTGCTGAGTTTATCATACCAAGCCCTTGGAGCTTGTTTCAATCCATAGAGAGCTTTTGTTAGTTTATACACATGGTTTGGAAAAGCAGGATCCTCAGATCCTGGAGTTTGACTAACATAAACCTCCTCTTGGATATCTCCATTTAGAAAAGCACTCTTTACATCCATTTGATATAGTTTAAAGTCCATGATACAAGCATAAGCAACCAGAATCCTAATTGCTTCCAATCTTGCTACAAGAGCATAAGTCTATTCATAATCAATACCCTCCTCTTGGTTGTAACCTTTAGCAACTAGTCTAGCCTTATTTCTAGTTATAACTCCATTTTCATTCATTTTATTCCTAAACACCCATCTAGTTCATGTATATGTTATTTACCCTTTCACCTACCAATTTCATGCTATTATCTTCTTTGTGCTCAATTATACAAGACTGAGATGTAAAATTTACCTGGAATCCTTTATCACACAGCTGACTAATATTAAGCAAGTTGTGTTTCAAACCTTTTACATAGAGAACGTCCTTGATTACCGTTGTTGATTTGCTCCCTATGTCTCCAATACCAAGTATTTTACCTTTGTTGTTGTCACCGTACTTTACATATCCACCATTTTTTAATTTCAGAGATAGGAATCTTGATTTGTCTCCTGTCCTATGCTTGGAACATCCACTATCTAGGTACCATGAGTACCTTGTGGATGTCAAGCATATCTGCAACACATAATCAAACTTTGGTTTTTGATACCCAATTTAAATTGGGTCATTGAAGGTTAGTTTCAAGCATAGGTTTCTTTACTATCCAAATTTGTTTCCATCCTTTATTAGCAAGCTTTTTCAATTTACAATTAAAAGATATATGTCCCTTTTTACAACAAAAATGACTTGATAAAGTAGAGGATCAACTTTGATTTGGTTTAGTGAAGACATCATGAATATGCTTTGATCTACCAAATTTATGATTCTTTTTAGCGTTCCTGTTTTGTCTATAACCAATTCCAGATTTTTCATTTACATTTCTCTGGTTGATGAGAAGAACATTTAGTTTGTTTTTACTACTAGTAAATTTTGCTAAATCAAATTTTAATGATTCAACTTTTCTTTCGAGTTTCATACAACTAGTGATTTTATCATGTGATTGTTTTTTCAAACGTTCATTGAAGTCTTCAAGCACCTTATGATCTTTTTTAATCTCTTCATTCATCATGCAATGTTTTTCTAGCATTTTCTTAGTGCTAATTAACTGTTTGACTACCTTAACATGTTCATCATGCAGTTCATTAAAAGCATCATGTAATTCTTCATAAGAAGGATTAGAGGTAGAGCTTACTTCACTATCAAAATCTGAATCTGTGTTGGCCATTAGACAAAGGTTTGCTTCTTCTTCTTCTGAAGATGCAGAGGATTCTTCATCATTATCATTCCAAGCTATATAGGCTCTTTTAGCTTTTGAAGAAAGTTGTTCTTTTCCTATTAGCCTTTACAGTTTTGTTTCTATTCATCAATTGGAAGCACTCAGATTTGATGTGTCCTGTTTTCCCATATTCATAGCAAGTTACTTTGCTATCATTTGTCTTTGAATTTGATGGCTTTCTTGACTTGTTTTCTTTCTTTCTCAGAAATTTTTTGATGTGTCCTGATTTGATGTGTCTTGATTAGATTCATATTCATCAAACACCCCTTACGTCTAAGTCATGAACATACTTCTTCAGTTTTCACCACAAGTACGCCGCTAGAAGTTGGGTCATCTATGTTGAACTTTCATCACTACCGATTATTATTTGATGTCATCAATCTTAAAAATGGCAAACCATGTATGAATTTTTTATGACTATTGAAGAAAAACATTGGTTAAACACTTCTTAGAAGACCTTGACTATGTTCTCCCATATATAAAAAGAGAAAAGGTCAACAATGAAAATATTATCAAGTTTCCCCATGATCGTTAATTTGATCCTAAAATATTAATCATATTCATGTGCCTCAATATTTTGAATATCAATAAATGCATTTGGTATTGTTTTCTTTTTCATCCTCACCCATCGTATATTTCTCAATCTCTTACCAAACATTATTTGTCTTTCTCTTCTTTAAACCATATACCAAACATATTTGGAAATAGTCCATTCATAAATAAGTTTGCCAAAATCTCATACATAAATTCCATCATGCTATAAATTCCACTGAATGTGAGAACGATATAAATAAATCCACTATCTAGATGGATTCCCATATGCTGGGGCATGAGATTAACGTCATTTTAATCCCCCTAGACAAGTGGTTTTATCTTAATCATTGTCTAAATATGATTTGAATATGTCAATCACGTGGGGAATTTGATGTTTGTACCATGGATATTCTAGCCGCCTACAAATCGAAAATGAAGATGTTGAACGTATATGAGGCTTGAATGTAATCCTCAATCAACTAAATCAAGAATGGAAAAGTTGGAATAAGAAGATGAACATTTTGTATATACATATTAGACAAATGTCTAAAAAATATTGAAGTCATTTTCCATCATGTCCCTCAATAATATAATCAAGTAGCCGACTGTAGGTACTTTATCTTCAATATTCAAAGTGAGTCACGATGAAGAATAGTCATTCACAAGAATAAAATTCACGACTACCTTGCTCATTATCAAATGTATAAGAAAATTATATGGAAAATTCTCGTACCAAACATTACCTCATAATGGTAGAATACTCTCCATGAGTATCAGCCTATAACTGGGGCACCCCTTTGTTTCTTATTATATAGAATAAAGGCAGTGCGACCCACTCAAACAAAAATCCCCTTATCAAGAGTAATGATCTGTGTTGACCGATTGAATTCAATTCAAGAGAAATGTTGATTGCCTCATGTCGAGGACAATTATTTCAAAAGATCTTAAAAGAAGAACATATGAACTTCGGAGCTTCAAAAGAAAGAATTAGCATTCAAGAATATTTCACATATCTAAAAGGACTAGCAAGATAAATGAACTCCAAACTATATGAGCCCCCAATACCATAAAAAAATACATTCAAGTGTGGCTCTGATCCACACCAATATGGATCAAGAAGACTTATCACTACTTGCATACATTGATGCTTCAAAAAGTATTACATCTAAATGAAAATCCGTTAGGTTGAAAACCCGACAAGGCGACCTAGGCAAAAATTAGGGTGCAAAATTATAATAATAACAAATACCCGCTAGGTTGAAAACTTAAAAGGGCGACCTAAGCAAAAATTAGGGTACAAAAAATAATAATAAATACCCGCTAGGTTGAAAATCTGAAAGGGCAACCTATGCAAAAATTAGGGTACAAAAAATTAATAAAAACTCGCTTGGTTGAAAACCCGAAAGGGCGACCTTGGCAAAAATTAGGGTGCAAAAATTAAAGAAGACTTGGTAAGTTGAACACCCAAAAGAGTGGCCTAGGCAAAAGTTATAAAAAAAAGCCCGTTAGGTTGAAAACCTAAAAGGGCAATCTAAGCAAAAATAAGTGCCAAAAAAATATAGAATGAAAGAAGATCACTTGTTTGAGAATCTAAAAAAGGATGATCAAAGAATATACCATACATACCCACAATAAAGTCAAAGCGGAACATATTCTGAAAGACTATTAATATAGATTGGACAAGAATAAGCCTAGGGAGGACGGAAACGACCTAAATGTTCATCCAATGAATAAACACACCTATTGGAAGCACAAGAGTGGTTGAAAACCCAAATTGGACTAGAATAAGCCTAGGTGGGATGAAAATGACCTAAAGGTTAATCCAATGACACAAACACACCTATTGGATGCACAAGATTGGGTAAAAACCCTAATAGCACAAGATTGGATGCACAAGATTTGGTAAAAACCCTAATGAGGATGAGAATTATCTAAATGCTAATCTAATCCCACAAATAAACTTATATGACGCGCAACTATGCTTCAAAGCCCTATTTGGACTAGAAAAGCCTAGAGAGCATGAAAATGACCTAAATGTTAATCTTATGTCATAAACACACATATTGGATGCACACGACTGGTTAAAAACCCTAATTGGATAAGTATAAGCCTAGGATGGACGAAGATGACCTAAATGTTAATCAAATGACACAAATGAACTTAATTGATGCACAAGATTGCTTAAAAACCGTAATTCGACTACATTAAGCCTAAGGAGGAGCAAAATGACATAAATATTAATCTAATGAAACAAACACACCTATTGGATGCACAAGATTGCTTAAAAACTGTTATTGGACTAGAATAAGCCTATGGAAGATCACAATGACCATAATGTTAGTCCAATGACACAAGCATACCTACTAGATGCACAAGATTGGTTAAAACCCCCTAATTGGACAAGAATAAGCCAAGGGAGCACGAAATTTACCTAAAGGTTAATCCAATGACACAAACACACCTATTGGATGCACAAGATTAGTTAAAAACCCTAATTGGACAAGAAAAAGCTTAGGGAGGATGGAAATGACCTAAATGTTAATCGAATCACACAAAAAAACTTATGGACGCACAACAATGCTTAAAAGCCCTAATTGGATTAGAATAAACCTAGAGAGGATGAAAATGACCTAAATGTTAATCTTATGTCATAAACACACAAATTGGATCCACGCGACGGTTAAAAACTTTAATTGGACAAGACTAAGCCCAGGGAGGACGTAAATGACCTAAATGTTAATCCAATGACACAAATGAATTTTTTGAATGCAAGAGAATACTTAAAAACTTTAATTGGACTTTTGGACGAACAAGATTGATCAAAAACCCTTATTGACACAAACACACCTATTGGATGCACAAGATTTGTCAAAAACCCCTTATTAGACAAGTATAAGCCTACGAAGGACGAAAATAACATAAATGTTAATCTATTGACACAAAACGCCTATTGGATGCACAAGATTGGTTCAAAATCTTAATTTGTCAAGAATAATCCTAGGGAGGACAAAATGACATAAATATTAATCCAATAACACAAACACACCTATTGGATGCACAAGATTGGTTAAAAACCCTAATTGGACAAGAAAAAGCCTATGGAGGACGAATAACCTAAATGCTAATTCAATGACACTAATAAACTTATTGGATGCACAAGATTGGTTAAAAACCTTAATTTGATTAAAATAAGCCTAAAGAGGGTGAAAATGACCTAAATGATAGTACAGGGACACAATCACACCAATTGGATACACAAGATTTGTAAAAAAAACACTAATTTGACAAGAATAAGCCTAGGGAGGACGAAAATGACCTATAGGTAAATTTTATGACACAATCACACCAATTGGATGCACAAGATTAGTTAAAAACCGTAAATGGACAAGAATAAGCCTAGGGAGGACAAAATGACCTAAATGTTAATCCAATGACACAAATGAACTTATTGGATGCACAAGATTGCCTAAAAACTCTAAATGGACTACAACAAGCATAACGAGGATGAAAATGACCTAAATGTTAATCCAATGACACAAACACACCTATTGGATGCAGAAGATTGGTTAAAAACCCTAATTGGACAAGAATAAGCCTAGGGAGGACAAAATGACCTAAATGTTAATCCAATGACACAAATGAACTTATTGGACGCATAAGACTGCTTAAAAGCCCTAATTGGACTAGAATAAGTCTATAGAGGATGAGTATTACTAAATGTTAAGCCAATGACACAAACCTGCCTATTATATACATAAGACTAGATAAAAACCCTAATTGGACAAGAATAAGCATAGGGAGGGCGAAAATGACCCAAATGTTAATCCAATGACACAAATGACCCAATTGGATGAAGAACATTGCCTAAAAACAATAGTGGGACTTGAATAAGCCTAGGGAGAATGAAAATGACCTAAGTGTTAATCCAATGAGACAAACACACCTATTGGATCCACAAGATTAGTTAAAAACTCTAATTGGGCAAGAATAAGCTGATGGAGGCAAAAATGACCTAAATGTGAATCCAATGACACAAACACACCTATTGGATGAACATGACTAATTAAAAGCCCTAATTGGACAAGAATCAGCCTATGGAGGATGAAAATGACCTAAATGATGATCCAATGAAACAAATAAACTTTTTGGACGCACAACATTGCCTAAAAGCCCTAATTGGACTAGAATAGGCCTAGGGAGCATGAAAATGACCTAAATGTTAATAATATGTCAAAAACACACAAATTGGATGCACAAGACTGATTAAAAACCCTAATTGGACAAGAATAAGCCTAGGGCGGACGAACATGACCTAAATGTTAACCCAATGTCACAAATGAACTTATTGGATGTAGAAGATTGCTTAAAAACTCTAGTTGGATTAGAATATGCCTAAGGAAATGAAAATGACCTAAATGTTAATCCAAAAACACAAACACACCTATGGGATGCACAAGATTGGTTAAAAACCCTAAATAGACAAGAAGAAACCTACGAAGGACGAATAACCTAAATGTTAATCCAATGACACTAATGAACTAATTGGATGCACAAGATTGGTTAAAAACCTTAATTTGACTAGAATAAGCCTAAAGAGGGTGAAAATGACCTAAATGATAGTACAATGACACAACCACACCTATTGGATGCACGAGATTGGTAAAAAAAACCCCAATTTGACAAGAATAAGCCTAGGGAGGACGGAAATGACCTAAAGGTAAATCTTATGACACAAATGAACTTTTTGGATTTACAAGATTGCTTAAAAACCCTATTTGGACTTGAATAAGCCAAAGGAAGACGAAAATTGTGACACCCTAAACCCCAAATAATTTTTTTTTATTATGGTAAAGAATATCACGTAATCATAAGCATGTCACATAAATTCAAAATTTCCATCAAACATAATGAAATCGAAATCAGAATGTCAAACAACAAAATCCTTTTTGAAGTACACGTACTTATGTTTTAAATTCAGTGTAAATAAAGTCCCCACCCGATGTCACTATCAGAGCGGGAATTCCCAATATAAAAATACTCCAAATAACATCAATACAATGCATATGAATAGAGTCTCCAAGACATGACGGCTTCCGCCTCTCTGATGGTATTAGTCATCACCTGCAACTTACAGCTCGTCTGCGTCCGTCGCAAACGCCAAACACAAACAACGAGGGGTGAGTATCGAAATTATGTAACAGTATAAAATACACGAAGAGAACACGCAAACGATCAAATTATCACAATCTCCAAAAACAGTCAAGTGTATAATATCAACGACTTATCAAATCCATTCATAATAAGACAATCACAATAATGAAATGCTATGCATGTCCTATACTCTATACTTCATCATTTGGTACCATTCTACTCTGAAGTACTTGGTTAGGAGGCCTGATACTATGCCACTACAAGAGTGGACGGACAATTCATGAATGGCCAAGTCCTCATAGATCCCCTCAACTCAACCCGAGACACATATACGCGACAGTCGGGGTACTCTTGTTTTGCACGGTAGGTCCCGGCCTTAGGGAATAACCCACTAATCCACTTAGGAATTCCCCACTAGGTGTACCCCCAAGGTCTATCAGTCTTACCTTACAGTTCGACTGTAGCCCTCCACGATCAGGCTCATTCAGTTGTACTTCCCCGAATCACTAGGTTTGTCAAACCCTCCCTATATGACGACAAAATAATCCTAACTCCAAAATCTACAACACCTGCCTCAAACTTACTCGATCATCACAGCTCACTAAGTTTCAATCTGACTTTATAATATTCCATCATTAGATATCTTTATCAGTCAATCACAATAAAATCACAATATTTGGTTTACACTACTCACAATACACAATCCAATTGCATCCATCACATAATAAGGAATTCAACAAGTGGCACATTCTAATAATATCACAGATTCAATCAAGTAACAAAAACATTCAAATATATATCATTCATACATTAACAATCAGCATAAGATTTCATAAAATCAGACAACATGCAATCTTGATATAAATTCACGACAATTCTATAGGTTGCTAAATTATATTTTAGTCCTCACTATTACCATTCACATTTTATTAATTAATTATTATTACTCAATAGGGCTCAACTGTACGTAGTAAGCCCCGAATGAACATTTGGAAATTTCAGCATTCCCGTTCATCTCACGTTATTTTATACTCATAAAATCGAACCTCATCCCACCCCTTACCTCGACTGAAGATTTCGTCCAATGAATCTGATCTGCTAACGGGTCGTTTCTTTGTCGGTCGTCGTCTCTAATAGTCCGCACGGAATTATCGCCACACAACCGCCAAATACAAATAAACTAATTACTATGGATAAATGAATAAATAAAGAAATAAATAAACAACAAAATAAATAATAAATAAACAGATAAGTAAATAAAATAAATAATAAATAAACAAATAAGTAAATGAATAAATAATAAAATAAATAAATAAGTAAATGAATAATAAATAAATAAATAAGTAAAGAAATAAATAAATAAGTAAATACGTTAAGAAGTAAATAAATTAATGAATAAATAAATAAACAAATAATAAAATAAATGATTAAATAAGTAACTGAATAAATAAATAAATAACAAAATAAATAATAAAATAAATAATAAATAAGTAAGTAAATAAATAAATAATAAATAAACAAGTAAATGAATAAATAAATAAATAAGTAATGAATATTAAAATAATAAATAAATAAGTAATGAATACTTAAATAATAAAATAATAAATGAATAAATAACAAAATAAAACAAACAATAAATAAATAAATAATTGAATAAATAATTAATAAATTAATTAATAAACGAATAAATAGATAATAATATAAATTATAAATAAATAAATAAGTAAATGGATAAATAAATGATAAAATAAATAATAAACAAATAAATAATAAAATAAATAAATAAATAGGTAAATAAATAAATAAATAGGTAAATAAATAAATAAAATAATAAATAAATAAATGAATAATTAAATGAATAAATAAATAAATTAATTAATTAATGAATCATCTACTACTTATAATATAGCCCAAAAATATGTTTAATATTATTAAACACCCATATTACTATAATCAAATTTTTATTTAACAAACTATGATATAAGAACTAAATATTGTTGTACATACTTAAACTCTGGGTGCCTTTTTTTTTTCTCAGGTTTTTCTATAATCTGGGAAGAAAGTCTATACTTAAACTTAAATATTGTTACACATATTTAAGTAGGACCGAAAGTCCAAAGTTTATTATTATAATTTGATTCGTGCTTGGTTTTATTTAAACTTGAAATGATCCGAAGCTTGATAATTCTTCCATGTTTAGCTATTATTTTGATACTGGGCCGCATTGCTTTTGAGAACATGGTACATAAGAAAAGGTATACATATATATACATCAAATTCACAATCCTAAATATATATATTTGTTGATTCATATATAGATTTGCTGAAATCAAATAGATAAGCTTATCCATGTAACGACATGAATTCGGTCCGTGTATTATTTTATATATATTTTATTTATTTTTGTAAGGTAAATATAGTTATTAATGAGTTAATTCAATTACTACGGAAAACACACAAGACGCACCTAAAGAAATTAGAACACATATTAACACTCATATATAAAAATAAAAATAAAAATGAAATTTAGTATTGTATATTATACTATTTAAAATAAGGTAAAGAGAAATTGGGGTGTTACAAAAATGACCTAAATGTTAATTCAATGACACAAACACACCTATTGGATAAACAAGAATAATTTTAAACCCTAATTGGACAAGAATAAGCCTACGGAGAACGAAAATGACCTAAATGTTAATCCAATAACACAGACACGCCTATTGAATGCTCAAGATTGGTTCAAAACCCTAATTGGTCTAGAATGAGCCTAGGTAGGACGAAAATGACCTAAAGGTTAATCCAATGACACAAACACACGTATTGGATACACATGATTGGTTAAAAACCCTAATTTTATAAGAATAAGCCTAGGGAGTACGAAAATGACCTTAATGATTGTTCAATGACCCAAATGAAGTTATTGGACGCCCAAGATTGCTTAGAAGCCCTAATTATACTAGAATAAGCTTAGGTAGGACAAATATAACCTAACAGTTAATCCATCGACACAAACACACCTATTGGATGCACAAGATTGGTTAAAAACACTAATTGAACAAGAATAAATATAGGAAGGACGAAAATGACCTTAATGTTAATCCAATGACACAAATGAACTTATTGGATGCAAAAATTGCTTAAAAAATCTAATTGTAATAGAATATGCCTAAGGAAATGAAAATGACCTAAATGTTAATCCAATGACATAAACACACCTATTGGATGCACAAGATAGGTTAAAAACCCTAATTTGACAAGAAGAAGCCTAGGGAGGGGGAATAACTTAAATGTTAATCCAATTACACAAATGAACTAATTGGATGCACAAGATTGAGAAAAACCCTAATTGGAGTAGAATAACTCTAAGGAGGACGCAAATGACCTAAATGTTAATCTAATGACAAAAACATACCTATTAGATGAACAAGAATAATTAAAAACCCTAATTGGACAAGAATTTGCCTACGGAGGATGAAAATGAACTAAATGTAAATCTAATGACACAAACACACCTATTTGATTCACAAGATTGGTTGAAAATTCTAAGTTGACTAGAATAAGCCTAGGTAGGACGAAAATGACCTAAAGGTTAATCCAATGACACAAATACACCTATTTGAAGCACAAGATTGTTTAAAAACCCTAATTGGACAAGAATAAGACTAGAGAGGACAAAAATGACCTTATTGGACGCATTAGATTGCTTCAAAATCCCTAATTGGACTAGAATAAGTCTATGGAGGATGAAGATCACCTAAATGTTAATCCAATGACAGAAACACACCTATTTGATCCATAAGACTACATAAACACCCTAATTGGACAAGAATAAGCCTAGGGAGGGCGAAAATGACCTAAATGTTAATCCAATGACACAAATGAACTTATTGGATGAAGAATGTTGCTTCAAAATAATAATTGGACTAGAATAAGCCTAGGGAGAATGAAAATGACCTAAATGTTAGTCCAATGACAAAAACACACCTATTGGATGCACAAGATTGGTTAAATACCTTAATTTGTCAAGAATAAGCCTAGGGAGGACGAAAATGACCTAAATGTTTATCCAATGACACAAATGAACTTATTGGCTGCACAAGATTATGTTAAAACCCCAAATGGATTACAAGAAGCCTAAGGAGAATGAAAATGCCCTAAATGTCAATCTAATGACACAAACACCCCTATTGGATGCACAAGATTGGTTATAAACCTTAATTGGACAAGAATAAGCCTAGGGAAGACGAAAATGACCTAAATGTCAATCGAATAACATAAATGAACTTATTGGATGCACAAGACTGATTAAAGACCTTTAAGGAGGATGAAAATGACCTAAATGTTAGTCCATTGACACAGACACACCTATTGGATGCATAAGATTGGTTAAAAACCCTAATTGGATAAGAGTAAGCCTAGGGAGGACGAAAATGACATAAATGTTAATGCAATAAAACAAATGAATTCATTGGAAGCACAAGATTGGTTAAAAACCCAAACTGGACTAGAATAATCCTAAGGAGGATGAAAATAACCTAAATCTTAATCAAATGACACAAACAAACCTATTGGATGCACCAGATTGGTTAAAAACTCTAATTGGGCAAGTATAGGCCCATGGAGAATGAAAATCACCTAAGTGGTAATCCAATGACACAAACACACCTATTGGATGCACAATATTGGTTAATGTAACACCCCGGTTTTTTAACAGCGAGAGTGTATTTTTTTTTTCCAAAACAAATTCATAAAACAAAGAACTAAATAAGGAAAATACCTTTGGATAATTGTTTAAGTCATAACACAACAACAATTAAGTCAATATAATTTACAAGCAGCTGAATAGTTTTTGAAATTTGAACCCAAAGTATTTACACATCAAAAAGTGGTACATGGAACCCATCGAAAATAAAATGTCATGCTGACAATATTAGTATAGGTACAATCTTCCAATTTAAAATAAACACAATCCAAAAGAAAGATATCTAGTCCCTATACGTCAACCTAATCTGATCATTCTACAAAAACTATACATCCTAAGTGATCTTCACGCGCCCCGTAAGATCCTCCTAACATAGCTCCAGTCAAGTGTTTCCAACTACATCCCCATCCACAGGGTACGAACCGGTAGGATTGTTCAGGCTCTCATCTGAGGGCAAAGCCCAGATTTCCACAATAGTTGTAAAGGGTCACCAACCAAAATTAACAATTAACATATAACATTTAAGTTTTTAAATGCACAAAATAACCTTTCAACTTAGCATGCACCTTAAAAGGGTTTTCCATATGCTAAACGTTCATATAATACTTACCAAGTAAAAACAAAATCAAAATAAGGTCTTAATCAATCAATAATTTAATCGACCGACCAATCAATTGATGAATCAATTGGGCAATCGATTGTCTGACTCAGAATAAAAGTTTCTACTAAGCAAATCGATTGGGAAATCGATTTCTTAAAGGTTTTTAGTTAAACCTGTATTCTGGGTTTAAATCAATCGATTGGGAAATCGATTTTCTTAAATAGTTGAGCCCCTGTGACATGCCAAATCGATTTTGTTAAATAGCTAAGCCCCTGTAACTTGCCAAATCGATTGGCAAATCGATTTTTTATAAATAGCTGAGCCCCTGTGACATGCCAAATCGATTGGCAAATCGAATTTGTTCAATACCTTTTAACAGAATCGATTGGGAAATCGATTTTTCTGAAGTTTTTCTAAACTACATGAACTGAATCAATCACAGTTACACACAACACACAATTCCAAACGTAACACTTAGCAATTACGACACAATCACCACAACATCTTGAGTCTCAAAATAGTTTTGAAATCAATCACACTTACACACAATTTCAAAACATAACACTTAGCAATTTCCACACAATCACCATGACAACTTGAGTTTCGAAATAGTTTTGCATTCAATCACACTTACACCCAATTTCAAAACATAACACTTAGCAATTACAATGCAATTACCACAACATCTCAAGTTCAAATACTCATTCATAAACTTGGATCAAACACGACTCGTGTGCCAAGCACCCTAATGCAATGCGTATATGCCAAAATGCATGGACTCGGAATTCCAAACCAAAACCCTCCTCGAAGGGCCGTAAATCATAATCGTACCGCCTATCGCAGGCCAAAGTATTAAATTACCGAGGTGCCACCTATCACGGGTCAGCACGATTTACTAAAAAGCGTAAATTGTAAACGTACCGCCTATCACAGACCAGTACTGTTTACCGAAGTGCCACCTATCACGGGTCAGCACGGTTTACTAAAAGAAAAAACGTAAATCGTAAAAGTACAGCCTATCACAGGCCAAAGTACTATTTACCGAGGTGCCACCTATCACAGGTCAGCACGATTTACCAGAGATGAAATGCATGAGCATACACATACTCTATCCACGTCAATCGTTAAGTAAATGCATATATTAAAAGATTCCCCGTTTTTTATACTCATTTAACTCTAACAATTTTCACGAAAATCATTAAGTAAACAAAGATATTAAGAGATTCCCCATTCTTAATACTCATTTTACTCTAACGATTTTCACTGCAAACATTAAGTAAACAGAGATATTAAAAGATTCCCCATTTTTAATACTCGTTTGACTCTAATGATTTTCACGGCAAACATTAAGTAAACAGAGATATTAAAAGATTCCCCATTTTTAATATTCGTTTAACACTAATGATTTTCAAATTCCACACAGAACATAATCAGACATATTCTCAAATTCAATCCACAATTCACATCAATTCATTTTTCCACAAGATCCACACAAAACACATCTCAGAATTTATAACTGTCAATTATGAACACGTCAAATACAACAAACACAAATCATCAGGACCCACCCCTCAAAAACATCAAATTTCATTTCCTCAAAATCATACATAAATGAGTTAATCCGATAAAATCTCCGCTCGCGACGTCGCTTCCAAAGTTAGCTCACTAGCACCGTAGCGTGGTGGATTCTTTCATCTCAGAATTTATAACTGTCAATTATGAACACGTCAAATACGACAAACACAAATCATCATGACCCACCCCTCAAACACATCAAATTTCATTTCCTCAAAATCATACATAAATGAGTTAAATTCATTTTCCACAAAACACCCATCAATATCACCAAAACCCAACTCTAAGATTTTCCCATAAAAGCCTTAGATTCATTTTCCCCCAAATCAACACTTCAACCCTAACAAAATTCTTTTCCACACAACCACAGATAAGTCCCTAAATGCAAACTAAAAGTTTGGAAGGAGCCCTTATCTTAACGTTAGCTTTAACGTGCGATTACGGTACCGCAAGTAAATCCAGTAAAATCTCCGCTCGCGACGTCGCTTCCAAAGTTAGCTCACTAGCACCGTAGCATGGCGGTGAGCAACTTTCTCTTCTATCTCTTCGCAAAACGAAGCTTTGATCTAGACGAAACGTGGAAGATTGTGTTTGACGGTTTTAAAATCTCTAACACCGTTTTTCTTTGTTTTCGAATCAAAAAGGAAGAATGAAGCTGAGAAATTATTTGCTTTCTCACCCACCAAGCCTTGGGTTTCTTTTCTTTAAGCCAAAGACACAAAAGAAATGAATGAAGAAGAATGGAGAAGAATGATGGAGAGAACGCGAGGAGCATGGAGAGGAAAATGTTTTTCCTTTTCTTTCTATTTCCTTTCTTTTCCTTTTTTTTTTCCTTTCCCTCCAAACATATATTCATTATATATATTAATTATAATTAACAAATATCTCAAAATATTTAGATATTTATTAAAATTACCATTTCACCCATCACTTCCCAAACCACTTTTTTGTTAAAAATATCTACTCTCGTCGCAACTCAATTGACCGATGCAATTTTTAGCAGCCCGAGATATTTTTAACGAAACTGCCCAGAATTTAATTCTTCGTAAAGGATTCACCGTACTTAATTTAATTTATTTATCGACGAGTAATGTTAATCGGGCATCAAAATATCTTTTTGGTCTTTTAAACTCCCAAAATATTAATAACTTTGGCTAAAAAGCCTCTGAGTTCAATACCAAAATACACTAAAATACATAAAGTATAATTTAAAATTATGGGTCTTACAGTTAAACCCCTAATTGGACAAGAATAAGCCTAGGGAGGAAAATATGACCTAAATGTTAATTCAATGACTTAAATGAACTAATTGGATGCACAAGATTGCTTAAAAACTCTAATTGGACTGGAATAAGCCTAGGGAGGATAAAATGACCTAATTGTTAATCCAATGACACAAATGAACTAGTTGGATGCACAAGATTGCTTAAAAACTCTAATTGGACATGAATAAGCCTATGGAGAATGAAAATGACCTAAATGTTAATCCAATGACACAAATGAACTTATTGGATGCACAAGATTGGTTAAAAACCCTAATTGACCTAGAATAAGCCTAAGGAGGACGAAAATAACATAAATGTTAGTCCAATGACACAAACACACCTATCAGATGCTCAAGATTGGTTAAAAACCCTAATGGGAGAAAAGTAAGCCTAGGGAGGACGAAAATGACGTAAATGTTAATCCAACGACACAAATGAACTTATAGGAAGCACAAGATTGGTTAAAAAAACCTAACTAGACTAGAATAAGCCTAAGGAGGACGAAAATCACCTAAATGTTAATCCAATGACAAAAAGGAAGTTATTGGATGCAAAAGATTGCTTAAAAACCATAATTAGACTAAAATAAGCCAAGGGAGAATGAAAATGACCTAAATGCCAATCCAATAACTCTAACACACCTATCGGATGCACAAGATTGGTTAAAAACCCTAATTGGACAAGAATAAGCCTAGGGATGACGTAAATGACCTAAATGATAATCCAATGACACAAATGAACTTATTGGAGACACAAGATTGCTTAAAAATCCTATTGGACTAGAATAAGCCTAAGGAGGGGAAAAATAACCTAAATAATAATCCAATGACACAAAAACACCTAATGGATGCACAAGATTCCTTAAAAACCCCAATTGGACTTCAATAAAATTATAGAAGATGAAAATGACCTAAATTTTAATCGAATGACACAAACAAACCTACTGGATGCACATGATTGGCTAAAATTCCTAATTGGATAAGAATAAACCTAGGGAGGAAGAAAATAACCTAAATGTTAATCCCATGCGCCAAACACACCTATTGGATGCACAAGATTGGTTAAAAACCCAGATTGGGCCAAAATAAGCCTAGGGAGATTGCTTAAAAAGATTGTTTATTTTGATGCACGAAAATGACCTAAATGTTAATCCGATGACACAAATGAACTTATTGGATACAAAAGATTTCTTAAAAACCCAAATTAGACTACAATTAACGTAGAGAGAATCAAAATGACCAAAATGTCAATCCAATGACACGACCACACCTATCAGATGCACAAGATTGGTTAAAAACCCTAATTGGACAAGAATAAGCCTAGGGAGGTCGAAAATGAACTAAATGATAATCCAATGACACAAATGAACTTATTGGAGGCTTAAGATTGCTTAAAAACACTAATTGGACTTGAATAAGCCTATGGAGGGGGAAAATAACCTAAATAATTATCCAATGACACAAACACACCTATTAGATGCACAAGATTGCTTAAAAACTCTAATTGGATAAGAATAAGCCTAAGGAGAATGATAATGACCTAAATGTTAATCAAATGAAACAAATGAACTTAGTGGATGCAGAAGAACACTTAAAAACCCTAATTGGACTAGAATAATCCTAAGCAGGAGGAAAATGAAAAAAATGTTAATCCAATGACACAAAAACACCTATTGGATGCAAATGATTAGTCAAAAACCCTAGTTGGAAAAGAATAAGCCAACAAATAACGAAAATTACCTAAATGTTAATCCATTGACACAAACACACCTATTGGACGCACTAGATTGGTTAAAAACCCTAATTGGACAAGAATAAGCCTGAGGAGGACGAAAATGACCTCAACGTTAATCCAATAACACAAATGAACTTATTGGATGAACAAGATTGCTTAAAACCCTAATTGGACTAGAATAAGTCTACGGAGGAGGAAAATCACCTAAATAATAATCCAACGAAAAAAACACACCTATAAGAGGCACAAGATTGCTTAAAACCCCTTATTGGACTAGAATAACCCAATAGAGGATGACAATGACCATAATGTAAGTCCAATGACACAAACACACCTATTGGATGCACAAGATTGGTTAAAAACCCTAATTGGGCCAAAATAAGCCTAATGAGGACGAAAATGACCTAAATGTTAATCCAATGACATAAATGAACTTATTGGACGCAAAAGATTGATTTAAAACCCTAATTAGACTAAAATAAGCCTAGAGAGAAGGAAAATGACTTAAATGTTAATCCAATGACACAAACACACCTATCTGACGCACAACATTGGTTAAAAACCCTAATTGGACATGAATAAGCCTAGGGAGGACAAAAGTGACCTTAATGATAATCCAATGACCCAAATGACCTTATAGGAGGCCCTAATTGGACTAGAATAAGCGTAAAAAGGGGGAAAAGAACCTAAATAATTATCCAATGACACAAACACTCCTATTGGATGCACAAGATTGTTAAAAACCCTAATTGGACTGGAATAACCCTATGGAATATGTAAATGATAATCCAATGACACAAATGAACTTATTGGAGGCATAAGATTGCTTAAAAACCCTAATTAGACTAGAATAAACCTAAGGAGGGGGAAAAGAACCTAAATAATTATCCAATGACACAAACACACCTATTGGATGCACAAGATTGGCTAAAAACTGTACTGTGATAAGAATATGCTTAGGGAGTTGAAAAAATTAGCTAAATGTTTATCCAGTGACACAAATGAACTTATTGAATGCACAAGATTGGTTAAAAACCTTAATTGGACTAGAATAAGCGTAGATAGGATGAAAATGACCTAAATAATAGTACAATGACACAAACACACCTATTGGATACACAAGATATGTTAAAAACCCTAATTGGAAAAGAATAAACCTAGGGAGGACAAAAATGACAAGAATAAGCCTAAGGAGGAGGAAAATGACCTAAATAATTATCCAATTACACAAACACACCTATTGGATGGGAAGATTGTTTAAAAACACTAATTGGACTATCATAAGCCTATGGAGGATGAAAATGACCTAAATGTTAATCCAATGACAGAAACACACCTATTGGATGCACAAGATTGGCTAAAAAGACTAATTGGATAAGAATAAGTCTAAGGAGGACGAAAATAACCTAAATGTTAATCCAATGACCCAACACACCTATTGAATGCACAAGATTGGTCAAAAACCTTAATTGTACTAGAATAAGCGTAAAGAGGATGAAAATGACCTAAATAACAATACAATGACACAAACACATCTATTGGATGCACAAGATATGTTAAAAACCCTACATGGACAAGAATAAGCCTAGGGAGGACCGAAATGACCTAAAGATAAATCTTATGACACAAACACACCAATTGGATGCACAAGACTAGTTAAAAACCCTAGTTTGACAAGAATAAGCCTAAGGAAGAGGAAAATGACCTAAATAATTATCCAATTCCACAAACACACCTATTGGATGCGCCAAATTGTTTAAAATCGCTAATTGGACTTTCATAAGCCTATGGAGGATGAAAATGACCTAAATGTTATTCCAATAACACAAACACACCTAATGGATGCACAAGATTGGCTAAAAAAACTAATTGGATAAGAATAAGCCTAGGAAGGACGAAAATAACCTAAATGTTAATCCAATCACCCAAACACTCCTATCGGATGCACAAGATTGGTTAAAACCCTAAATTGGGCTAACATAAGGCTAGGGATGAAGAAAATGACTTCAATGATAATCCAAGGTCACAAATGAACTTATTGCATGCAGAAGGTTGTTTAAAAATGATAATTGGACTAGAACAAGCCTATGGAGAATGAAAATAATCTAAATGTTAATCCAATGACACAAACACACCTATTGGATGCATAAGATTGGCTAAAAACCCTTATTGGATAAGAATAAGCTTAGGGAGGTTAAAAATTACATAAATGTTAATCTAGTGATACAACTGAACTTATTGGATGCATAAGATTGCTTAAAAACTCTAATTGGACTAGAATAAGCCTGAAGAGGACGAAAATGACCTAAATGATAGTACAATGACACAAACACACATATAGGTTGCACAACATTGGTTAAAAACCCTAATTTGACAAAAATAAGCCTAGGGATGACGGAAATGACCTCAATGTTAATCCAATAACACAAAAGAACTTATTGGATGCACTAGATTGCTTAAAAACTCTAATTGGACTAGAATAAGCCTAAGGAGGAGGAAAATGACCTAAATAATAATCTAATGAAACAAACACACCTATTCGATGCACAAGATTGCTTAAAAACCCTTATTGGAGTAGAATAACCCTATGGAGGATGACAATGACCATAATGTTAGTCCAATTACACAAACAAACCCATTGGATGCACAAGATTGGTTAAAAACTATAATTGGGCCAAGATAAGCCTAGGGAGGACGAAAATGACTTAAAATGTTAATCCAATGACATAAATAAACTTATTGGATGCAAAAGATTGCTTTAAAACCCTAATAAAACTAAAATTAGCCTAGGGAGAAGGAAAATGACCTAAATGTTAATCCAACGACACAAACACACCTATCAGATTCACAAGATTAATTAAAAACCCTAATCAGACAAGAATAAGTCTAGGGAGGACGAAAATGACTTAAAAACCCTAATTGGACTAGAATAAGCCTAAGAAGGGGGAAAGGAACCTAAATAATTATCCAATGACACAAATACTCCTATTGGATGCACAAGATTGTTAAAAACACTAATTGGACTTGAATAACCCTATGGAGTATGAAAATGACCTTAATGTTAATCCAATGACACAAACAAACCTATTGGATGCACAAGATTGGTTAAAAACCCTAATTGGACAAGATTATGCATAGGGAGGACAAATAATCTAAATTTTAATCCAAATGACAAAAATGAACTTATTGGATGCACAAGATTGTTTGAAAATCCTAATTGGACAAGAATAAGCCTAGGGAGGACAAAAATAACCTCAATGTTAATCCAATAACACAAATGAACTTATTGGATGGACAAGATTGCTTAAAACCCTAATTGGACTAGAATAAACCTAAGGAGGAGGAAAATGATCGAAATAATAATCCGATGAAACAAACACACCTATTCGATGCACAAGAATGCTTAAAAACCCTTATCGGTCTAGAATAACCCTATGGAGGATGACAATAACCATAATGTTAATCCAATGACACAAACACACCTATTAGAGTCACAAAATTGGTTAAAAACCCTAATTGGGCCAAAATAAGCCTAGGGAGGACGAAAATGACCTAAATGTTAATCCAATCACATAAATGAACTTATTGGATGTAAAAGATTGCTTTAAAACCCTAATTAGACTAAAAAAAGCATAGGGATAATGAAAATGACCTAATTGTTAATCGAATGACACAAACATACTTATCGAAAACACAACATTGGTTAAAATCCCTAATTGGACAAGAATAACCTTAGGGAGGGGAGAAAAACTTAAATAATTATCCAATGACACAAACACACCTATTGGATGCACAAGATTGCTAAAAACCCTAATTGGACTAGAATAACCCTATGGAGGATGAAAGTTACCTAAATGTTAATCCAATGACACAAACACACGTATTGGATACACATCATTGGCTAAAAACCTTAATTGGATAAAATAAAGCTTAGGGAGGACAAAAGTTGCATTATTGTTAATCTAGTGACACAAATGAACTTATTGGATGAACAAGATTGCTTAAAAACTCTAATTGGACAAGAATATGCCTATGGAAATGAAAATGACCTAAACCTTAATCCAATGACACAAACACACCTATTGGATGCACAAGATTTGTTAAAAACCCTTGTTGGACAAGAATAAGTCTAAGCAATGGGAAAAGAACCTAAATAACTATCCAAAGACACAAACACACCTATTGGATGCACAAGATTGGCTAAAAACTCTAATTGGACATGAATAACCCTATGGAGGACGAAAATGACCAAAACGTTAATCCAATGACAAAAAAAACACCTATTGGATGCACAAGATTTGTCAAAAACCCTAATTGGACAAGAATAAGCCTACGGGTAACAAAAATGACCTAAATGTTAATCCATTGACACAAACACACCTATTGGATGCACAAGATTAGTTAAAAACCCTATTTGGACAAGAATAAGCCTATGGAGGACAAAAATGACCTCAATATTAATCCTATGACATAAATGCACTTACTGGATGCAAAAGATTGCTTTAAAAACCCTAATTAGACTAAAATAAGCCTAGGGAAAATGAAAATGACCTAAATGTTAATCCAAGGACACAAACACACCTATTGAATCCACAAGACTGGTTAAAAACCCTAATTCGAAAAGAATAAGCCTAAGGAAGACGAAAATGACCTAAATGTAAATCTTATAACACAAACACACCAATTGGATGCCCAAGACTAGTTCAAAACCCTAATTGGACAAGAATAAGCCTCGGGTGGACGAAAATGACCTAAATATTAATCCAGTGACACAAATCAACTTATTGGATGCACAAGATTGCTTAAAAACCGTAATTGGACTAGAATAAGCCTAAGGAGGATGAAAACGACCTAAATAATTATCCAATGACAAAAACACACCTATGGGATGCACAAAATTGGTTAAAACCCCTAATTAGGCAAAAATAAGCATAGGGAGGACAAAAATGACAAAAATTTTAATCCAATGACACAACTGAACTTATTAAATGCACAAGATTGCTTAAAAACCCTTATTGGACTACAATAAGCCTAGGGAGAATAAAATGACCTAAATGTTAATCCAATGACACAAACCACCTATTAGATGAATAAGAATAATTAAAAACCCTAATTGGACAAGAATAATTCTAAGGAGGAGAAAATGACCAAAATGTTAATCCAATGACAAAATAAACACCTATTGGATGCACAAGATTGGTCAAAAACCCTAATAGGACAAGAATAACCCTACGAATAACGAAAATGACCTAAATGTTCATCCATTGACACAAACACACCAACTGGAAGCACAAGATTAGTTAAAAACCGTATTTGAACAAGAATAAGTCTATGGAGGACGGAAATGACCTAAATGTTATTCCAATAACACAAATGAACTTATTGGATTCACAAGATTGCTTAAAAAACCTAATTGGACTAGAATAAGCCTATGGGCGAGGAAAATGACCAAGATAATAATCCAATGAAACAAACACACATATTCGATGCACAAGATTGCTTAAAAACCCTTTTTGGACTAGAATACCCCTACGAACGACGAAAATAACTTAAATACTACTTCAATGACACAAACACACCTATTGAATGCACAAGATTGGTTAAAAATCCTAATTGGACAAGAATAAGCCTAAGGAGGACAAAATGATCTTAATGTTAATCCAATGACAGAAATAAACTTATTGGATGCAAAAGATTGCTAAATGTTAATCCAATGACACAAACACACCTATCGGATGAACAAGATTGGTTAAAAACTCTAATTGGACAAGAATATGCCTATGGAGGAGAAAATGACCCAAATGTGAATCCAATGACACAAACAAACCTATTTGATGCACAAGGATGGTTAAAAACCCTAATCAGACAAGAATAAGCATAGGGAGGTGGAAAATAACCTAAATGATAATACAATGACACAAACACACCTATTGGATTCACAATATTCGTTAAAAAACCTAATTGGACAAGAATAAGCCTAGGGAGGACGAAAACGCCCTAAATGTTAATCCAGTGACACAAACACACCTATTGGATGCATAAGAGTGCTCAAAAACCCTAATCAGACTAGATTAAGCCTATGGTGGATTAAAGTGATCTAAATGTTTATCCAATGACACAAACAAACCTACTGGATGCACAAGATTGGCTAGAAACCCTAATTAGATAAGAATAAACATATGGAGGACGAAAATAACCTAAATGTTAATCCAATGACCCAAACACACCTATTAAATGCACAAGATTGGTTAAAAGCCATAATTGGGCAAAATTAAGCCTATGGAGGATGACAATGACCATAATGTTAGTCCAACGACACAAACACATCTATTGGATTCACAAGATTGGATAAAAACCCTAATTTGACTAAAATAAGCCTATAGAGGATGAAAATGACATAGATGTTAATTAAATGACACATACACACCTATTGGATGCACAAGACTAGTTAAAAACCCATATTGGACAAGAATAAGCCTAGGTAGGATGAAAATGACCAAAATGTTAATCCAACCACACAAATGAACTTATTGGAAGCACAAGATTGCTTAAAAAACTAATTGGACTAGAATAAACCTAACGAGAATGAAAATTACCTAAATGATAATACAATGACACAAACACACCTATTGGATGCACAAGATTAGTTAAAAACACTAATTGGGACAAGAATAAGCCTAGTGAGGAGGAAAATGACCTAAATGTAAGTTTTATGACACAAACACACCAATTGGATGCACAAGGCTAGTTAAAAACCCTAATTGGACAAGAATCAGCCTCGGGAGGAAGAAAATGCCCTAAATGTTAATCCAATGACACAAATCAACTTATTGGATGCACAAGATTGCTTAAGAACCGTAATTGGACTAGAATAAGCCTAAGGAGGTTGAAAATGACCTAAATGTTAATCCAAAGACACAAACACACCTATTAGATGATCATGAATATTTAAAAACCCTAATTAGACAAGAATAATCCTAGGGAGGACATAAATGACCTAAATGTTAATCCAATGACACAAACACACCTATTGGATGCACAAGATTGGTTGAAAACCATAATTGGACAAGAATAAGCCTAGGTAGGACGAAAATGACCTAAATGTTAATCCAATGACACAAACACACCTACTGGATGCGCAAGATTGGTGAAAAACCCTAATTCGACAAGAATAAGCCTATGGAGGACAAAATGACCTAAACGTTAATCCAATGACACAAATGTACTTATTAAAAGCACAAGATTGCCTAAAAACCTTAAATGGACTAGAATACCCCTATGGAGGATAAAATTGACCTAAATGTTACTCTTATGTCAAAAATACACCAATTGGATGCACAAGTTTGGTTAAATACCCTAATTAAACCAGAATAAGCTTAAGGAGTACGAAAATGAACTAAATGTTAATTAAATGAAACAAATGAACTTATTGGATGCACAAGAAAACTTAAAAACCCTAATTGGACGAGAATAATCCTAAGGAGAAGGAAAATGACCAAAATGTTAATCCAATGACACAAAACACCTATTGGATGCACCAGATTTGTCAAAAACCCTAATTGGACAATAATAAGCCTACGAATAACGAAAATGACCTCAATGTTAATCCATGACACAAACACACCTATTGGATGCACAAGATTGCTTAAAAACCGTAATTAGACTAGAATAAGCATAAAAAGGAGGAAAATGACCTAAATAATAATCCAATGATACAAACACACCTATTCGATGCACAAGATTGCTTAAAAACCTTTATTGTACTAGAATAAGCCTAGGGAGGATGACAATGAGCATAAAGTTAGTCCAATGACACAAACACACCTACCAGAAGCACAAGATTGGTTAAAAACCCTAATTCGGCTAGAATAAGCCTAAAGAGGACGAAGATGACCTTAATGTCAATCAAATGACACAAACACACCTATGGGATGCACACAATTGGTTAAAAACCCTAAATGGACAAGAATAAGCCTTCGGAGGATGAAATTGACCTAAATGTTAATCCAATACTTCAAATGAACTAACTGGAATCAAAAGATTACTTAAAAAATGTAATAGGACTTGAATAAGCCTAAGGAGAATGAATATGACCTAAATGTTAATTCAACGACACAAACACACCTATTGGATGCACATGATTGGTTAAAAACTCTAATTGGACTAAAATAAGGTTATAAAGGACGAAAATGACTTAAATTTGAATCCAATGACACAAGCACGCCTATTCGATGCCCGGGATTGTTTAAAAACCCTAATCGGACAAGAATACGCCTAGGGAAGATGAAAATGATCTGAATGATAATACAATGACACAAACACACCTATTAGATGCACAAGATTGGTTAAAAACCATACTTGGCCAAGAATAAGTCTAGGGAGGAAGAAAATGACCTAAATGTAAATCTTATGACACAAACCCACCAATTGGATGCACAAGACTAGTTAAAAACCCTAATTGGGCAAGAGTCAGCATCGGGAGGATGAAATTGCCCTAAATGTGAATCCAATGACACAAATCAACATATTGGATGCACAAGATTGCTTATAAACCCTAATTGGACTAGAATAATCCGAAGGAGGAAGAAAATGACCTAAACGTTAATCCAATGACACAAACAAACCTATATGCACAAGATTGGTTGAAAATCCTAATTCGACTAGAATAAGCCTAATTAGGACGAAAATGACCTAAATGTTAATCTAATGACACAAACACACCTATTGAAAGCACAAGATTGGTGAAAACCCTAATTGGACAAGACTAAGCCTAGGGAGGACAAAATGATTAAAATGTTAATCCAATGACACAAATGTACTTATTGAATGCACAGGATTGCCTATAAACCCTAAATGGACTAGAATAAGTCTAAAGAGGATAAAATAGCCCTAAATGTTAATCTTATGTCACAAACACACCAATCAGAAATACAAGACTGGTTAAATACCCTAATTGGACAAGAATAAGCCTAAGAAGAACAAATATGACCTGAATGTTATTTCAACGAAACAAATGAACTTATTGGAAGCACAACAATATTTTAAAACCGTAATTGGACTAGAATAATTTTAAGGACGAGGAAAATGACCAAAATGTTAATCCATTGACACAAAAACACTTATTGGATCCAAAAGATTGGTCAAAAACCTTATTGGACAAGAATAAGCCTACGGATAACGAAAATGACGTAAATGTTAATCCATTGACACAAACACACCTATTGGATGCACATGATTGGTTAAAAACCCTAATTGGACAAGAATAAGCCTAGGGAGGAGGGAAATGACCTCAATATTAATCCAATAACACAAATGAACTTATTGGATGCACAAGATTGCTTAAAAACCCTAATTGGACTAGAATAAGCCTAAGGAGGAGTAAAATGAACAAAATAATAATCCAATGAAACAAACACACCTATTCGATGCACAAGATTGCTTAAAAATCGTTATTGGACAAGAATAACCCTATGGAGGATGACAATGACCATAGTGTTAGTCGAATGACACAAACACACCTATTGGAAGCAAAAGATTGGTTAATAACCCTAATTGCACAAGAATAAGCCTAAGGAGGACAAAATGACGTAAATGTTAATCCAATGACACATATAGACTTATTGGATGCACAAGATTGCTAAAAAAACCCTATTTGGAGTAGAATAAGCATAAAGAGGATGAAAATGACGTAAAGGATAATACAATGGCACAAACACACCTATTGGATACAAAAGATTGGTTAAAAACTCTAATTGGACAACAATAAGTCTATGGAGGATGAAAATGACCTAAATGTGAATCCAATGACACAAGCACACCTATTCGTTGCACAAGATGGCTTAAAGACCCTAATTGGACTACAATAAGCCTAGGGAGAATGAAAATGACCTAAATGTTAATACAAGGACACAAACACACCTATTGGATGCACAAGATTTGTTAAAAACTCTAATTGGACGAGAATAAGCCAAGTGAGGACGAAAATGACCTAAATGTTAATCGAATGATACAGACCACTTATTGGATGAACAAGAATAATTAAAAACCCTAATTGGACAAGAATAATCCTAAGGAGGAGGAAAATGACCAAAATGTTAAGAAGAAGAATGCTACGAGGGTCTCCTGGTCTTCGATTTCATTTGAACTTTTTGGGGGATTTTTGTAGCACTCCACAAAATGGATCGAAATCTGTATTTTCATACCAAACGATGGCTAGTGTTTGAAATCTAACCTAGAACACGAAACACATTTATAAATTTAGTTGAAAAATGCTATAAGGGTATCCCAGTCCTCAATTTCATCTAGAGTTTACAGGCAATTTTCTTCAAATCTAACTTGATCCTCGATTTCTGTAAACTACAAGTTTTTGAAGAAGAATGCTACAAGCATCTCCTGATCCTCGAAGAAGAATGCTACAAGCATCTGCTGATCCTCGATTTCTGTAAGCTTCAAATCAAAACATTAAATGATAAAATGTAAAGGTATATGATACAAACCAATATTTCAATTACATGAGAACAAGTCATATTTACATATGCATATAAAGTATTTTCAAAAGTCAAAACAACATTAACAAAGTCTTAAAAATCATATTTTTGACAAAATACATAAGTGTATTCGAATACAACATCTTGTATTCGAATAAATGCAAGTCAGAAGCAAAAGTATCAAAGTTGTATTCGACTACGACTATGTATAGTCGAATACACTTCAAGTCAGTGGCCAAAATCCTTATATGTGTATTCGACTACAACCTTCTGTAGTTGAATACAAAGTAAGTCAGTGGTAAATTTTCACTAATCTGTATTCGACTACATCAATGTGTATTCGAATACAAGGTGTAATTTTTGAATATTTTTGAACGTTACAAAGAGGTGTATTCGAATACACACATCCTGTATTCGAATACAACTGGAAACAATGCAATTTTTTAGATCTGGAATGGCTCTAGATCATTGTAATTTTTCATCAAACCTCTTGGATCAATGGCCACGAATCTGAAACGATGTTTATGGAGTATAAATACCCCATAACTTCATATCAAAAACGACACAATCCTTGAATCAATACATTGAACAACTTTGAACAAAATTCTGATTTTTTACAAAGTACTTGCATTTCAATTTTATATCATTCAGATAGGTTCTCAAGTACTTGAATTGTTATTGGATTGTTTATCAATATACCTCTCCTTATTCTTATTCAAATCTTATTGTATCACTTGTAAAGGAAAGTAGTACTTTCTTAAAAGTAGCTTAATATAAGATAGTGGTGTGCTATCTTAGAAGTGTTGTTAGAAGTTTGTAGCAAGAATTCCAGGGTGGGAGTTGTACATTTTATGACAATTAGTGGATCAATCTCTTGTGGTGTGCAAGAGGACTGGACGTACCCTTTGTTATAAGGGGAACCAGGATATATCTTAAGTGTTCATTTATTTACTGCACTTTATTATTAGTAGACACTTTATTAAACTCAGAAAATTCAACTACCATATCACAAAAAACACGAAAATCTACTAACACCTAATTCACCCCCCCCCCCCCTCTTAGGCGTACTTCTATACTTACAATCGGCATCAGAGCAGGTTAAGGTAACTTATTCCTCGATAAACTATTCATGGCTTCCGCACAACCTATTTTTAGAGATGGTGGTAGCAGTACCAAGCCACCATGTTTTGTTGGAGAGCACTACGATTTTTGGAAGATACTTATGCAAGCGTATCTTGAAGCATAAGGAGACGACATATGGGATGCAGTTGAAAATGGTCCTCACATTCCAAAAAATGTCATCAATAACAAAGAAGAAATAAAGAGAAAAAATTCTTGGACTGATGATGATAAAAGAAAAGTGTTGTTCGATAAGAAGGCTAATAATATATTACAATCTGCTCTAGGAATGGATGAATTTTTCCGTATATCTCACTGTAAAACAACAAAAGAAATATGGGATACGTTGGAAGTAACTCACGAAGGAACCATTGAGGTAAAAAGATCTAAACTCAACACACTATCACAAGAATATGAGTTATTTCGAATGCAGCCCGGAGACTCTATTCTAGACTTACAGAAAAGGTTCTACCACTTAACCAATCATTTGACAGCACTCAGAAAAATCTTCATCAATGATGAATTAAATCTAAAAGTACTGAGATCATTGACAAGGGCCTGGCAACAAAAAGTGACAGCAATATCCGAAAAGAAAAGCCTATTCAAGAGCACGAATCGAACATGGAAGGTTAGAACAAAATGAAAGTCAAGAAAAGAAGACCAAAAATATGGCTCTAAAGTCCGAATCAAGAGAACAAATCAAGGACGACAATTCAGATGAAGATGAAAACATTATTTTTCTTGTTAATAAATTTGGTAAGTTTCTTAAAAAATGACAGAACATTCAAAAAGAAAAGTTTCATGAAGAAAGATAATTCTACATCAAATCAAAACTTCACTTGCTTTGAATGTGGAAAACAAGGACATATTGAAGTAGATTGTCCAAACCTTGCTAAGAAGAATGCCATAAAAAAGAAAGACTTCAAGAAGGCATACATAGCTTGGGAAGACAACGAAGTAAGTTCATCTTCAGAAACAGAAAGTGAAGAATGCGCCAATGTTGCATTAATGGCATTACATCAATCAGATGAAGAAGAAGAGGTTAGTAATATAGACTCTCCTCATCATCATAAAACTAATAGTGAATTAATTATAGAATACAATGATGCACAAAACGCAATTAAGGAATTACTTATTGAATGTAAAAATCTGTGTAAACTAGTGTCAACACAAAAGAAACAAATCTCAAGTCTACAAGAAAAGTTGACATTATGGAGAAAAATTCTGAACAACTAAAATAGAATTTTACATGCAATAAATGTGATTCCGTCTCTTTCAAAATTGTTCAATTAAATAGGGTAATTGAACGATAAGAAAAGGGACAATTAGGATTGGAAAATGTTTTAAATATGCAAAGATATTTTTCAGAATAAGACTATTTTTGTTAAAGAGAGTATTCAATCCAATGAAGAAAAGATTATAGTTATGAAAAAGGATCATCATTATAAAGAGAGAATTATTCAAAATAAATCTCATACACATGCTACTAAAAATAGAGTTAATCCTACTTGTTCTTATTGTGGTCTTCATGGTCACACACCTAACACCTGTCACATTAGAAACATTAGTGTTCCAAGAAGGCATTACGTATGGGTAAAGAAAGGTACTAACCATCAAGGACCCAAAGCACATTGGGTACCTAATAAAGTTTGATTTCAATTTTGTAGGTATGCAAGCAAGGTACTTCAAATATGTGGTACTTAGATAGTGGATGCTCTAAACATATGACGGGTGATGTAACAAAATTTTCAGTCTTAACACTTGAGTCAAAGGGATATGTAGTCTATGGAGACAACAACAAAGGAAAAATTTTAGGCATTGGAAAAGTCGGTACAGCACCATCCCCCTCGATTGAAGATGTCTTATATGTTGAAGGTCTAAAACACAATCTCATAAGCATTAGCCAGCTTTGGGACAAAGGATACAAGATAGTCTTTAACAAAGATGAATGCATCATCCAAAATGAAGCTACAAATGAAATTCAATTTATCGGTAAGCGGTTCAAAAACATTTTTATACTTAATCTTGACGATTTATCCTTAAAAATGAAATGTCTTTTGGTAAGCGACAATAATAATGCTTGGCTATGGCATAAGAGATTTGCTCATATTCACATGGATCGTTTAAACAAATTGGTCAAGCATGATCTTGTTGTAGGCTTACCAAAAATGAAATTTATAAAGGACAAATTGTGTGACGCATGTTAAAAAGGTAAGTAAACAAAAAGTTCTTACAAACCTATAAATGTCATTTCAACCTCTAGACCACTACAATTGATACATATGGACTTGTTTGGTCCATCAAGAACCAAAAGTCTTGGTGGAAACTCATATGGACTAGTTATTGTTGATGATTACTCAAGGTTCACTTGGACCTTATTTTTGGCAAGTAAAAATGAAGCTTTTAAGGCATTTAAAAACTATGCCAAGCTAGTCCAAAACGAACAATCTGCCAAAATTATATCAATTAGAAGTGATCATGGAAGAGAATTTCATAATACTTCATTAGAAGAAATTTGTGAAGAAAACGGCATTTTCCACAATTTTTCTGCACCAAGTACACCGCAACAAAATAGGGTTGTTGAGAGAATGAACAGATCCTTGATAGAGCTCGCAAGAACTATGCTAAACGACTCAAACCTACCAAAATATTTTTGGGCAGATGCTGTAAACACGGCATGCTATGTTTCCCACCGGGTAATCATTCGGCCAATTCTTAAGAAAACTCCGTATGAACTTTACGAAGGAAGAAAACCCAATATCTCTCACTTCCACATTTTTGGATGTAAGTGTTTTGTGTTAAACAACAGTAAAGACAACCTTGGAAAATTTGATGAAAAAGTTGATGAAGGTATATTTCTTGGTTACTCTTTATCTAGTAAAGCATTTAGAGTCTTCCATAAAAGAGGAAAGTACTATTTCTTGTGATGATGATGTTTTTGAAAGCGATGATACAAGCAAAGAACATCAAACTGATCAACCAGATCAAGAAAGTGAAGTCAACATTGAAAGGCAAAATGATGATCTTCCTAAAAATTGGAGAACCCATAGATATCACCCAATTGATAACATCAAAGGTGATATGAATAAAGGAGTCACAACAAGATTAAAACTGCAAGATGCTTGCTTAAACATGGCATTTGTTTCTCAAATCGAACCCTCCCAAATTGGTGAAGCACTTAAAGATGATCAATGGATACTTGCCATGCAAGAAGAACTAAATCAATTTCAAAGAAGCCAATTATGGGAACTTGTTCCTAATCCTGGAAATAAACACATCATTGGTACAAAACGGGTCTTTAAAAATAAACTTGATGAGAATGGCATAGTTGTCCACAACAAAGCTAGATTGGTCGCTCAAGGATACAATCAAGAGGAAGGGATAGATTTTGACGAAACATTTGCTCTGGTAGCAAGATTAGAAGCAATACGTTTACTACTTGCGTATGCTTGTTCCATGAACATTGAGTTATATCAAATGGATGTGAAGAGTGCCCTTCTCAATGGATACATAAATGAAGAAGTCTATGTCAAACAGTCCCCTGGGTTTGAAGATTCCAAAAAAATCCCTCACATGTTTACAAATTAAAAAGGGCTCTCTATGGTCTAAAACAAGCTCCAAGAGCTTGGTATGATAGATTAAGCACCTTTTTATGTGCACGAGGATTTGAAAAATGGGAAGTCGATAAAACATTATTTGTCAAAAGAGATAATGGTCACACCTTATTGGTCCAAATCTATGTTGATGATATAATATTTGGATCAACCAACAAGGACATATGTGAAGAATTCTCTTCAATAATGCAAGGAGAATTTGAAATGTCCATGATGGGAAAATTAAACTATTTTCTTGGACTTCACATCAAGCAACTTGAGCATGGCATCTTCATAAATCAGGTAAAATATTGTAAAGAATTACAAAAAAAAATTGAAATGGAAAACTGCAAAGAAAATGCAACTCCAATGGACTTCGGAACCTATGTTGACAAAGATGCATCAGGAATTTCAATCGACATATCCAAATATCGAGGTATGATTGGATCCTTATTATATCTAACGGCCAGCCGGCCAGATATTATGTTTAGTGTTTGTTTGTGTGCAAGATTTCAGGCAGATCCGAAAGAATCGCATCTAGTAGCCGTTAAAAGAATTATGAAGTATTTGAAAGGAACGACAAATGTAGGCCTATGGTACCCCAAGGGTAGCATATGTAGCCTAGTTGGATACTCTGATTCAGATTATGCAGGATGCAAAATGGAACGTAAAAGCACAAGCGGCACTTGCCATATCTTAGGCAATGCACTAGTATCATGGTCTTGCAAAAAGCAAGCTTGTGTTGCACTTAGTACTGCTGAAGTTGAATACATAGCAGCAGGAAGTTGTTGTGCCCAAATTCTCTGGCTCAAACAGCAATTACATGACTATGGAGTAGATCTTGGATGCATTCCCTTAAGATGTGACAACACAAGTGCAATAAACATCTCAAAGAATCCAATCATGCACTCTAGAACTAAACACATCGATATACGACAACACTTTCTACGGGATCATGTGCTTAAAGGTAATGTTGAGGTAACATTTATTGATACACACAATCAATTGGCTGATATCTTTACAAAACCTTTACCTAAGGACTCATTTTATAAGATCCGAAGAGAACTTGGTATTTTAAATGAAAATGATCTTTGAAATTGCATGATACATATAGTCTGTCATCTCTCTTCAAAAATTTCATCTTAAAGTTGCTTAAATAAAATTTCTTGATGATTATTGTTAATTGATATATAAATTTGTGTGTTACATGTTGAGATTTCCATAAAAATTTAGTTTTTAAGCAAATATTCGCATATGTAGTCGAATACAAATGTCTGTATTTGAATATATACTTTTCCAGAAATTCATGTATTCGAATACAACTTATGTGTAGTCGAATACACGTTCCCAGAACAATGTGTTTTCGAATACAAGTAGGTGTAGCCAAATACACCTTCGTGTTTTTGCCTAGATATAAAAGTTGTTTCACATTTTAGGGTTATTTTACATTTGGTATTCGAATACACAACTGTAGCCTTTTCTCCCTTCTCCCAAAATCTCGTCCATCCTCCTTCCACTCAGTTACCCATTCACCCAACCTTGCAAACTACATCACTCTTTACTTCTTTCTTGTCATTCATCATCATATTTCTCACATATCTCACATTTTCTCTAAAACCTATTTTTCACCAAAACCTCCTTTCTCACCATGGATGCTTGCAAACGTGAACCACAAACCAAGCATGCAGTTGTGGGTCTCTCAAAAAAACGAACAAGGAATCCCAACATCACGGATTTATCTCGGCTTCTACACACACTGGAAGAAATTGATCGTTTTCGCACATTCTACTCTGACAAGCGACTTATCATTCCAAAATATGCTACCTTAAACTCTTTCTCTGCCTTTAAATTTCCTGCATTCCTCAAAGCACAACATGTTGAAGAGTTTATAGGTTACAAAGTTCATGTTTATCCAGACTTAGTTAGGGTTTTTTATTGCAATCTCATCCAAGATGGAAAAATGTTGGTATCTCGAGTTAAGGGTAAAACCATTCGGTTAAATACCAAAACCATAGGCGAAATTCTGAACATTCCCTTTAATGGTCAAAAGTTTTGTCCCAAAAAATTGTGTGAATGGGGTGATATCTCTAAGTATGATGCGTATGTTGCCCTATGTCGGTTTGTCAGACGCACAATGGAATAAAAGAGGACTCAGGCTAGTTCCAAATATGCCCAGCAACGGTATAGAGTGGGAAATCTTGTCGTCAACTAAATTGGGCATACTTTGTGAAATCTATCATGTTTGGATCCCGAGAGGCAATTGGATTACCATATGCGAAGGAAGTTTCCCGGATTTTGGAACACTTTGGGGTGGACTTCTCTGATGAAGTTATGTATACACCCACCAAAGAAAATATGTTCGATTTAGGTGTCTTGCCTAGCATGAGGATCATATTGAATAAGGAGCTTGAATCTTTTGTACATAAAGGTGATTATGGTCAACCATCTGATGCTGCTCAAGAAGACATTGTTGGACCCTCAAATGCTGTTGCCCAGGATGATGAAGATGGCGAGGAAATAGCCTCTGATGATGATTATATCTCCAATCAAATGCTCATGACCCGCCTTGATTCCTTCCAAACCTTCTTCCAAACTCAATTCTAAAATATGACCACTTCTATCGACACTCGCTTCTAGAACATTGAAACAACTATTGCTCACAATCATGACGCTCTATCTCAGGACATTAATAATTTATCGAACAAAATTGATCATTTTCACATTCCAATGGAATTTGATTATTCGATGCTAGGAGTTTATTTATTCTCGTTTTGATTATGTACTATTTTATTATTAGTATTTTCGTTATTGTAATTTGGTTATGTATCGCTTAATGTTGACAATATGCACCATTTGCTTTGTGATGTACTTACTTGAACTTGATTCCATCATTATGACATTCTCTTTTGTTTACAAACTGTATTTTTATCCTTATTCATGTTTAGACTTGTCTATTTCTATTTTTTTTTCCTTCTTTTTGATCATGTCAAAAGGGGGAGAAAATTTGGTATTGTTGTTGCCTTAAAAATCTTATAGGTCCTCAAACAATTTTTCAATTAATCACATACAACGGGGGAGTACGCATATATTACGGGGGAGCAATGATTCAAATTACACAATCTCTCCACAACAACTACATTTTGTCATAATCAAAAATGGGGAGAATGTAAACTACATGTTTTTGATGAAGACAAAGATCAACAATTATGGTCAATGCAACAAGATCAAAAAGAAGATCAAATATCTTCATTAATAAGCTTCAAATCCAAACATTAAATGATAAAATGTAAAGGTATATGATACAAACCAATATTTCAATTACATGAGAACAAGTCATATTTACATATGCATATAAAGTATTATCAAAAGTCAAAACAACATTAACAAAGTCTTAAAAATCATATTTTTGACAAAATACATAAGTGTATTCGAATACAGCATCTTGTATTCGAATACAATGCAAGTCAGAAGCAAAATTCTCAAAGTTGTATTCGACTACGACTATGTGTAGTCGAATACACTTCAAGTCAGTGGCCAAAATCCTTATATGTGTATTCGACTACAACCTTCTATAGTCGAATACAAAGTAAGTCAGTGGTAAATTTTCACTAATCTGTATTCGACTACATCAATGTGTATTCGAATACAAGGTGTAATTTTTGAATATTTTTGAACGTTACAAAGAGGTGTATTCGAATACACACATCCTGTATTCGAATACAACTGGATACAATACAATTTTTTAGATCTGGAATGGCTCTAGATCATTGTATTTTTTTCATCAAACCTCTTGGATCAATGGCCACGAATATGAAGACATGTTTATGGAGTATAAATACCCCATAACTTCATATCAAAAACGACAAAATCCTTGAATCAATACCTTGAACAACTTTGAACAAAATTCTGATTTTTTACAAAGTACTTGCATTTCATTTTTATATCATTCAGATAGTTTCTCAAGTACTTGAATTGTTATTGGATTGTTTATCAATATACCTCTCCTTATTCTTATTCAAATCTTATTGTATCACTTGTAAAGGAAAGTAGTACTTTCTTAAAAGTAGCTTAATCTAAGATAATGGTGTGCTATCTTAGAAGTGTTGTTAGCAGTTTGTAGCAAGAATCCCAGGGTGGGAGTTGTACATTTTCTGAAAATTAGTGGATCAATCTCTTGTGGTGTGAAAAAGGAGTGGACGTACCCTTGGTTATAAGGGGAACCAGGATAAATCTTAAGTGTTCATTTATTTACTGCACTTTATTATTAGTGGACACTTTATTAAACTCAGAAAATTCAACTACCATATCACAAAAAACACGAAAATCTACTCACACCTAATTCACCCCCCCCCCCCCTCTTAGGCGTACTTCTATACTTACAATTTCATCTTCAAATTTTAGGCGATTTTCGTAACACTTCACAAACACAAACATAAATCCGTATTTTCAGACCAATCGATGGCTACTATTTGAAACCTGACTGAGAACTTCAAACACATTTATAAATTTAGGAAATTTTCGTACCATCCTACAAAATATACCGAAATTCGTGTTTTTGGACCAGACGATGGTTAGTGTTTCAAATCTAACCTGAAACCCAAAACACAGTTATAAATTTAGGGGTAGAATGCTACTAGCGTCTCCCAGTTCTAGAAATCATCTGGAATTTTCAGGCAATGTTCAGCCTCTCCAAAAATAGACATAAATTTATATTTTCGAACTAGATGATAACTAGTTTTTGATATCTAACACGGAACACGAAACATAATGATTAATTTATGATAAAAATGGTATGAGAGACTCCCATTCAACGATTTCATTTGGACTTTTTGAGCGATTTCCGTACCAATCTACAAAATGGACCGAAATCCATATTTTCAGACCAAATGATGACTAGTGTTTAAAAACTTACTCGTAACCCGAAGTACAATTATAAACTTAGGAGAAGAATGATATGAGGGTCTGTCGATCCTACATTACATTTGGAGTTTTTGGGGAGATTTTTGTACCATTAGAAAAAATGGAGCTAAATTCGTGTTTCGGGACCATACGATGGTTGGTGATTCAGATCTAAGCTGAAACATGAAAGACAGTTATAAATTTAGAAGAAGAATGCTACGAGAGTCTCTTGGTCCTCGATTTCATCTGGAAATTTCAGGCGATTTTCGTACCACTCCACACAATGGACTAGAATCCTAATTTTCATACTACACGATGGCTAGTTTATGAAATCTAACCCAGAACACGCAATAAAGTTATCAATTTAGGAGAAGAATGCTATGACGGACTCCCAGTCCTCGATTTCATTAGGACTTTTCAAGTGATTTTCGTACCAATCCACAAAATGGATCAAAATCCATATTTTTGAACCAGATGACGGCTAGAGTTTGAAATCTGGCCTGGAACTAGAAAACACATTTATAAATTTACGAGAAGAATTCTATAAGGGTCTAATAGTCCTCGATTTCATTCGGACATTTCGGACGATTTTCGTGCCACCCGACAAAAATGGACGAAAATCGGTATTTTCATATCAAACGATGGCTAGTTTTTAAAAACATATTTGGAGCCCGAAATACAATTATTCATTTATAAGAAGAATTCTACGAGGGTCTCTTGATCCTCAATTTCATCTGGAGTAATCTGGCGATTTTTGTACCATGTGAAAATTGAATCGAAATTCGAGATTTGGGACCAGACGATGGATAGTGGTTCAAATCTAACCTGGAACACGACACACATTCATTAATTTAGGAGAAGAATGCTACGAGGGTCTCCTGGTTCTCAATTTCATCAGGAATTTTCAGGCAATTTCCATATCATTCCACAAAATGGACCGAAATTTGTATTTTCAGACCAAACGGTGGCTAGCATTGGAAATTTGGCCCGGAACCAGATAAAAAGTTATAAATTTAGGAGAAAAGTGCTACGAGGTTCTCGCGGTCGTCGAGTTCGTTTGGACTTTTCGGGCGATTTCCTTACCATTCAAAAAAATGGACTAGAATCCGTAATTTCATACCAGAAGATGGCTACTTTTGGAAACCTTACCTGAAACATATTTACAAATTTAGGACAAGAATGCTACGAGGGTCTCCCGGTCATCGATTTCATTTGGACTTTTTGGGTGATTTTCGTAACACTCCACAAAATGGACCGAAATTCGTATTTCTTGACTAGACGATTGCTAGTGTTTGAAATCTTGCCCTTAACTAGAAATGTAACACCCCAATTTTTAACAGCGCGAGTGTATTTTTTTTTAAACAAAACAAAGAAATAAAACAAAGAAACAAACAAAGAAATACTTTTGGATAAATATTTTAATCGTAACACAACGACAAAGTCAACAAATATTTACAAACAGCGGAATAGTTTTTGAAATAAAAATCAAAAGTATTCAAACATCAAAATACACCGGGGCTTTGAGGCCTATCAGACATAGCTCATACCCCTGAGGTATTCTTGGCAGACCTATACAAAAGCACTGCCCCAAGAATTTTAACTCTCCCCCACGTCACATCAAAAAGTGGTACATGGACCCATCAAAATAAAAGTCAAGCTGACAATATTAGTATAGGTACAATCTTCCAACATATAGTAAATACATACACAAAAGAAAGACCTCTAGCCCCTATACAACTGTCTAATCTAATCATACTACCAAAACTATATGACCTGAGTGATCTCCACACGCCCCGTAAGATCCTCCTGACACAACTTCAATCTGGTGTGTCCAACTACCTCCCCATCTACAGGATACTAACCGGTGGGAAGATCCTGGTTCTTATCTGAGGGCAAAGTCCAGATTTCCACAATAATTGTAAAGGGTCACCAACCGAAATTAACAAATATCACATAGCATTTAAATTTCAAATGCACAAAATAACCTTTCAACTTAGCATACTCTTTGAAAGGGTTTTCATATGTCCAAAAATGCATAAACGATGTTGAAAAATGAAGTTTTGACAAACTGCATTGTCGTAGCTGAATACAATTGAGAAAAGGCAGATTTTCAATTCTAAAATGGCTCTTGAATCAATCAACACTTCAAACATTAATATTATCAATTATGAACACATAATTAACACCAAATTAATCTCCACAAATTCACACCTTAATCACACATCGAATATTCATTAAATCAATTATGAACACATCAATACATCAAAACTTAATCAACCCAACATCACACCTCAAAACAATTACGATAAATCACAACAACAACCGAATATGTATATATAATCATCAAAGTATAACAAACATGACTCACGTGCCAAGCACCCTAATGCAATGCGTATATGCCAAAATGCATCATTCCGGAATTCCAAACCAAAACCTCCTCGAAGGGCGTAAATCATAATTGTACAGCCTCTCACAGACCATTACTAATTACCGAGGTGCAATCTCTCACGGATCAGCATGATTTACTAGCGTGCTGTCTCTCACAGACCAGCACGACATACAAGAGTGCAGTCGCCAACAAACCAGCACAATTTTCTAGAGTGCAATCGCTGACAGATCAACACATTCTAGAGTGCAATCTCTCACAGATAAGCACGACGCGACAATCCCCGCAAGGATAAGATGAACCAACAATTCACATGGCATCATCCTGTGGCCCATCACGGTCACCACTATCACCATGGCCCCATCACGGTCACCATGTACTATGAAATGCATGAGCATACTCTGACTCTTTTCACCACAATCATTAAGTAAATGCAGCTATTAAAAGATTCCCCATTTTTAATACTCATTTAACACTAATGATTTTTCAGACACAACACAGAGCATACTCAAACATATTTATTCACATAAATTAAAATTTCCACAACCACACATAAATCACATCTCCAATTTCCATTCACACCTAAATTGAAATAAATTCATTTTCCACCAAGTCACACATAAATTTCATCTCAAAAATTCATAATATAAATTATGAGCACATCAATTTCACCTAACATAAATCACCAAAATTTCCAAACATTAATCACCATATTCAATCTCTAAAATTTTAAACCATAAATCACCACAACAACATTAATATATCAGAGTTCTCCCCACCGCTAACTCGGTGCCAACGGTCTCGATTCCTTTTCGAGACTCAAGGAGCTAACTACATAAACATGAATATTTATAACAACTTGTTCACAATAAAACTAATCCAAACTCAACAAAATTTCCAAAATTAAATCTTTCTCACACACCAAAATTTTAAAACCAAATAATCTATATTATTTACTTAAAACTAAATTAAACAAATATCGTCAAAATTTCCCATACACACACTCGACTATTAAAGCACCGAATTTTTTGAGTTAATAAAATTCTCTAAACTTTTTTTCTTTTTAAACTCAATCAAAGAGTAATTAAAAGAGTAACATTTTGAACTCTAACCATTTTTAATTCCAATCTATCTTTTTGCTCAAACTCTTTAACTTAGTTAAAATTTGAACTTTTTCACAACTTTAACAACACTAATATTTTGTAAAATTTCAATGTCAGTTCAAACTCATTTATTTGAAAATAACTCATTACGTAACTCAAACTCATCAAATTTAATTATCGCCAATTCACACCGACAACAATCAATTCAATTCCACAACACACATATAACAACTCAATTAAATTTCAACAATTCAAACATAACTCACCCAATTTCAAAACTCCACATTTTTACACATAAACCACCAAATTTCATCAATTCATTTTCTAAAAAATCCACAAATAAATCACATCTCAAAAATTCATAATAATAATTATGAACATATAAATCACACCAAACTTGAATCACCACAAACCACACCTCCAATTTAAATTCCACTAAATTACACATAATCACATTAAATTTATTTTTCACAAAATCACATCTCAAATACATCAAATTTCTTTTCCACAAAATCACAAATAATGTCCTAAATGCAAACTAAAAGTTTGGAAGGAGCCCTTACCTCTGTTGTAGCTTTAACAACTGATTACGACACCGCGATTAATTCTGCTAAAATTTAAGTTCGTGACGTCGCGACGAAAACTAGCTCACTAGCACCGCAGCGTGGTAATGAGCAACTTTCTCTTCTGCCACTTCTCGAATGGGAGCTTAGATCTAGTAGATAAATGAGGATTTGTGTTTGTGGGTTTTTGAAAAAAACACCTAACACTTTGGTTTTCTTTTCCTTGAAACAGAGAAAGAAGAAAGAGGAAGATGGGGTGCGGACGTGAAAACAGGGAAAATGCTTTTCCTTCTCTCTTCTTCACCAACACATGTGTTTTCCTTGAAGCCGAAGAAAGAAAAAAAAACAAAAGACGAAGGCGTGAGTGGAGGCAGCAGCAGGGAAATGGGAAATGTTTCCAGCTTTTTAGCTTTGCCTTCCTTTCACATACATATATAATAATAATAATAATAATAATAATAATAATAATAATAATAATAATAATAATAATAATAATAATAATAATAATAATAATAATAATAATAATAATAATAATAATAAATATCTATACAAATATCTAGATATTTATAAATATCTAGATATTTTTATAAAAATCATCATTACGCCTATCACCTCACATCACAAACCACTTTTTCAGAAAAATATCTACTCTCGCCGTAATTCGATGGTCAGATGAATTTTTTTGAAAAATGCTGCATCTAAGAAAATTTTTTCGTCGACAAAAGATTCACCGTAATTAAATAAAATTATTCATCGACGAATAATTTTTAATTGAGTCTCCAAAAAAATATTTTTGATATTTAACTCACAAAATATCATAAAATTGGCTAAAAAGCCTCATAAATTCAACACAAAATTCCCCAAAATTCATAAATTACAATTTAAAATTAAGGGTCTTACAAGAAACAAAGTTAAAAATTTAGGAGAAGAATGCTACGAGGTTATCTTTCGGTCCTCGATTTCTTCTGGACTTTTTGGATGATTTTAATACCATTCGACAAAATGGTTTGAAATCCGTATTATCAAACTAGATGATGTTTAGTGTTTGAAAATTGACCCGGAGCCCGAAATACAATTATAAATTTAGGGGAATAATGCTATGAGGGTCTCCCGATCTTAGATTTCATTTGAACTTTTAGGGCGATTTTCGTACCACTCCACAAAATGGATCAAAATTAGTATTTACGGGCTAATTGATGGCTAGTGTTTGACATCTGACCAGGAACCCTAAACACATTTATAAATCAGTATCCCGATCCTCGATTTCTTTTGGAGTTTTCTGGTGATTTTCATACCATCTAACAAAATGGACCGAAATTCGTTTTTTTGGACAAACGATGGTTATTATTTCAAATATAACCTGAAACCCGAAAAAAAGTTATAAACATAGGAGAAAAATGATACGAGCATCTCCTAGTCCTTAATATCATCCAATATTTTTAGGCGATATTCGTACTACTACACAAAATTGACATAAATTTGTATTTTCAGACCAAACAATGGCTAAGGTTTGATATTTGACCTAAAACTTGAAACACAATTCAAAATTTAGGGGAATAATGCTACAAGTGTCTCTCAGTCCTCGAATTCATCTCGAATTTTTAGGCTATTTTTGAACCTCTCCACAAAATAGACATAAATTTGTATTTTCATACTAGACGATCGCTAGTTTTTGATATCTAACCCAGAACACGAACTAAAGTGATGAACTTAGGAAAAGAATGCTAAAACCAACTCACATTCCTTGGTTTCATCTGGAGTTTTTGAGCGATTTTTGTACCACTCCACAAAACGAACCGAAATCTGTATTTTTGGACAAAATGATGGCTAGTATTTGAAATCTATCCTGGAACCTGAAACACAATTATAAATTTAGGAGAATAATGCTTTGAGGGTCTCCCATTCCTCGATTTTATCTTGACTTTTCAGGAAATTTTTTATACCATTCCACAAAATAGACCGAAATCCGTATTTTCGGACTAGACAATGGTTAGTGTTCGAAATATGGCCCAAAACCATAAACAAAGTTATAAATTTAGGAGAAGAATTATACGAGGGTCTCCCAATCCTTAATTTCATTTGGACTTTCCGAGGGATTTTCGTACCATTCTACAAAATGAACCAAAATTCGTATTTTCATGCCAAAGGATGGCTAGTGTTTGAAAACTTACCCAAAACTCAAAATACAATTATAAATTTATGAGAAGAATGCTACATGGGTCTCCCGGTCCTCGATTTTATATGGAGTTTTCGGGTGATTTTCGTACCATCCGACAAAATGGACAAAATTCAAGTTTTGGGACCAGACGATGGCTAGTGTATCAAATCTAATCTTAAACAAGAAACATTATTTTTAGACCAGACGATTTCTAGTGTTTGAAATCTTACTCTGAACCCGAAACACGGTTTTAAATTTAGGTGAACAGTGTTACGAGGGTCTCTCGGTCCTCGATTCCATCTGGAAATTTCGAAATATTTTCATAGCATACGATAAAATGGACCGGAATTCATGTTTTTGGACAAGATGTAGCTAGTTTTTCAAATATGACTTGAAACTCGAAACATAGTTATAAATTTATAATTTAGGTGAACAGTGTTACGAGGGTCTCTCGGTCCTCGATTCCATCTGGAAATTTCGAAATATTTTCATAGCATACGATAAAATGGACCGGAATTCATGTTTTTGGACAAGATGTAGCTAGTTTTTCAAATATGACTTGAAACTCGAAACATAGTTATAAATTTATGAGCAAACTGCTACGAGCGTCTCCCGGTCCTCGATTTCATCTAGAATTTTCAAGCGATTTTTGTACCACTCCATAAACTGGACATAAATCTGTATTTACGGACTAGACAATGACTAGTTTTTGATACCTAACCCATAACACGAAACACAATGATGAATTTAGTTGAAGAATTCCTTGAGGGACTCCTGATCCTCGATTTCTATTGGACTTTTCGAGCGATTTTAGCACCACTCCTCAAAACGAACCAAAAAACGTATTTTGGGACCAGATGATGTCTAGTTTTTTAAATCTAACCCGGAACCCAAAACACAGTTAAAGATTTAGGAGAATAATGTTATAATGTCTCCTGTTGCTCAATTTCGTCTTGATTTTTCAAGTGATTTTCGTACCATTCAACAAATATTTTGAAACCTGTATTTTCAGACTAGACAATTGCTAGTGTTTGAAATCTAACTCAGAATCTGAAACACAGTTATAAATTTTGGAGAAGAAGGCTACGAGGGTCATCTGGTGCTCAATTTCATCTAGACTTTTAGGGCGATTTTCGTACTATATGACAAAATGGACAGAAATCCGTGTTTTCGGACTAGACGATGGCTAGTGGTTGAAATCTGACCTGAAACCTAAAACACAGTTAAAAGTTTAGGAGAAGAATATTAATACGGTCTCCCAATCCTCGATTTAATCTAGAATTTTTGGGCAACAAAATGGATCGACATTCGTATTTTTGGACCAAACGACGACTAGTGTTTAAATCTGACACAGTACCAAAGACACGTTTATATATTTAGGAGAAGAATGCAACGAGGGACTCCCGATCCTCGATTTCATTTGGAGTTTTGAGGCGATTTTTGATCATCTAACAAAATGGACTGAAATTCATATTTTTGGACCAGTGATGGCTATTATTTCAAATTCGGCCTGAAACCCATAAAATAGTTATAAATTTAGGAAAAGAATGCTACGAGCGTCTTTCGGTCTTCAATTTCATCTGGAAGCTTCGGGGGATTGTCGTACCACTCCATAAAATGGACATAACTTCGTATTTTCGGACCAGATGGTGGCTATTTTTTGGAATCTAACCTAGAACCCGAAACACAATTATAAATTTTGGTGAAGAATGCCACAAGGGTCTCGAGGTCCTGGATTTCAGTTGAAGATTTCTGACGATTTCCGTACCATCCGGCAAAATGGACCGAAATTTATGATTTTGGACAAGACGATGGCTAGTGTTTCAAATATGACCTGAAACATGAAACACTTTTATAAATTTAGGAGCATACTGATACGAGCGTCTTCCAGTCCTCAATTTGATCTAGAATTTTCGGGCAATTTTTGTACCACTCCACAAAATGGGCATAAATTCGTATTTTCATAGTAGACAATGGCTAGTATTTGATATCTAACCCAAAACGCGAAACCCAATGATGAATTTAGGAGAAGAATTCTTTGAGGGATTTTCGGTCCTCGATTTCATCTATACTTTTCGAGTGATATTCGTGCCACTCCTCAAAACTTACCAAAATCCGTGTTTTTGGACCAGACGATGGCAAGTTTTTGAAATTTGACCTGAGACCCGAAATACAATTGAATATTTCAGAGAATAATGTTTTCAAGGTCTCCTATTCCTCAATTTTATCTTGACTTTTCGGGCGATTTTCATACCCCTCCACAAAATGTAATGAAATTCCTATTTTTGGACCAGATGATTGCTAGTATTTGAAATCTAGCCTAAAAGTATAAAAAAAAGTTATAAATTTAGGGTCTCCAGGTCCTCAATTTCATTTTAACGTTTTGGGAGATTTTCGTACCACCTCACAAAATGGATCCAAATCCATATTTTTGAACCAAACGATGGCTAGTGTTTGAAATCTAAGCTATAACCTTAAACATAGTAATAAATTAAGGAGAACAATGCTACGAGGGTCTCCCGGTCCTCAATTTCATTTGGAGTTTTCAGACGATATTCGTATGATCCTACAAAATGGACCGAAATTTGTGTTTTTGGACCAAGCTATGGCTAGTGTTTCAAATTTAACCCAAAACACAATTATAAATTAAGGAGAAGAATGCTACGAGAGTCTCCCAGTCCTCGATTTCATCTACAATTCTCGAGCGATTTTCGTACCACTCCATAAAATGAGCTGAAATTCGTATTTTTGGACTAGATGATAGCTAATATTTGAAATCTGGCCCGAAAGCCAAAAATAATGCTATAAATTTAGGAGAAGAATTCTATGAGGTTCTCCTAGTCCTCGATCTCATCTAGACTCTTTGGATGATTTTTGTACCCTTCAAAAAATAGACCGAAATCCATATTTTTAAACCAAACAATGGCTAATGTTTGAAAACTAACCTGGAATCTGAAATACAATTATAAATTTAGGGGAAGAATTTAAATGGACTAGAATAAATGTAAGACCCTTAATTTTTAATTCTAAATTATGCAATTTTAGAGTATTTTAGTGTTGAACTCTGAGGCTTTTTAGCCAAATTATTGTATTTTGGTATTTTGTAAATTTAATGCCAAAAATATTTTTGGAGCCCCGATAAAATTTATTCGTTGAGCAATAGTTTTATTTACTTACGTTACGAAGAATTTAATACCGGGTAGTTTTTTTAAAAATACCACTTGTCGCTGAAAATTGTATCTGTCAATTGAGTTGCGACGAGAATAGATATTTTTAACAAAAAGTGGTTTGGGAAGTGATGGGTGAAATGGTAATTTTATGAAATATCTATATATTTTTAGATATTATATATATATATATATATATATATATATATAGAAAGAAAAGGGAAGGAAGGAAAAAGAAGGAAATAGAAAGGAAAGAAAAGGAGAGGAAAGGAAAATCAGAAAGTCATTTTCCCTACGCTCGCGACTTTCTCCTTCTTCTTCTTTGTTCCAAGCTTTTGAAAACAAAAACCTCCATAACTCAAAACCTCCATTTTCTTCCAGATCTAAGCTTCGTTTCGCGAAGAGATAGAAGGGAAAATTACTCATCTCCAAGTTGTGGTGCTAGTGAATTAACTTTGAAAGCAACGTCACGAGCAGAGATTTTACTGGAATTAATCATGGTGCCGTAAATCGTTGTTAGAGCTACCGTTATGGTAAGGGCTCCTTCCAAACTTTTACTTTGAATTTAGGGACTTATTTGTGGTTGTGTGAAAAATAAATTTGTTGGGTTTTGAAGTGTAGATTTGGGGAAAATGAATTTTATGATTTTATGGGTGAAAGTTTGGAGTTGGGTTTTTGGTGAAATGGATGAGTGTTTTGATGGAAAAGGAATTTGACTTATCTATGTGTGTTGTTGAGGAAAAGAAATTTGATGTGTTTGAGTTGTGGTTTGTGAAAATTAGTTTGGCATGTGTTATGTTTGAGTTTTATTGAAATTTGTGGTGATTGATGATTGAACGTGGTGTGGATTTTGTGGTTCTTGAATTGATCGAATTTAATGTAAATTGTGGATTAATTTGATGCTTGTGGTGGAAGTTAAATGTTTGAATATGCTTTGTGTGGAATTTGAAAATCGTTAGAGATGAATGAGTATTAAAAATAGGGGATTCTTTTAATATTTGCATTTACTTAATGATTGTCGTGAAAATCGTTAAAGTTAAATGACTATTAAAAATGCAGAATCTTTAATATATGCATTTACTTAATGATTGTCGTGGATAGAGTTAGAGTAAGCTCATGCATTTCATTGTACATGGCGACCGAAAGGGCCATGGTGATAGTGGTGACCGGATGGGCCACGAGATGATTCCATGTGATTTGTTGGTACATCTTATCCTTACGGGGATTATCGCATCATGCTGATCTGTGAGAGATTGCACTCTAGAACGTGTTGATCTTTGAGTGATTGCACTCTAGAAAATAGTGTAAGACCTGTGATAGGCAAAACTTTAGTAAATCGTGAAGGCCTGTGATGGATGGCACCTTGATAATTAGTATAAGGCATGTGATTGGCGATACAATTATGATTTACGCCTCTTCGAGGAGGGTTTTGATTGGAGTTCCGAGTCCATGCATTTTGGCATATACGCATTGCTTTAGGGTGCTTGGCATGCGAGTCATGTTTGATTCAAGATTATGATTGAGTGTTTGAACTCAAGTGGTTGTTGTGGTTGTGCTATAATTGCTAAGTGTGAATGTTTTGGATTTGTGTGTAAGTGTGATTGATGGCAAAACCATTTCTAAACTCAAGTTGTCATTGTGATTTTGCTAGAATTGCTAAGTGTGGATGCTTTGGATTTGTGTGTAAGTGTGATTGATTGTAAAACCTTTTCAAAACTCAAGTTGTCATGGTAATTGTGCTATAATTGCTAAGTGTGAATGTTTTGGATTTGTGTGTAAGTGTGATTGATTGTAAAACCTTTTCGAAACTCAAGTTGTCATGGTGATTCTGCTATAATTGCTAAGTGTTAATGTTTTGGATTCGTGTGTAAGTGTGATTGATTGTGAAACTTTTTCGAAACTCAAGTTGTCATAGTGATTGTGCTATAATTTCTAAGTGCGATTGTTTGGATTTGTGTGTAAGTGTTGATTGAGTTCGAAACCCTTTTAAAAGCTGAATTTTGTTGTTTTTCTGTTGTTTTTGGATGTGAATGCGAATACAGACATCTTGTTTTAGCTTCTGACTTATGTGTAGTCAAATACAGAAGGCTGTATTCAAATACAGACATGTTGTTTTTGTTGTTGACTTATGAAACAGCCTTGTATTCGAACACAAAGATGTTGTATTCGAATACAACAATGCAATTTTATTTAAAACTTCATTTTTCAACTTTGTTTAGGCATGTTTGGCATATGGAAACCCTTTTAAGGTGCATGCTAAGTTGAAAGGTTATTTTCTGCATTAAAAACTTAAATGTTGTGTGTTAATTATTAATTTCGGTTGGTGACCTTTACAACTATTGTGGAAATTTGGGCTTTGCCCTGATATGAGAACTAGGACCTTCCCACTTGTTAGTACCCTATGGATGGGAATGTAGTTGGACACACCTGAATGGAGCTGTGTAAGGAGGATATTGCGGGGGGCATGAAGATCACCCGGGATGTAAAGTTTTGTTGTAGAATGATCAGATTAGGTTGACGTATATGGACTAAATTTCTTTCTTTTTGGGTTGTGTTTATTTTGATTTGGAAGATTGTACCTATACCAATATTGTCAGCTTAACATTTTATTTTGATGGAGTCCATGTACCACTTTTTGATGTGTAAATACATTGGATTCATATTATGCTGCTTGTAAATACTGTTTACTTAAATATTTATCCAAAAGTATTTCCTTCTTTATTTCTTTGTTTTTATGAATTTGTTTTGAAAAAAAAATACACTCGCCCTGTTAAAAATCGGGGTGCTACAATTGTGGTATCAGAGCTTTAGTTTGGATTTCCTAGGGGTTGTGGAGTTTTTGGTTATAGATTATAGGTCAATTTGTAGGTTGAGAGTCGTTATCTGATCATGCATCGGGGTAATTTTTCTAAGTTGTCAGATCAGGGATAGTTATTATGTGTGGATATAGTCGGAAGTTAGTCTTGAAATCATTTAAGTGGTGTTAAGACTCTTCTTGATGATGGTTTTAAAGGAAAACCATGCCGCCAAGAAGGAATGACGCTCCAATTGTGACACCCTAAAACCCAAAATAATATATATAATAATTTATATCATATTCCTATAAAATTTGCAGCGGATAAATACTAGTATATATTTCCAAGAAAATAAAAACTTTATATTTAATTTAGGATATCACGTTTCTCAAAAAATAAAAACACTTTAAACTTATTTTATCCATTAAAATAGTGCAATCTCGATTAGCTTGATTTAAGTATAATTACTTGATTTAATTCTAAAAACTTACTAGTACTTCTAAGGTTTTCATACAAAAATTCAATTTAAATTAAATAAGTAAAATACAAATTAAAACCCTTATTCCTAGTATCACCTATCAGAGCGGGGTTCCTCCCAAACTTGAACTTCAACACTCATTAACCTGTGATAACTGTGATTTCGCAAATGCAGGGCCCAATCAGTCAAACACAAACAACGAAGGAGGTGAGTTTCGAAATCATGATGACAGTATAATACAAGTAAGAAGAACACGCAAACCATCATAATAGGACTGTATCATTACAAAAATATTCCATCAAGAAAATATCACATTCAAAGGTCAAAATCACTCAAGGAAAATCAATAGATTTCACTATAACATCAAATTGTCTAAGAGAAATTATCACCACACACGATACATATTAATAACAACAAAACAATTACAATAAAATGCAATGTTATGCATGAGCTTAGACTCTACTTCACAATATGGTACCATTCTAACTCTGAAGTACTTGGTTAGGAGGCTTGATACTATGCCACCATCCCGATGGACGGACAATTCAAATTGGCCTTGTCCTCATAGATCCCCTCAACTCAACCCGAGACACATATACGTGACAGTCGAGGTAAACGTGTGTTGCATGGTAGCTCGCGACATTTGGAGTGCTACCTCCAAGTCACCTAGGAATTCTCCACCCGAATACCTCCAAGGTCTAACAATCTTACCTTAAGGCTCGACAGCAGACCGCCACGATCAGGCTCATTCATTTGTACTTCCCCATAATCACTAGGCTTGTCAGGCCCTACCTATATGATGACAAAATAATCTTTACTTCACAATTTCTCAGTATTTATTTTCTCCCCTCGTTGGCCTATGATAATCCGTTAAGAACCGTCATCTCAAACACAAATTGAAATCACAATTATTTCACCAACTATGGGGTTACTTCAATATTCTCATCACAAATTCACAACATCATTATCATTAATCATATCTCATCATGTAAACTCATCACAAATTTATAGCATCACTATCATCAAGCATACATCATCACATAGACTTATCACAAATTTATAACATCGTTATTATTAATTATACATCATCATAATCACATAAATGAATCAAAATAAATTCACTTTTTATTATCACATCACATAAACACGTCTAATCAAACATATACATAAAATTCATTCAACACCTAATATCACAATAATATCAAATATCACACATTTAATAAAAATAAATAAAACATCACAATAATATCCAATACCACACATTTAACGAAGTTAAATCAATCAACACCTTATAAATATTTCTATTCCATATTTTAATCTCACAATTCCCATATTTTAACATTAATTAATTTATCACTCAAAGGGCTACTGCCATATGTAGCGAGCCCCGAATGAATCGTAAGGAAATAAGGTTTTCCCGTTCATCCCAAGTTATATTATACTCATGAATTCAAACGCTCTCTCACCCCTTACCTTATTTTGACGCTTTCACACACGAATACGATTCCACGAGCAAACAACCTTTGTTCATTCTACATCTAAGTGTTGACTGAGTTCGAAACCTTTTTAAAAGCTGAATTTTACTGTTTTTCTGTTGTTTTCTGATGTGTATTCGAATACAGAAGGTTGTATTCGAATACAAACATCCTGTTTTAGATTCTGACTTTTGTGTAGTCAAATACAGACGGCTGTATTCGAATACAGACATGTTGTTTTTGCTGCTGACTTATGAAACAGCCTTGTATTCGAATACAGAGATGTTGTATTGGAATATAACAATGCAATTTTGTTTAAAACTTCATTTTTCAACTTTGTTTATGCATGTTTGGCATATGGAAACCCTTTGAAGGTGCATGCTAAGTTGAAAGGTTATTTTGTGCATTTAAAACTTAAATGTTATGTGTTAATTGTTAATTTCGGTTGGTGACCTTTACAACTATTGTGGAAATCTTGGCTTTGTTCCCGCATATGAGAATCAGGATCTTCCCACCGGTTAGTACCCTATGGATGGGAATGTGTTTGGACACACCTGACACGAGCTATGTCAAGAGGATCTTGCGGGGCTCGTGAAGATTATCCGAGATGTATAGTTTTTTTGTAGAATGATCAGATTAGGTTGACGTATAGGGAGTAAATGTCTTTCTTTCTAGGTTGTGTTTATTTTAATTGGGAAGATTGTACCTATACCAATATTGTCAGCTTTACAATTTATTTTGATGGGGTCCATGTACCACTTTTTGATGTGTAAATACTTTGGATTCGTATTTCAAAAACTATCCCGCTTCTTGTAAATATTGTTGACTTTTGTCGTTGTGTTACAACTTAAATATTTATCCAAAAGTATTTCCTTCTTTATTTCTTTGTTTTTATGAATTTGTTTTAAAAAAAATACACTGGCGCGGTTAAAAATTGGGGTGTTACAATAAACCTAGTTAAGGCAAAAATGACCTAAAATCTAAATTTATTGAGACTTATGCACTTATTGAACGAACTACGTGGACTAAGAATTAAAACGGACCAAAATGACCTAAAATATTATTCAATTGAGACCTATGCACTTATGGAACGAACTACAATGGCTAACAACCAAAATGGAATAGAATAAACGTTATAAAAACCATAATCATCTAAAATCTTAATTCAGTGAGAATTGTGCATGTATTGGATGAACTACATGGACTATGAATTTAAATAGAGTAGAATAAACCTAATAAAGACTAAAATGATCAAAATCGTAATCCATTGAGACCAATGCACGACGAATTACATTAGCTAAAAACCAAAATGGATTAAAATAAACCTAGAAAAGACTAAATGACCAAAATCTTAATGTTTTGAGACAGATGCACATATTGGAAGAACTATGTTGACTGAGAACAAAAATGGACTAGAATATACCTAGTAAAGACCAAAATAACATAAAATCTTAATCAATTGAGAGTTATACACTTGTTGGAAGAACTACATTGACTAAGAAACAAAACATGTGTTTTTCTTTTCTTTATGTTAGGCAAGTTACTGTAAAGTACCATGTTCAGTAGTATATCTTTTGCCATTCATGATAATGAAAATAAATTATTTTTTTGTTGTTGTTGTTCAGGTAACCCAATGATGATAAGTTTCTATATATATTTTCTTGTGTTGGATATTGAAACTAGATTTTAAATTGTCAGCAGGACCAAGATCAACTAGCTTTTTATTGATTTGTTTGAGCTTTAATCTGATTACTTAGCTTTGAAGGTATCCATTTTTTATGTATAGAGTTTGACGAATTTCATATTGTCAATTGAGGGCTACTTTGGTATATTATTGTGTGCTAAGAACTAAGTAGAGGAATTTTGACTTGGAGGATTATGTGATAGTTTATTGTTGTGACTTTATAATCAATGGCTTTTCTAGAAAGTCCATAGTGTGACTAGGATTGTTTAATGTTTGAGTATTTGTTTTGGCAACAATTTGAGGAAGGTTTGAGCTGACGGTGGATACTTTTAAGTTTTGAAGAATATTGGGGAGTTTTTTTTATGCAATATGAATATAATCTTTGAAATCTGAAATTTGATAGCCTTTTATTATTTATTTTAGGATTGCAAATTTCATATAGGACATGCATTCTAGATCCCTAGTTCCTTGTGGAGTGTAAAATTTGTGCCTCCTATGTAGATTTACGTCTATCAAATGTGAATTATGTACAAATTTAGATGTTTGATTACATTGAGTCAAAATTAATCTTACTTAGTACTTACGTCACATCTATGGCATTGATTTAAAAGGTGTGATTTATGTTTTATGATGTCGGAAGAGGGGGAAGGATGGTGTGTCCTTGTCCATTATTGTCCTTATCCATTATTTTTAGCTTCTTTATGTTATGTGTTAGCTTTGTACTTGTGAATGTTTCAAGTAACAAATGTTGAGACAATTTTTTTCATCTTGAATTTTGTTGTTATTTTTAAATCACTTGTTTCTGTGCACAAATTGCAATTACATAAAAGAAATTAGATGTTGTTTTATATTTTGCATTAGTAATGTACATATATTAATAAAATGATAAAAAGAAAATAAGGAATTTCATAGATAAATTGGCTGTGTTGTTTAGTTCCTAGGAAGGGCAGTTAGACTTTGGACAGAGGTTACTGATAAACTATTAAGGTCTATCTTTGAATCTTTAAGTTGCAACTTTGCATATGCAAGAAGAATTGGAGATGCAATGTTTTATACAAAACAACTTTAGAACTTGCCAACTTAATATAGGATGCTAATTTCGTGTCTAGCTCCACACTGCACACAATCCATCACTACAATATTTTTACTCTACTGCAACGCATAAAAATTGTGGTTTAACGTTAAAAAAACGTTGCCGTTATTAGATAAAATTATTAAAAATTAGTAATAAGGGTATTTTAGACATTTCTATTCTTTCGTATATATACTCGTTGTAGCCCTATTAACTCAAGTTTTGTTCATTCTATGTTATGAAACCATATGGTTGTCTCTTAGTTGTCTCTCTTCTTCCTCTTTTCATTGTTAACATGGTATTCGAGCTTTGGTTGATTTTGGAATCTACTATAAAGAAGAGAGAGACTATTTTGATAGGAAAGGCAACCATCAAAAGAAAAAAGAGAAGAGTAGCCTTATTCTCGATTTTGTTAAATCAGTCTCACAAAAACATTGATTGCATATTCGTTAACCGTTGGATCAAGCTGATTTTTGGACAGCAGGTTCGCAACATTCATTTTTTCGTCTTCAACGGTCGAATCGGCAAAACGACATCTGTAGGGGGAGAAATCATGCTCGCACAGCACCAGATTATCCCTAATTTATTTTGTCTCAATGATTGTGTTTGTCGTATTTTTCTATCATAATTTGTTATGGCTGGTGCTAAGGATGATTCTCTTCAAGCTAATTAGAAAGCACATTATAGAGACTGCTCGTTCCCTTTTGTTGTCCGCTTTAGTTCCTAGTGAGTTTTGGGGAGAAGCAGTTTTTACTGTTGTTTATGTTATTAATAGAATTCCATCCTCTATCATATCAGGTTTGTCTCCCTTTGAAAAATTGTATGCTTCTACCCCTGATTACTATTCTCTGAAAGTTTTTGGTTCTACTTGTTTTTTTCTTCGCCCTCAAGTAGAGTGCAGTAAATTGTCTTCTCCCTCGTAATGTTGTTTTTCTTGAGCACATCCATTTTGACTCTATTTCCTCTGATTCTCGGATTACTAAGAGTTCTGAACTAACCCATATTGATCCGTTTGGTCCTAATAATTATGCTTCTAGTGATTGTAATGTTGAGAGTTGTAGGACAAATACTAATACTCCACATGATGACATCCCTCTAGTTCCTTTGGCTGTCCAACCACCTCCTGTGATTATTGATCGTCCTCGTTACCCCTCTCGTCGACGTAAGTCTACCCAGTTACCAGATTTTGTCTATTCCACTTACTCAACTTCGTTTGTTTCTTTCTTAACCTCTATTCACAGTTTGTCTGAGCCCTCTTCATATAAAGAGGTTGTTCTTGATCCTCTTTGGCAGCAGACTATGGCAAAAGAACTATCTGCATTGCACAAAACCAATACATGGGAATTAGTACCTCTTCCTCCTAGAAAACGTGCTATAGGGTCTCGTTGAATATACAAGATGAAAACTAAGTTTGATGGGTCAATTGAGTGCTACAAAGCACGTCTTGTTGCTAAGGGTGTCTCTCAACAATATGGTATGGATTATGAAGAAACTTTTTCTCTTGTAGCCAAGATGACCACTATTTGTACTCTTATTGTAGTTGCATCTGCTCGTCAATGGCATATTTCCCAAATGGATGTCAAAAATGCTTTTTTAAATAGTGAGCTTCATGAAGAAGTCTATATGATCCCTCCACAAGGAGGTTCTCATAATCAAGGGGATGTACGTAAGTTAAAAAATGCTCTATATGGTCTTAAACAGGCTCCTCGAGCTTGGTTTGACAAATTCTCTACTATGATCACTTCTCTTGGTTTCCGCTCTAGTGAACATGATTATGCATTGTTTATAAGGTCCACCATTTATGGTCGCATTATACTTTCTCTATATGTTGATGATATGATTATTACAGGTGATGATGTTAGTGGAATTAATGAGTTGAAATTGAAGTTAGCCAAACAATTTGAGATGAAGGACTTGGGAACTCTTCGCTATTTCTTGGGGATTGAAGTTGCCTACTCTCCTAGATGCTACCTTCTTTCTCAATCCAAGTACATTGCCAACATTCTTGATCAGGCTCGTCTTTCTGATACTAAAGCAGCAAATACTCCTCTTGAGTTGAATGTGAAATATGTTCCCTCGGATGGTGTTCCTTTACCAGATTCCACTTTGTATCGTACTTTGGTTGGCAGCTTAGTGTATCTTACGATTACCAAACCTGACATTGCTTATGTTGTTCATGTTGTTAGTCAATTTGTTGTCTCTCCCACTACAGTACATTTGGCAACAGTTGTTCAGATTCTTCATTATCTTCGAGGAACTTAATTTTAAAGCCTTATTTTTCCATTGTCATCCTCATTATAGTTACAAGCTTATTCTTATGCTGATTAGGCTGGTGACACCACAGATTGTAAATCCACCACAGGGTTTTGTATCTTTCTTGGAGACTCTCTTATTTTTTGGAAGAGTAAGAAACAAGACATTGTCTCTCGCTCCTATACAAAAGTTGAGTATCGTGCTATGGCATCCACTTCCGATGCACTACGATAACAAGAGTGCTATTCAAATTGCTCACAATTCGGTCTTTCACGAACGCACCAAACACATTGAGATTGATTTTCATCTTACTTGTCATCATCTTCAGCACGGAACCATTACACTACCATTTGTCTCTTCTTCTTTACAGATTGCTTATTTGCTCACAAAGATGCATTCCATTAAACGTTTCCGCTTTTTAGTTGACAAACTCTCGATTCTCAATGTTAATGCATCATGAGTTTGAGAAAAGATATTAGATAATATTATTATATATTAGTAATAAGGGTATTTTAGACATTTCTATTCTTTTGTATATATACTCATTGTAACCCTATTAACTCAAGTTTTATTCATTCTATGTTATGAAACCCTATGGTTGTCTCTTAGTTGTCTCTATTCTTCCTCTTTTCATTGTTAACAGCCGTAATCTACGAGAACAGTTTTCTGTCTATGGGGAACCAAGGCGTTGCCTTTGCCTTTCACAATGGTTTTCTGTCATAGGAATTATCTTTGATAACTTATAAAAATAACATGCTACTTTTATGAATGGATCCAATCACTAATGTAAGTATTTATCTAATGAAATAAGGCAAGTTGCAAAGTGGAGCATCTTGGTGTACTACTAACTGGTATAAGTTCAAACTTGCTATTGATGATAGTTATATTAAGTTTGTGTTTAGTTTTTAATTCTCACTTCGTTATCGTTGAACATATTTAAATTCATGTATCAGAAATACTTTCCTTTATTTTGCAAAGAACGGTTCTTTTTATACTTTGGCTGGAAATAATTATGCACATTGAAAACATCATTGGTTGAAAATATTGAATTCTTATAGCGGTATCGGAGAGACTCTTCTTTTCCATGTTGTGCTAAGTCTGAAGATCAAAAACAATTAGAATAAAATGCTTCTTTCTATTTCTTTGCAAGTTTGTTTTGATTAAGTAGAAGATCATGAAGGAAGTGTTGATTAAGATGATTATATAATTTGAAAAATATGAATTTTGTTACTCAAGTGCTGAATTTTGTCATCTACTAGTTGTTATAATATTGGAAGGATTTTATGTTATTTTTATTTTTTGAATTTTGTTACTCAAGTGCATAATTTTCTCATACGCTAATTGTTATAATATTGGAACAACTCGATGTTACTGTTTTATAATTTGCTATTCAAGTGCAAAATTTTGTCATATACTAGTTGTTATAATATTGGAATGACTCGATGTTGTTGTTTTGCTATTCTAGGATATTGATTTCTTACTATACTTGTTATGGATTCCTTTACATTTAAGGAAGAATTGAGCAAATATAGTAATGAGGTTGAAACATCTCATCACTCCAAAACACACAAGGTTATGTGTCGTGGAAGAATGACATATTTTCTCGAGTATAAGAGTCTTCTAAAAAGAGACATGTGCGAAGTATAGTTAAGTTTTCTAAATCTAAAAATTCAATAATTTATGTGTCTGAAAATGAAGAGTTATGCGATATAGTTAAACATACGGAAAAATTTGTTAGCAAATATTGTGACCTTAATTCAAAATCGATTTTCTACAAATATCGATATATATTGAGTTTTTCTTGGATCTTACTCATTTTAATTTGTATTCATCTTTTGATAAACTAAATCAAATTTCTAAAATAACTATAAGTTCAATTACATATCGATACATATGAATATATATATATATATATATATATATATATATATATATATATATATATATATATATATAAATATTTTTTTAGAAGCCAATCTCTTCAACGGATCTTAATATTTTTCACTATCAAAAATTGACGTTTTAGCTGCGGCTTTTCCTGCGGAACTATATCCGCAGGTAATACATTAGAATTTTCCTTTCTTTTGCTGCGGATTTACATGCGATCGTATGTCCGCAGTAAACTTTAAATTTTTCCAAAGGATTTATCTTGGCGCAATAAATATCCGTAGCAAATTCCTCAGCAAATGTAGGCCAATTTTTATATTTCTATTTTTGTATAAATGAATTAGTTTTTATTTATATATAAATAAAGTAGAATTATTTTTTAAACAAATTAAAGTAAGACATATTCTACGATTAGAGACGACAATATAATCAGCTGTATCTACTCGAACAAGTCTTTATTTATAGGAGAAAATCCAATCTACTCGAACAAGTCTTTATTTATATGAGAAAATCCAATTTGATTGGGTGTGAGTTTGCTTTGAAATTAAAATTATGGGACGAGGAGAAATATTGATATTTACTTCACTGTTGAATCACTCCGCATAAAATATTTATGTTTTTATTTTTATATAAATAAAATATATTTTAGTTTTAATTTTCATATAAATAAAAGAAAATTGCTTTTTAAACAAAATAAAAAATTTAGACAAATTCTAAGTTAATATCAAATATAAATCGGTAATATAAATATTTTAAATATGTTTCGTTAATGCAATGTGTATATTTTGTAATTTTTTATGATATTAAATTAGATGTTATAATTTTTACTTTATTTCAAAATAATTCCAAAAGATAAAACATATAAATTTAATGATAATAAATTTAAAATACAGTGAAACTTATTAATAAATAATATTTATTTAAGTATTCATGATTTAATTTAATAATAAAAAAATATATTAATGTTTAAATGTATGAATTTTAAAAATGAAGTTACTATGTATAGTTGTAAAAAGGTAAAATTAAGTTGTTTAATTTCAATTTTTTAAAACAGAAAAAATGTAAAATAGAAAAATGTAAATAAAAAAACTAATCACAGAATCAAAGTCATTTCTATTTTTCTCAGCAACCACCGAGACCTCTCTTCTTCTCCTTTCTCTTCCTCATTTCATCGCAAATAGCCACCACCAAGGCCTCCACCGCACTCCTCCGTTCACGAAGGTGCAAACCGAGCCACCAATACCTCCTTTTTCGGCCCTCAACTACAGTTAACAATCATCAACTCAACGTATGGTATCACAAATTACATTGTTTTAGGGTTTTACGATTTGGTTGATTCATTATTCGATTGAGATTATTAGTAGTATATTTGTGTTTTGAAACCATTGCCAAGGTTTTTCATATGTTCAACATTAAGGATTTTATGTTATTCTTCAAAATTGTGGATTTGCTTATCATATTTTCATTTTCTCTAGCACAGATTCTTCACGGTTGCGCTTCTCATTTACGTTGATTTGCGCTTCTCATTCCTCAAATCTTTCTCAGCTTTTTAAGTCAATTTCAGTTTCAATTTGTTGAGGTATTTGATTATATCACTAATGCTACTGTCTCGTTAGTTTGTGACATTAATCGTGGTACATTTCAATTCGTTTTTCTGGTTCACTTGATTTTGTGTTTGTTTAGAGTCAGAGATTTGGGTTGAAGCTAATTTTAACTTCTTCTCTGCTAAAGTAGTGTACATCAGCTTTATTTTTGGAATATTGGTTTTCTTTTTCTATGGTTTAATGTCACTTTATTTTTTTTTCTTTGATTTGTAGAACAGGATTTTGTGTATTATGCTCCTAAAATATTGAACACATATATTGATTTTTTTCAAGCTTAACATATATTGATTTTTTCAAGCTTAACTTTCTACAGTATCCAGAGAAAAGATGTTGAATCTTGTAATTGTTGTGCATATTTTTTTACATAAGTTGTGTTTGTCTAATATGATATCATGTGGTTTTATGTTTGGAGTATTGGTCCAAGTTGCTTGCTTGATTAGCTATATGCATAGAACTACCTGGAACAATTGGGAGTATGAATCTATAGGATATTATGTTTCTACACCTATTTTTACTCTTTCTTGTGCTTATAGTGTATGTCGAATTTAATGCTCTGCATTCATCATAGGTCATTTCTCTACTCTAAAAATTGTTCCTCTTTGGTTTCCCCACATATTAACGGAAATCAGGTCGTGCCTGCTGAATCTGTTGTAGAGATTGGAGTTGTAGAAGTAGAATACATTGAATCTGAGAACTTGAGCGATGCAGAAGATACTGATACTTGTCTCAAGGTATTATTTTATTCATCATGTTTGGTAGAGGGACTGGATTTGAAATTGGTGTGCCTCAATACCAATACCTTGAGTCTGTCATTTTTTTCCTTTGTAATTATTTACATTTGATTACTAGCTTTATATAATATAAACTCAACACCTATGTTATGTTAGTATAGTTACCTGGTTTTGTTACAGAGGCTCTTAGCTGGACTTGACTCAAAGGATTGGGTTTTGCTCTGTGATACTCTAAATAATGTATGTCGTCTGTCTATATTTCATAAGGAAGCAATGCTTGATATTCTGTAAGTATTGAACTTTTTTCTTTAACGTTTTCTGATTGAATGATGGTTTTTAAATTAATATTTCATTGCTTTATATACTATGTTTTTTGTTCCATTTTGTTAATAAATTGTTAACTTATTCATATGCTATCTGGTAAACAGGGGGATGTGATCACATAAACAGGGGGGATGTAACTTATTCATATTTCATATGTTCTTCTTTCTCTTCCTCTTTTCATCGCAAATAGCCTCCACCGCCCTCCTCCGTTCACGTAGGTGCAAACCGAGCCACCAATACCTCCTTGGTCGGCCTTCAACTACCATTAAAAATCATCAACTCAACAAGGTATGGTATCGCAAAATTACATTGTTTTAGGGTTTAGTGATTTGGTTGATTCATTTTTCGATTGAGATTATTAGTAATATATTTGTGTTTTGAAATCATTGCTAACGTTTTTCATATGTTCAAAATTAGGGATTTTATGTGGTGATTCATCTTCTGATAGTGGTAGTGATAGCACCAAAAGATCTGTAGTAGCACGAACCCTAATCAACCTTCGACTATTTTGCATTTTGTCTCTCTATTTCTCTCCCAAATCGCATGAACCCTAATTAGCTTCCATAGTTTCTCATTTCTTAATTTTTCTTTCAAATTGCAGGAACCCTAACCTATATTTGGCGAATCGAAAGCGCAATTTCAGGTAATTTCTTAATTTTCTTATGAATTTCTACTTAAATTTTGTGTGTTTTGTTTTCTAAACATTTGCCTTGGTTTCAATGGATTGCTATGGACTGCATTTTGATTTTGGTTAGATCTGGTGTTAGTGTGACATTGGAGCTCGAATGCTTCAATCTTTTTCAAAGCTTGAAGGTAATAAAACTACTAATTGAGCTTTACCATTTCGCTCAAAAATGCTTTTTCACCTCTGATTACTCTTTGTTCAACAAGCTTGTGAGTTATTGGGTTAGTTTTCTTCTGATAACAGTCAATTTTTTAGGCTTTTGTTCCATGTATATGAAGTATAATCAGGAGTCCATGTATATATGTGTTTCTCATTTTCTCCGGTCAAGTCTCTTTTGGTTTCTACGTGTGTCTTTGCAGTGTTATTCAGAATTCTTATTTTTTTATGTAGATCAAACCAAAGTTGTTAGGGGCGTAATGATGATTTTTATAAAAATATCTAGATATTTATAAATATCTAGATATTTGTATAGATATTTATTATTATTATTATTATTATTATTATTATTATTATTATTATTATTATTATTATTATTATTATTATTATTATTATTATTATTATTATTATTATTATTATTATTATTATTATTATTATTATTATTATTATTATTATTATTATTATTATTATTATTATTATTATTATTATTATTATTATTATTATTATTATTATTATTATTATTATTATTATTATTATTATTATTATAAT
>JBBPBR010000006.1:19256058-19268249 GCA_037974775.1 Cicer pinnatifidum | reverse complement strand
ATAATAATAATAATAAAAAAACATCTTAAAGTTTTTTTTTTTATATAACTAGTTGAACTCAACTAAAAAATACTCAATAATAGTTCTTATTAACATGAGAACGGGTGGGGGTACAAATATGATTATTTTAAAAAAAATATATTATTGAACTAAATTAAACTCCAAATAAAACAACTATGTATTTAAATATAATTTATTTATCACAATAATAACACATATGTAGAGAAAGTTTATTACACGGGATAATTGCATCACTAAATTTGATTGTATTCATAATGAAATGACTAAACCTCCAACTAGTTGTTGTCATACCAAGATTGCTTTTGAAGATAATCAACTATTCTCTTATCTACTTGGAAAGCTTTTGTAAGAACTTCATCCGAAATAGGTGGATTAGATTTAAACAAGGCATTTGCAATAGTGATAACTCCTGGATTTTGACTGCTAAGTCCAGCAATGGCAACAGCGTTGCCATATCCCACATTTAGTTGAAAATGAATTAGACCAATTGGGAACACAAACACATCACCCTTGTTGAGAACTTTGGTGAATAGACGATTGTTGTCTTGATTAGACGTGACAAATCCAACATAAAGAGTGCCTTCGACGACTATAAGGAACTCTGTGCCACGAGGGTGAATGTGGGGTGGATTTAAACCCTTTGGTGCAAAATCTATGCGAGCCAAAGATATGCCAAGTGTGTTTAGTCCGAATAATTGGTCTACAGTAACAGGAGTCACTTGAGAGCCTAATGGATTAGAGGCATTCTCAGGTTCCACATGTTTGAAGAAATCTTCAGCATTAACAAGTACAGGGTCTTTACATAATTTTCCATTCAAAAATACTGCAAATTATGAAAGCATAGTTATATATTTTATATAAAAAAATTCAATAGCATAATTGTTTTTGAAATGATGTAAACCAGAACCGAACTTAAAATTTGAGTATTAGTAAGGCTTATTAGGAATATATACGTACCACCATCTTTGGGTTCTTTGATTGCTACACAAAAGTCTTGAAGAGGACTGGGGTCATAAGCAAAAGCAACAGATGATGCCAAAGCCAAGATGCTTACAAGGAAGTGCAGAGTTTTCATGTCTCTACTCTTTAATGATTCTGCTTATGTAAACTACTTATTATAATTGAATTTTGTTGCATATATAGGTTGTTATTTATAACGATGAAAAGTTGAAGTGGTTAGTATTTAATCTTTAACGTAATTAATTTTCTATTAAATAATGAACCATTCTTTAACAACTACATGTGTGCTTGATCATGTTAACCAAAGTCAATCAAATTTTTAGGCATAACCGTGTTATCTAGGCATTGAATTAGTTCCTTTACTTGTAATAGTATTTTATAATGAGAAATGCTTTGGGCTAAATCAAATTAAGATCAGTTTAGACTTGTCTTAGTTTTATCGAGTTGATTATCATTGCATTTTCCTTGAGTTTAATTTTATTGCAAGATCGGTGTAAAAAAATTTATATAGTCGACAACTCACGATCAATTTAAATACATGAATGACTTTATAAATAGTTAAATATTATTAATGATTTAACAGTTGTAATATAATAAAAGTTATATATTATTAATAATCTAACGAATATAATTGATTAAAAATATAAAAAAATTATATTAATCATATATAAATTAAATTCTTCTTATTTTCCTTCTTACATTTTGACGACTGTTTCTGGTTTAAAGTTTAAACACCGTGTAGTAGTTGTTGAATGTGGTAATGTTTTGATAAATTGGGTCACAATTCCCATCACTAATATATGTTCGCAAGGCAAAATTGAAAGACCATTTCCGGTTCACACGGTCGACAAATAATTAACTGAGACTTTCTTTTAATTGGGAAATATTAAGTTATACTAAAGATCAATTTACAACTTTTTTTGTATGGTATTTGAAATTCCTCTTTCAGTATAATTGGATTAGAATTTTTTTTTTAAATTTGTTTATTTTTTAAGAGAATTCATAACATTAGCAATATACACTTTTCAAGGACCTAATTTAAATGGGACCTAAAAACTTGTGTGAATGTGAATTTCAATAGATGAAAGAGTTTATGTTAGCACTTCTCGTGAAAAGATTTTATGACTTATTTTGTCAAATCTAAATTTAGATAATTTTAAATATTATCTAAAACTTAAAAATTTCAAATTTCCTCTTTATTGTATAGATTTAATTGCAGTTTTATTCTTCATATTTCAGGTGAATTACGAAAATAATTCTCCCATTTTATTTCTTCTCAGTCTTTCAAACATAATTTTTATTCAAAATTTGATAAAGTATCATTTTTTGTGCTATTTAAATCATATCATACCTTAAGATTTCGTGGTACAACAATTGTATCTGAAATATATGATCAAAAATGGTGTGGTGTCACTTAAAAAAATGACACATTATCAAGTTTTGGAACAAAATTTTGTTTGAGGGACCAAAACTGAGGAGAAATAAAATGGAGGGACTATTTTCGTAATTTAGCTAAAATAGGGAGACCAAAACTGCAATTAAGTCTACTTTATAATATATGAATCATGAAATCCAAAAACCACTTATTAATCAACCAAACCAATTAAATGATTCATGAATTGCACCATATATTTAAAACAAATCAGATAATCAAATTAATGTAAAATGAAGTACAACAATTTTAAAACTCAACTAAGATTTTTTTTCTTAGAAAATTTTTAAAATTTATTTTTCTCAAAAATAAAAATATAGAAACATTATTTTTTTCAAATAAATAAATAACTTTTTTTGTTGGAAATTTTTCAGAAAAAATTTCTGAAAAATTTTTGATTTATTTTTATCAAAAAAAACTTTTATATCTATTTTTCTCAAAAAAAATTTCTTGAAAAAAAAATTTATCCGAATATTTTCTATATCTATTTTTCACGAGATATTTTTTCTTAAAAGAAAATCTAAATTTTTTTATCAAAATTGTTTTTCTAAAAAATTTATTCGAAACTGATTTTAACTTAAAGACTTGTCAAAATATTAAACTGATTTATATTTTTAAATCATCTTCAAACTAGTTCAAAATTGCACTGAATTGAAAGTACTTTTTAAAAACTGAAACAAACCATTAATAGGATCCAATCTAGTGCAATTTTGTACCATGTACACCCCTAATTAAACTATAACCACTGAACTTACATTTCATTTCAATCCAAATTATAATTGCTTTTTAAATATAAGCAATAAAAATATATGACACTGATTAAGAATAATGATAATAACAATAATCTGAAAAATTAAATTTAAATTAATGGAATGGTATTTTGTGAATAAGATTATCAAAGATGACAGAATTTAATTAGCTTTTAGTGTAGAGCATCGAAGGAAGCATCAAATTTTGTAATGAATATTTCACTAGCATATGTCAGAAAATAATGAACATCTAAATTAATCGGTTGTTGTCAATGATATGATTTGTACTTTTAATTTGAAAGTTATCCAATTACGATGAGTGTGATGTTGTCCGTAAATAAATGTTCTCCAAAAGATGTGAGAAACATAAACCTTGCGTAATTTGAACAGGGTGAGTTTAAATCTTTTGGTGCCATATACAAACAAGAAAAATATGTCTTCAGTAATAAACTCTTATTAAGAAATCACCATATTTAAGTTCTTAACCTTTTTAGATATTTAAGTTCTTAACTTCTTAGATTTTTTTTTTAAATCCGAAGAATCCTGAAAACTTTTACATGCATTTATTAGTATGTTAAAGAAAGAGGGAGGCCAAGAGACCAAATACAAGATACATAGACACATTTTAAACTTATATTTTATTTTTTTATTTTAAATTTGAATTCTTAGTATGTTTTGTAGTTGCAACATTGTTTGATCATTTACATTAATAAAGAATGGTGATATTGTGAAAACGTTGTTTGGAAAAGTTATGACTAGAAAAGAAATAGTAAGTAAAGGCTCCTTTGTAACTCACCTACCTCTATCTTGGAAACATATTTGGTGTAGGTTATTATATGCATACAACTACAAGATCATGTTCTATTGTGAGTTTTGGAATAAAGGAATTTGATGGAAGAATCAATTTTGACATGTGAAAAATTAAAGTTAAGGATATAACACACAAACATGTATACATCGCACGAGGATTGCTTGACATTTATGCAAAGTATACTGTGAAATTATGTTGATCATTTTCGACATGCATAAATTTTTAGAGTGGTTTAGCTTCAAGTGAAATTTTTTGGAGTTGTTTAGTCTCGAGTAAAAATTGTTGGCGTGGTTTAACTTCAAGTGGAAATTCTTTGAGTGGTTTAGCTATAAGAGAAAATTTTTGGAGTGAATTAGCTTCAAGTGGAAATTATTGGAGTGGATTCGATGTTGTAATTTAACATGATACATAAATACAAATTATGACATACTTACATTGAAGTGAAATTTAATGTCACAAGGAAGAAGGTTTGAATTGTGACCCTTTTTAAAATAAATATGTACTTATAAGTTTGTTCTCAAGTTTTACAATTTGAATTATTTAGAACTTCAAAATGTTGACTATAGTTAGTATTAATAGAATAAATAAGATGATTGAGTATGTGAGCAGTATAAAGCCAAATAAGAAGTAAAGAGAAAACAAATTACACACATGATTTTATACTTGTTCACCCAAACATAGGGCTACGTCCAGTTCTGACCCTTGGTGGATTTTTTCATTAAAATACTAGAGATAACCTCTCAAATTCTCCACTTAAACCAATTTGTCAACCTCAATTTTTTTTCTCTCCATATTTTCTTTCCTTGGTAGACTTACAATTTTTCTTCTTAGTCACACTAGATTTAACAACAATCATAGCTGAATCTGATTCTCTTTTACAAACCAAAAGATCACTTCAAAAAGTTTACAAAATAGAACATTTAGTTTGCATCAAGTTCTCATGACATGACAAAGATGAAATGGATCTTCAAACTCTTTATTCTTTAGATTTGAAGATCTATGATGAACTTTGAGTGTGGTTGAACTTTTAATCAAAACTTACTCTTTTGAATACTTAATGTAAGTTCTTGTTCTTCCAGTTTTTAGCTCTTCTCTATTTATAGATAAGATTTGAACCTTTAGTAATGTTACTGATGAGGACCTAAAATGTACTAATTAGTAGAAAAAAAACAAAGAATATTTCAAGTCAAGATTTTATAATAGTTTTTAGTTTTATTTGTGTTTAAATTGAATTGTAATAATTTTAGTTAAGTGATGTAAGCCCAATATGTCTTTCCATATATGAATGATAAATTCTAAAGTTTCAGTATAAAACTTTCTGAAGTGTATTAGGAAGTTAGTTTTTCCTTGTGAATCATGATTTATGCTTTAAGTCTTTTTATTATTTCCCATTTTAAAAGAAACATTAAAAAGCACATATTAGTTAATAATATGTATCAAAATATCTTAATTATTTAATCATTAATGTTTCCCATCTTAAATGAAAGGTTTTAGAAAAACAGCTGAAATAGATATCATTTCACGACGGTTATTTATGTTTTTACTGCAAGTCTATTTTGTGTTAAAAAAATATTCGTTCTCACAGTTAAAAATGAGTTTGTACACAAACCATAACTTTCTGACAAGAATATTCATCGACTAATCGCTCATAAGACATAGAGGCGTAAATTGTATGTATATATCTTATGAATGACCTAGTCGTAAAGTAGTTTCAGGCTTTGGGAAAGAAAACTCTACCTTGTTAACTGGTCAGAAGACTCGTCAAAACAAACACTCTACCTATTTCCATACATAGTTAATAAATAATGTGGTTCTAAATTACTCAGTCAATATGATTCTAGACACAAGCAGTCCAATCTTAAACAACCTGCTCTAATACCACTAAATGAGACACTCATTTGTTTTGTTGGTGAAATTTAAGTAACTAATCCTAAATACAATATAATATGCAAATAAATTTGAGCCAATCAAATAAAAGGAAACATAATATCATGTATATATATCTAGTGCATGGAAACATAATATCATGTATATATATCTAGTGCATGAGTTTTTTATGTGAGAATGAGAGAAATAATTATTTGTCATTAGATCAAAATTAATTGTTAAAATTAAAAACTACTTTAGATTATCACTCATGTGCCTCCCCCTTTATTGATTATTGTGAAACCATTTAACTTTTTGTCTTCTTCATCCATCAACATCTATTATACCATTGGCATCTACTAAATAACTATTTTTCAAGGAGCTTTTATGTCGAGGACATAAATCACCAAGACATAAGTGAAGTCATTCAAAGCTTAAGGGGTCCTATGACAAGGACTCTGCAAAGAATGTCCAAAGTTTTTTAGTTCAACTTATGATCAATTCAAGAAAAACAAGGGACCAAGATGAAGGAAAAGAGCCAAAGTTTTTGTCATCCAAGCAAGTGTTGAGGCCGTGAATCATGGGTTTGCTGCCCCACTTTAATGCTTTATTTATTGTTATAGTAAAAAACTGTAAGGTACCAATTTTTCAAAATTAGGTCCAAAGACACTTAGTTGATTTTTTTGTTTTTTGTGCTTAATCCATTTTAAAGCTTCCAAATTATTAAATGGTGTGTGGTTTGTTTGAATTTAATGCAAAATAATGTGCTAAAGCAAATATAGAGCAAATCTAACAAGAGCACTCAAATAAAAAGATAAAACGCTACAAACATTAAAGAAGGAGGTAGTGGCACCTACATCAGCAAAAGCAGAATTTAATTGTCATTTATTCATCCTTATTTATAAAGAAACAAAAGTGTAACCACCCAAAATAATCATGGCAGGCGCACCACCATCATTGCCTTTGTCCCTCTTTATTTTCATTCAATTTGTAACCATTTGTCAACTATTTCAACTCTAAGCACTGATGTTAGATTAATTAACTGAAGTCATACCACTTAAAGAGTTTCCTTTGCCATTCCTTTGTTTGTAATTAGAATGAGACCCTTTAGAGTATCATTGCATTCACTTAAGAGTTGTTTTGTAAGTGCTAGGACTAGAAAATTTGTATGTCAATTTGGCAAAATGTGTCTTTTGCACTGATTATGTGATTTTCTTAGGTTTCATTATAAGCTCTAAAGGTGTTTATGTAGATGAAGAGAATGTGAAGGAAATTGAAGAATGGCCAACACCCAAAAATGTGAGGTTAGAAGTTTCCATGACTTAATAAGTATCTGTAGAAGGTTTGTAAAGGACTTAATTTAGTACCTTGTTGATCTTAAAGAAAACTCACCCAAGCACCATTACCAAATGCCCAAAGAATTTGTCATTCATATGACCATGAATCTTTGAAACATTTAAAAGGGAATTGTAAACATGTTGCTGTCAATGGTTATTTTAGGCACAATGGCTATTTATTTAAAGAAAAAAGACTATGTGTGCCCAAAAGGGAGACAAATGGGGCATTTTTTAGTTTCTAAAACTCTAGAACTATTACAAGAACATTTTTATTGGTCTCACATGAAAATTGATGTGAATATTTTTTTATGAAACGTGCATTGTTTGTAAGATGGCTAAGTCAAAAGTTATGCCTTGTGGTCTTAATTATTCCTAATTATCCTTGGATTAACATTTCCATGGACTTTGTTTTGGGGATGCCTAGAACAAGATATAGAAAAGATTCTATTTTTGTGGTTCAGGACAAGTTTTCAAAGATTGCACATTTCATAACATGCAAAAAGGTGGATGATACTTGTCATGTTGCTGGCCTATTCTTTATGGAAGTAGTGCACCTTCATGGCTTACCAATAAGCATAGTTTCAGATTGTGACTCTAAGTTTCAAGGCCATTTTTGGAGATCTTTGTTGATTAAGGTGAGCACAAAACTACTATTTTGCACTACTTGTGATCCCTAAATAGATGGCCAAACTGACGTAGCAAATAGAACTCTTTCTACTCTTTTAAGAGTTGTTCTTAAAAAGAATTTGTAAATGTGGGGCCTCGTGTGGAGTTTGCTTACAACCCATTTTTCCGTAGCACTACACAACATTCACCTTTTGAGATTGTGTATGGTTTTAATCCTTTAAAACCTCTTGATTTGTTATCATTACCTAACACATCTTTTTTGAAGCATAAAGATGATGAAGCTAAGACTGAATTTGTGAGAAAATTACAGGAGCAAGTAAAATTGCAAATTGAAAAGAAAAATGAAAGTTATGCAAAAAGTGCTAGCAAGGGGCGAAAACGAGTTATATTTGAACCCAGAGATTTGGTTTAGGTTCACATGAGAAAAGAAAAGTTTCCATTTCAAAGGAAGTCCAAGCTGCAACCTAGAGGAGATGGACCTTTTGGTTATGATAAGTTCAATTCGAGGTCGAGGTCGAGTTCTCTTGAAGAGAGAAGGGATGATGAGGACATAAGTCACCAAAACATAAGTGAAACCATTCAAAGCTTAAGAGATCTATGACGACGGCACGTGCAAAGAAGGTCCAAAGTACTCTAGTTCAACTCATCATCAATTCAATGGAAGCAAGGGACCAATATGAAGGAAATGAGCAAAATTTTATGCTTGTCATCGAAGCAAGTGTCGAGGGCGTGAACCATGGACTTGCTGTCCCATTTGAGGCTTTATTTTAATTAAGTTATAATAAAAAGTGTAAGGGACCAATTTGTCCAAATTAGGCTCAAAGACATTTGTGTGTTTAATCTATTTTAAAGCTTCCAAAGACTTAAAAGGAGTGTGGTTTGTTCTAATTTAATGCAAAGAATTTCCTGAAGAAAATGGAGAGCAATACCATAAGGGAATTCAAATAGAAGGAGAAAATAGTACAAACATTAAAGAAGGAGGGAGTGGCGCTTACATTAGAGAAAGCGGCAATGAATTTCCATTAATTCAGCCTTATAAAGAAATAAAACTATAACCATTCAAAACAATCATGACAGTCGCACCACCATCATTGCAGTTGTCCCTCCTTATTTTCATTCAATTTGTAACCATTTGTAAATTATTTCAGCTCTACGCATTGATGTTAGATTAATTGGTTGATATCTAGCACTTTAAGAGTTTCATTTGTCATTAGTTTGTTTGTAATCAACATCAGATCCTCTAGATTATATATAGATAAACAATATATGAATAAAGTAGAAGAATTTTGATAAAGAAAAAAAAAACACTCACTTTGTGTGAATATGTGACCATTGTTTTTTTGGTTCTAGATTGGACCAACCTCTCATCTTATCAAGAGACCAAGTACTTACGGTGATCATCACTTGGTTTATCATCCTTTCTAATCAATAGAAATAGTGGGGTGCCCCATTTCTCATCTTTTCCACCAATTTCTTTCATTTTATGTCTAATCTTATAACCAAATATTTTGTATATTTTAAAGAAATGGTTAAGTGTTCAAGTAGTTAGCCATCATTTTCCCTCTGTATATTACCTTTCTAGGTTGTGAAACAATCGAAATAAAAACTCGGTCATATATATTTCATTTTTTGATTGCTTTTAATAGTTGATGGAGCTTTGTAAATATAAATGGGTCTTTAATTTGGAATACCCTCATCATGTAACCATTAATTTATGTTACCAATTTTAATAACAAGTTTTCATGGTTAATTCCCATAATTCATTGTGTATTTTAAGCTCATTAATTCTGAGAATAAAAAGAAAAAATACCAATATTTGTTTGATTTTGAAATGTATAATAAATACCAAATACCCATTGGAAAGAGTAAGCCAAGTTTTGTTGAAGGATTCCCCGAGAGAGCGAGTAACATTATTCCAATGCAAATGCAGCAATGATGGTCTAAGAACCACCACCTCCCCCACCGATGGTGATTATCTCAAGTGGAAAAGATTCTTCGATGGTGCTAGGTGTTGTTGTGTTGTTTGGTGGAAGAGATTTTAACATTTAATAGTAAATGAAAGGTTACAGTTTTGGTGCGTAGAAGTAGTCGCCTGACTTTTTTACTGGGGTTTTAATCTCAACCATATATTTTGATCTAATGGTTAATAATTATTCTTTACATTTTCACATGAAAAACTCATTCTTACAAGTTGTCATATGAAAACATAAGTGTTTTGCGGCCTATTATCACATGGGTAAATGGAAACCATACACCAAAATATAGCAAGCAAAACAAAAGATGAGGTCAGGTACCAAATAACATAAAGATAGACTCATTACTGGATACACACCAAGACTGAGCCATAATCTCTTGATCCCTCGAAACTCACTCCCTTCCACGTCCTCAACCTCGCCCCTGACTAATGCTTTAGTGGTATTGAATCTCAAGATCGGTCTACAAATCTTAATCCCATGCTCTGTAGTAGTGCACTAGAATGAAGTTTTCCATTTGCAACAAAATAAAATGTACAATGCATTCGGAAAAACAAGGGCTAAGATTTATGCACAAGTATCGATCTTTTGAGACACTAAATCATATTTGTTAAATGGCTTGGGACTTGATCGCTATATGGTGCATATGAAAAAAATATATGTTGAAGACTAAAAGAAAACTCCTTAAATGGAGTTTACCCATGGAATAAGTCTCCATAATCGTACACACAACACCCTAATTCATAAAAATAAAAAAAAATAAAAAACTTTGTAACTTTGTAAGTAGTTCAACTCAACAAGAAATCACTCAAGAATAATTATAAGCATAATTATTTTACAAAAGTCACAACAACAATATAGTATTCAACTTATTTAAACTCCAAATAAAACATCTATGTATTTAAATATAATTTATATGAACTTTATTTATTACAATAATTATTAGTATGAAGACAAATCATGTTCTCAAACTAGTTGTTGTCATACCAAGACTGCTTTTGAAGATAATCAATTATGCTCTTATCCACTTGGAAAGCTTTGGTAAGAACCTCGTCTGAAATAGATGGATTAGATTTGAACAAGGCATTTGCAATAGTGATAACTCCTGGATTTTGACTGCTAAGTCCAGCAATGGCAACGGCGTTGCCATATCCCACATTTAGTTGAAAATGAATGAGCCCAATTGGGAACACAAACACATCACCCTTGTTGAGAACTTTGGTGAAGAGACGATTGTTGTCTTGATTAGACGTGACAAATCCAACATAAAGACTACCTTCGACGACTATTAGGAACTCTGTGCCTCGGGGGTGAATGTGGGGTGGATTTAAACCCTTTGGTGCAAAATCTATGCGAGCCAAAGATATGCCAAGTGTGTTTAGTCCGAATAATTGGTCTACAGTAACAGGAGTCACTTGAGAGCCTAATGGATTAGAGGCATTCCCAGGTTCCACATGTTTGAAGAAATCTTCAGCATTAACAAGTATAGGGTCTTTACAGAATTTTCCATTCACAAATACTGCAAATTTTGAAAGCATAGTTATATATTATATAAAACAAAAATTTCAATAGGATAATTCTTGTTGAAATGAGGTAAACCATAACCAAACTAAAAATTTGAGTATTAGTAAGACTTATTAGGAATATATACATACCACCATCTTTGGGGTCTTTGATTGCAACACAAAAGTCTTGGAGAGGACTGGGGTCATAAGCAAAGGCAACACATGATGCCAAAGCCAAGATGCTTACAAGGAAGTGGAGAGTTTTCATGTTGCTCTTCTTTAATGATTCTTTTAATGAAATTACTTGTTAGAATTGAATTTTGTTGCATGTATAGCTTGCTATTTATAACAATGAAAAGTGATTTGTATTTGATATTTTCGGTTGTTAATTATTATTTATTAAATAATGAACCAGTCTTTAACAATTACATGTGTGCCTGATCTCCATACCAAAGTCAAGTAAATTTTAGGCTTTGCCGTGTCCACTAGGCATTGAACTTAGTACCTGTTCTTGTAATGCTAATTCAAATTAAGATAAGTTTAGACTTTGTCTTAGTTTATCGAACATTGCATTCTCTATTGCAAACTTACCTTTTGATGCATTTTACAATTAAAAGTTTAAGCATCGTCTATCGTCAACAGTAGTAGTTGGAATGTATAAATCTTTTGAGTAATTGGGTCACAATCATAGTATTACTAATATAAGTTCACAAGGCAAATTAGAGGGACCGTTTCTGATTCACCATGTCAACATAAAATAAAAAAATATCTCACTAATTTTTTAACAATAGTAGGTAATCTTATTTAGTATTTGTATTGTATTAAAAAATAATATAATTGAAGGTCCATAAATATTAATTAATTTAGAGTATTTTATAGATGGAGTGGATCATATTTTACACAGTCAAGC
>JBBPBR010000006.1:19206596-19255789 GCA_037974775.1 Cicer pinnatifidum | reverse complement strand
AAGTTTAAATATATATTTAGATTTTGCAAATATATATATATATTTTAGTCCTTATAAATTTTTTGTTTGGTTCACATCCCTGCAAATATTATTTTATTTTAAAATAATTATTTCATCCAATTTCCATTACAAAAACTATAACTTCATTAAACCTAAATATGATTTAAACATAACTTTTTTTAGCCTAAACATAAATTTCAATATAATTAAATATAACCTATTTTAACTTCAAAAGTAACCTCAACTGCTTCATTCTTCTTCCCTAAAAAAAATCTAAAATTAATCTTAAATGTTTCATTCTTGTTCACTAAAAAACTACTTGCCTACATAGATTTGGGTTAGGGTTCCAAATACAATATTAGTACAAAACAACTATATTTGTAGAAGTTGTTTGTTTCTTCTTTCTATTGATTCGCTTCAATTTTCTTTGCGTCAGTGGATGAAAAAAAGTGAAATTGAAAATAGGGATTGGGAATTGGTTCAAAAAGATGAACTGATTGTTTTCGATAACAGAAGTTGGATGCAAGAACTATTTTAAAGTGAAACTATATTTGCAAGGATTTGAACCATACAAAACAACTGACGAGGATCAAAATCAAAAAAATTTATAATTGCAAAGACCAAAGATATATTTAAACCTTATTTTTACTTAGGAAGGTACACAATTGTGTTAAGCGTAATGTTTACTAAAGATGGGAGTGCTAATTATAACTAAAGTATATAATTTGAGATTCTATTCTCTGATGAATTTTAATAATCCTTGAGATTCTATTTAATGAGAGTGTTATTGGATATATTTTGTTGTGTGTACAGTGAAGTAAGAACCATCTCGGAAGAACCAAATAAATGAAGTACAAAAGCTAGTATGCATTTGGTGATTCATGCTACTTTGTTATCAGAAATTTCTAGAACCATCAACTAGTTGTTGGTTGAGATGACCATAAAACTTTAGAAAAGTGGTTGAATAGAGTTCCAACTTTTCAGAGACTTTTTAACATGCAATGAAAATTTATTAAAAAAGTGATGATAGAGGACTAATTTGTATTGTATAATCGCTTATAAAATTCAAAATATACTATAATTAAATACACTAATTTGAAAAGCCAATTTAACAAAAGAAAATGCTTCGATTGAATCAAACAAAAATATAATGATTCAATTACTGGAACTAATACAAAAACATAATGATGCAAAAACTTTGATTGTAGCGCTCAATCAACCCATTAGACTTAGTTTTGGTCTTGTATACCCAACGAGACCCAATAGCATGCTTTGATATAGGAAGATGTATTAATTCCCAAGTATTTGTTTTGTGCAATTAAGAGAGTTCTTCTGCGATACCTTGCTACCAAAAAAGATCAAGGATAGCCTCTTTATAGGAAGAGGGATTAGAAAAATCTGAATAGAGGTTAAAAATGAAGCAAACAAAGCAGGGTAAGTGGAATAGACAAAATCAGATAATTGAGTAGGCTTACGATGACAAGATGGGTAACGAGGAGGCGGAGGCGAATATGGAGGATCCATAATCATAGGAGATGGTTGGACAACCGGGGCTATTGTGAGAACAATATTGGTTTTGAGTAGAAAAGATCCTACTTGTTTTGATGATAACAAAATCAGTTTGTGGGAATAATTTAGACACTAATGTTTTATTTAAGTGTGCAATTCCAAGACCACAAACAACAATGTAAAATATTAGGATATATCCTTTAATGAATTGATTAAAAAGTCATGAAAATTTTTCATTCAAAATTGATGAACAAGAGCCTATGAAACACTGCCTCTAATGATACAAGTATTAGACTGCCTCTACCTTTGGTGGTATAAGAAGTTCTGCCAAGATTGCATCTAATTCTGATTTAGTTCTACTCTCAATGCATCTGTTGAAGTCTGCCTCTAATGAAGCCAAACAGACTTTGGGAAAGTCTTCATTTGGTTAAGAAAATTTGGGAAACTCTACCTCTTATGAAGCAACACAAACTTTGAGAAAGTCTGCCTCTAGTGAAGTAATCAAGCTTCTAGTCAAAATTGCCTCTGATCAGTTGCCTCTAATAATTTTCCTTTGGAGATGAAGCAAGCATTTGACTTTCTTACCTATGATAAGATGCTTTTTGTGAAAGTCAACGTTGAAAAAAGTCAATGTCCTTGGTAAAAGTCAACACCTAAAAAAGTCAATGTTGGAAAATAAGTCAACACCAATGGTAAAAAGTTAATGTTGGACAAATTCAATCCCTCTAGTAAAAATCAACATCCTAACATAGTCAATTCCTTCGATAGTCTGCCTCTAGTCATTTACTTCTACTTTTGGTTGTTGCCTTTAGTTTAGTAAAATTGCCTCTGGTTATTGCTTTCGGTCTAGTAATTCTGCCTCTAGTTACTCTATGCCTCTAGTCAATTAATATTGCTTCTAAGCATTGCCTCTAGTCAAGAAATCATGCATTTAGTGTTCCTGCTTTTGGTCAAGAAGTCATGCCTCTGATTGCTCTTGCCTCAAGTCCCATAATCGTGCCTCTGGTATTCTTGCATCTAGATCAATAATCGTTCCTCTAGTGTTCTTACCTATGGTCAACAAAACGTGATTATGGTGTTTCAACTTCTTGTCAAGAAACTATGCCTCTGGTGTTCATACTTATGGGTCTAGTACATTCTATTTCATCTAACACAGAATAACAAAAACACTTAGAAAAAATATAAGTTTCAGTTTTATGCTCAACGACTAGAATGGAACTCAACAAATATATTTTTTAAGACAATCAAGTATCATAATGAAGGAAAAACAAACAATATCGTGAAGGACATTCACCCATACTTTGAAGGAAAAATGCAATACTGCAAAGGTTTCTACAAATAGAACCCGATTCTTAGATCAAATAACACAACAAATCTCTACAACTTACAACATTCTTTCAAAGTGAAACAATCTCAAATCAGCAAGCAAAGACACTAAGTTAGAAAATTGTAAAATTTATCTAACTGTTTGAGTAAGAAAAATATAAGAGCTTATTCTATAAACATCCTCTAGTTAAATAGAAAATTATGCAAACCGCAAACACTATTTTTTTGTAACCAAGTCAAATAGTGGTTGATTGTGTTCCTCAACGGCTTGATGGTACTAAGCTGAAAGTTTAAAAGACTTGTTAAAACTTGTAAACTTAGTCCGGTAGTGAGAAGTGAAAGTGCAAACACGAGAAGGGGGTTGAATTGTGTTTGCCAAAGTTGACAACTTTTTGATAATTTATAAATAAATAAATAAATAAAACTAGTTTGGTTTTGGTGACTTACTTGGAGTAGAAGCAATCAAATTCAGAGGTAGCAAGCAATGAAAACATAAATAATTTGACACATAGATTTATCCTGGTTAACCACTAACTTGGTTACATTCAGTCCCCTCATTCAGAAGGCTTTAATCCACTAATTCAAATACCTTAAATTACAAAGCACCTGACCCTCAAAGTCAGTATTCCCATACAACCAGACAATCGCAGACTTTTGAGAAACTAATCACTTTGACCCTACAAGCCAAGTCTTGAAATACTTGTTCATGCTTATCAGAGTTACATGTGGTATTTCTTATTGATGTTGAACTATGATTTATTTTTAGAGTTATATTTTTAGCCTTAAGTTCAGCAATATCAACTTTCAAATTTTCATTTTCTGTTTTAAGTTCAGTAATATCAGTTTTTAGAGTTGCATTTTTTGTTTTAAATTCGACACTTTGATTCTTTAAAGCATTAACTTTTTCAGTTAGATTTGCATTTTCTTTTCTAAGTATTTTCACTTTTAAATACAATTTGTGATTATTATTTAAAAAAACATCTATGGCAGTAATTAAATCAAATCGAGTAAAGTTAGAAAATACCTCAATTTCTTCATCTACTAATTCACTTCCATAGTTAGAATTTGTGTTGGATGCATGGGCAGAGTTGGTATGAGCCATCATAGCCAAATCTTCTTTTTCATCATTAGAGGATTCCTGAAAATCATCCCATTTAGCCATTAGACTATTCTTCTTGGGTCTGAAATCTTTCCTCTGGTGTTTCCCTTTCACCATATTTGAGCATTCTGACTTGATATGTTCAAGTTCATTGCATCCATAGTAGAAGATGCTTTTTGTAACACCCTGACCATTATTGTTATTGGCGATGCTACCTCATGACCTTCTCACCCCCCCTAACCACCCAGTGGAAATAGTGAATTTTCGTATTCCGTGGGATTCGAGCCCGATACTTATCCCCTAGGTACGAGGCCCGAATTGAACGGAAGGAAAAAACTCACTATTTCGATTGGGTGGTTACGGGGTGAGAAGGTCGTAAGGTAGCATCACCGATAACGGTAATGGTCGGGGTGTTACATAAAAATGCGCCTTTTTTTTAACACCCTGACCATTATCGTTATCGACGGTTCTACCTCACGATCTTCTCACTCCCCCTATCCACCCAATGGAAATTGGTAGTGGGACTGTGGGAAGGCGGTACTTATCCCCCAAGTACCGGGCTCGAATCCCACGGAAGGTAAAAGTTCATTATTTCCACTAGGTGGGTAGAAGGTGAAAATGTCTTGAGGAAGCACCGTTGATAACGGTAATGGTCGGGGTGTTACATAAAAGGACGTCTTTTATATAAAAAAGTGTTTCTCTCTTTGAACTCTTAGATGATTTGAGAACTTTGAGCTTGAGTTGCTCTTTTATCTTTTCGATACTTTTCTCCTTCAGCCTTGAGTGTCTATTTATAGAAAAAAAATTGGGCTTCAATTTAGTCCTTATTTAATTTTAAATTGTATCTTGTTCAGATTGAGTTTATAAATTCTTTTGATTGATTTTGTTCCAATTTTTTATTATGTTCCTATTTTATGTAGATTGAGTTTGTAAATTCTTCAAATAAAATCTTCTTCAAATCTTCATCAAATGTTGATCAAATCTTCTTCAAATTTTCTTCAAATCTCAACTTAGTCAAAGATTATAAATACGAATCAGTTCTTATTTTTTATTTTCATCAATTATAAATTTGATTAAAATCGTACTCTAAATTTTGTTCAATTATAAATATGAATCAAATCTTATTTTGGATTTTCTTCAAAATCATGAATTTTCTTTCATACTCTTTGAAATCAAATATATTGTTGTCATAAAATACTTTTCTTAACATCAAAACTCTAAATGTAAAATCAACTTGGCTCCAACAAGAAGATTGAACACAATCATTATGACTAACTAAGTGTTCAAGTGTAAGTTCTAAATATAATGGATTATATCCTTCTAAGGAAGTGACTGGACGTAGCTACTAAGTTAGTATTGAACTAGGATAAAATTGTTGAGACATATATTTTATCATTTCAGTTTTAGCACTTCAGATTCTTTTTAAGCCATTCGAAATATTTTCAAAAACTGTAAACACAATTCAACCCCCTCCCCCTTCTTGTGTTTCTTGACCAACATGTGGTATCAAAGCTCGGTCTCAAAGCTGAGCATTTATTCGTGTTTTGATTAAAGATCTAAATCTTTTTATGGCTAATTGTGGTGACGAAAGTTCAAGAGGTAATGTAAGTAGACCTCCCTTGTTTAATGGAGAAAGGTTTGAGTACTAAAAAGACATACTCATAAGTTTCTACATCTCTCATGATCATGAACTTTGGGACATGGTAGAATATGGATATGTTGCTCCAACAAATTATAAAGGTATTGAGATAGCCAAAAAAGATCTGATGCTGATCAAAAAAATTATATAAGATGCATCTCAAACCAAAACTTTCATCATCAATGATATCACTTTGAAAGAGTTTCACATGTGCAGCAACAAAGAAATGCTCTGGTTTTGAAATATGAAGGAAACAAGCAGCTGCAAGAGGCCAAAGCAAATCTACTTGTCAAAAAGTATGAACTCTTCAAAATGCAAGAGGATGAAGATATTTATCTAATGTTCTCTGGATTTCAATCTTCGGTTTCAAGACTGAAGGTGTTGCAAAAGATCTATACTCCTTTAATCATGTTAAGAAGATCCTAAGAAGTCTTCCTAGAAAATGGAGACCAGAGGTAATTGTTATACAAGAGGCAGAAGATCTGAATAATTTTCCTCTAGAAGAGTTGATGAGTTCTCTTAGATCTCATGAGATTGATCTAGAAGAAGATAAGCCCAAAAAGAAATCTAAATCATTGGCTCTGAAATATCAAGAAAAGAAAACAAACACCAAAGCTCTACATGCAGCTGAAAAATCAGATGAAATTGACTTTGAATATCAACGTAAGGAATCAAAGTTGTCTTACATTCTAAGAAAAAATTCCATAAATATGGAACAAGGAAAGGAAACCTTTCGCAAAGAAAGACTTCAAAAAATCCAAGAATGGAGAAGACAAAAATGAAAGGTTGGACAAAAATTAACTCATTTGTTATAAGTATAGGGAACTAGGCCACATCAACGTTGATTATCCAAAACAAGAAAAAGGAATGTCTAATGGCTACCTGGGACAACTCCCACGAAGAGGAACAACATGCAAACATGGCTCTAATGGAAAACATGGCTCTAATGGCAAACATAGCTCACACCATACCTCTCATTCTGATAGTGAAACTGTTGATGAAGAAATTGAGGTAATTTCAGACATATCTAGAAGTGAACTTATCAAAGTGATAAATAAATTAATAAACAAATATCAGAATACTTTTTTAAAACATAATTTTGTTAGAGAAACTAATAATAACCTAACAACCAAATACAATTTTCTTAAAAGTTATTTTGAAAACTAAAAAGGGGAAAATAGGAATGTGAAAGAAAAAGTTTTAAAAACATCAAAGGAAAATCAAACTCTAAAAGAAAATGTTTTGAAAACTTTAGAGGAATAACTAAATTTGAAAGAAAGTGTTTCAAAATCATCAAAGGATAAAATCTCCAACTCAGTTAAATATGAAGCTGCCTTTCAAGAATTTATTGCAAATGGCATACATAGAAGCAAACAAGCTTCCATGATTTATGGCGTTAGTAGAAATAACAAAAGATGCATAGGTTATGTAGAACCAACTGATAATGGCAAACTTGTATTATCTAATGTTGTTTGTTTATATTGTCATAAGAAAGGTCATGACATAACCATTTTTCCCATGCAAAAAACATGGAAATACAAAAAGGTAGTCATGACTAACAAGCAAGGACCCAATCAAATATGGGTACTTAATTCCCCCACACTTAAGCTTTTGCACTTTGAGCAAAGCAATGCATGCAATTTTAAATATTCTCATAACTTCAAAGTGGTGAGCGAAAAAGATATTTTTAGCTTCAAGCAATCATGAATAGCTTTTTTTTTTTTCACAACCAAGGCAAACAAAAGGACAAGTTAACTAAAGAATGCATCATAAATGATAGAGTCCTCCCAGCATATAAAATTCTCTCAAAGTGTTGACACTCAAAGTGTTTAGGCTACTGTTTGCACTTAAAGCACATCATGAAAGCTAGCACTACCATAGATTTGACAAGCCTCTATAATCTATATTTGAAACACATGCACATAATGATCAAAAAATGTTTATTCAGGTTGCAACGTGGCCAAGGTAAGGGTGAGATAATCCTAAGGAGACTAGAGATGAAAATCAAAGAGGATAAAGGAGTAATGATTAAGAGAGAAAAATAGCATTAAGAAGTAACTCAACAAAACATCATTGACTTTTATTTTCACACTCTCTACGCACACAACACAACCATTTTTCCCTCAAATTTAAACAAACAAGTTGAGCACCCCTACACTTATTTAAGGAAAGACTCCTTTATCCCCCAAGATTGGGTCAATTCATTGTTTTTCACTTTTAGGCTTTTAATGAGCTATATAACAAAGAATGGGATAATTAGGCTCAAAGGGGCTTAAACAAAAGGATAATTGTAGGCTATGCTTATTTGGCTAGTAGCTTAATCAAGAAACAAATGCCTAGCTCATTTCAATATATACATGCGGTCAAGAGTCAAGTCAAGTTCTGGCGTAACTAGCAATCATGAGTGAGATAACACATATGAAATAAAAGATGGAAAAATGTATTACATTCATAATAAGGGTCAAAAATCTCACAAAGGTTAATGACCTATCATAAATGATACACAATTTAACATTTTAATTCAAATTATTTTACCCAGAATGCAGAGATACTATCCAATCATGTCAGTCCAAACAAACTCTCAACATCTACAACCATAAAATCTGATGAAAAAGCATGTAGTGTCCATTTTTATCTTTTTATTTTTATTTTATTTTAAAAATATAACAAATAAAATCCTAAATAATACCCCCACACTTAAATTACACATTGTTCTCAATGAAAGTAACAAGTATAAAATAAGAGTAAGGAAAGGGAGCTCCCTATTCAGCCTTCACTGTAGGTGGGCTTTTCCAAGGAGAGTTCTTCTATGGTAGCATTTTCAAGCACAGAGCTCTCATGGAATATCTTGAGACGTTGTTCATTTACTTTGAACACTTTCTCGGTGTTTTCACTTTTTGTTTCCACTGCACCATGAGCAAAAATGTTAGTAATAACAAAAGGGTCAATCCACTTCTATCGAAGTTTCTCAGCCATAACTTTCAAACATGAGTTGAACAATAAAACTTTTTGGCCAATGGAAAATGTCTTCCTATAAATCATCTTATCATGAAAGTAATTAGTTTTCTCCTTATAGATCTGAGAGTTCTCACAAGCTTCAAGTCTAAGCTCTTCAAGTTTTTGCAATTAAAGCTTCCTCTACAAACATGTTTTCTCCATCTCAAGGTTACAACTCTTGATCGCCCAATAAGCATGGTGCTCTATTTCCACTAGGAGGTGTCATGGCTTACCAAACACAAGTCAATAAAGGGACATCCCTATTGTGTTTTCGAGGCTGTTCTATGAGCCCAAAGAGCTTCTTCAAGTCGGTGGCTCCAATCTTTCCTATTTGGTTGCACCATCTTTTCTAAGATCTGTTTGATTTCCCTGGTTGAGATTTCAGCTTGCCCATTAGTCTGGGGATGATAAGGTGTAGAAACTCTATGCACAATCCCATAATTTTGAAGCAAAGCGTCCATGGTGCTGTTACAGAAATGGATGCCTTGATTACTTATGATGGCTCGGGGTATTCCAAACCTACAAAAAATATTTGATATGATAAAACCTGCAACAACTTTAGAATCATTAGTCCTAGTGGGTTTTGCTTCCACCCACTTCGAAACATAATCAACAGCTAGTAAAATGTAGACAAAACCAAAAGATACAAGAAAAGAGCCCATAAAGTCAATGCCCCACACATCAAATATTTCACAAAAAAGCATAGGTTGTTGAGGCATCTCACTCCTACAAGTGGTTGTTGTTCTTGCTATTTGGCACTATTCACAAGTTTTGTAAGTCTCAAAAGCATCTTTAAACAAAGTGGGCCAAAAGAAACCTGAGTCTAGGACTTTTCTTGATGTCCGTTGAGGATCAAAATGGCCCCTAGCTTGAGAGTCGTGACAAAGATGAAGAATGGATTGAGCCTCATTGTGGGAAACATATCACCTAATCACCTGGTCACCATATAATTTCCACATATATGGATCATCCCACACAAAGTATTTGGCATCACTTTTAAGTTTGTATTTTTGTGTTCTGGATGCATCTACAGAAAGGAGTCCAACAACTAGATAATTAACTAAATCAGCAAACCAAGGAGTTACATCACGCAACTGTAGCAATTGCTCATCAGGGAAGTAATCTTGAATGGGGGGAGGGGTCCTCATCCATTTCTATACTGCTCAAATGATCTGCCACCAAATTTTTAGCTTCACTCTTATCTTTAATCTCTAAATCAAATTCTTGGAGTAACAACATCCACCGGATCAATCTCGATTTTGCTTCTGGTTTCTTCAGCAAGAACTTCAAAACTGCATGGTCAGTAAAAACAACTACCTTCAAACCTAGAAAATATGATCTAAACATATCAAGTGCAAAAAAAATAGCTAAAAGATCCTTTTCAGTGGTAGCATAATTAGCCTGTGAAGAATCTAAAGTCGTAGAATCATAATAAATAACAAGGGCAGCCTTACCAACCCTTTATGCAAGGACTGCTCCCACTACATAGTTAGATGCATCACACATAATTTCAAAAGGGAAGGTCCAATTGCATAGTTGATCCTTACCAACCCTTTGTGCAAGGACTGCTCCCACTGCATAGTTGATCCTTTCTAGTTGTCTGGTTTAGTCTCCTGTAATTGATGCATACCCTCAAGTTGTTATGCAATCGTGTGGGTATAAGTTCATTATTTTCATTTTTAACCATTGTGAGTCCACTTTTCTTATGGACTACTTGCACCGGACTCACCCATTGACTATCAAAGATGGGGTATATAATGTCTGCTTGCAAGAGCTTGGTTACTTCGTTTTTTACTACATCCAAAATTAATGGGTTAAGTCACCTTTGGGGTTGTCTGACTGATTTTACCCCCATCCTCCAGTAGTATCCTATGCATACAAATGGATTGGCTAATACCAGAAATATCAGCAAAGGTCCATCTGATTACCTTCCTGTGTTTTCTCAAAATCTACAACAACTTATCTTCCTGTTCATCTTCAAGTTTGGCTGAAATAATCACACGTAACTTGCCATTTCCTTCTAATTATGCATATTTTAAATTTTCAGGAAGTGGTTTAAGCTCTATAGTCGGTGGCTATTCAATGGAAGATACAACACCAGTGGCCGAAGCTAAGTTTGCAAAATCAATTATGTTAGTAGAAATATCAATATCAGCACAATGATCAACCTGCAAGGCAGCATCGACATTAGCACACATAGAGCTCAATTGAGTATCGGTACATAATTCACAAGTATAAGTATCATCAAAACAAAACAATGAAGGAAAATCAGTAGCAAACATATCGTGGTAAGTGTCATCAACCAAATCAGCAAGAAATTCAATTTGAAAAAAAGAATGCTCTTCCATGGGGTGTTTTATAGTATCAAAGATGTTAAATTTTACAATATATGTGCTCTATAAAGGTCGAAGAGCAAAAGAGTTAAAAATAGATGTAGGGAAAACATTAATGGAAGCTCTTAAATCTAAGATAGCATTTTCATATTGACTATTGCCTATGGTACATGTAACACCCTAAATTTTATAATAAATAATTTTATTAGTTAAACACGATTTAAAGTAATTAATTTGATGTTAAAATTATTTTAGGATATATGATGATAAATTTTCTGATTAATTTTTGTTATATAGGTGTTTTCTATGATGTGCTAGTTTTATAAATATTGTATTAATAGTATTTTAGTGTAGTATATATTTTAAAGAAAGAGATTGTATGTGATTTTACGTGTAGATACGCGTATCCAATTAATGTAATATTTTTTTGTGCGCTTGACTGATGTTAAGTATACATGTAGTTACATTTCAATTATTTATATTATTTTCTATTTTTAGTTATTTTTTTATAAATAATTATCTTGTGATAGTAGTCATATTGTGTTTGATTTCCTTTATTTTTATATACTTGTTATGATATTGTGATTTTATATATATTTATTAATATTTAATAATTAATATAAAGTGTTGATGTTATATTTATTTATTTTATAATTTCTACTATTTTATGTAGCTAAATATCACTAGAAGGGGGGTTGAATAGGGATTTTGCTGTTAAAAATAATTTCTAAGTGTTTTAAAAATTATCCTCTCGCTGAGGATGGCTAGCTCAAGGATGGGATTTTTCAAATCGTTAGATCTAAGTTGAGCAGAAGAGTAGGAGTAAAATATGAGAGACACACACACAATTTTATACTGGTTCACCCAAAGATGGCTACGTCTAGTCCTCACACCCTTGTGAGATTTGACTAACTTTCAAACATATCAATCCTCACACCGAGGATGATTACAACCGTGTATTCTTTAGCTTCACCAAGCTTACAATCAATTTCCAAATATTTCCAAGTGTAACTCACAAGGAAATTACAAAGTGATATGAAAGTGATTGATACTTAATACTTTCTCAAAGGATTTACAAAGATATAGTGTAGGATCAAAGAAAGTAAGAAGTGAGGGTGTTTTTCTCTTGATAGTTTTAAGATGCTTGATCTTTTTATGCAAGTGTGTTGCATGTCATCCAATGGAGAGCTTGTTTGCATTTTATAGAGATCCAAGCCCTTTGATGGCCGTTGGAGCTTATTTCAAACATTCCAAGTTTTTCATCATAATTACGGAATTGCCATTACTGCCATCCTCACTTTTCTTGTAACTTGATCTTGACAAGTCCTTGTCAAGTCTCTTTTATCAGCAATGCATAGCTGTTTATTTGACCATGTGAGCTGCATTTTTCGAAGACTTTAAGGTATAGGTTGATTTCACCTTTTGAGGTGATGTTGACAAGAGAGAGAAAGCTTAGCCTTTAGTTAGTCTTCACATGTGATCTTCCATTTTTGGCTTGTTTCAAGTTGCCTTTCTTTAACTTGACTTCTACATGTATATATTCATGCAAGCACAATAAATAGTCTGATTTTAGCCTTTGCACATGCTTGAAGAGTTGCTTTCAACTTTGCTGGCCTATCATCTGCCTAGTCTGCCATCCTCTGCATTCTAGATCTAGCTATATTCATCTTTTTCCTTTGACCTTTTGACTCTTGATTTTAAATGCTTTGTTTATTCATGTTTGACATTGTTATGCATTTGAATAAACACATTTGTTTTGGTGAGGGATCAGATTGTCCAAATCGGGAGTTTTTTCAAATTGCAGGTCATCCTCACGGTTAGCAATTTTCATCCTCACGTTTGCAGCAATTTCCATCCTCGCGTTTGCAGCAATTTCCATCCTCAGATTTCAATCATATTTTACTTCCTTTTGCCTTAATGATTAACAACCTATCTTCTTGTATGAATACACTCAAGAACACATGTTAGTCATTAATCACAATCATAATCTTTAAGCAATTTTGTTATCATTAAAATCATTTGAGAGATTTTTTCTCAACAATCTCCCCCTTTTTGATGATGACAAAATTCTTTAGATTATGATTTTAAATAAGACAAAGATAAAATGTTTATGCTCCCCCTCAATCATATGTGTAATAATTTTTAAAACTAAAAATCATTACTCCCCCTAAATGTATGCCAAAGTGTTGAGATAACATGATTTTAATCATACATAAAACATCATGATAATAAGATAATAATTTAAAGATTTGTTTAACACAGCATAAACATGGGTTCATAGGCAACACAACAGTCCAACTTAACAAGCATAAGCAACACAACAATTCAAACAGTTTAACACAAAACAACTAGATAATCAAAAAGCATAGATAATCAAAAAGCATAATCATTCTCCCCCTGAATTCGGCAGCAGCAAAAAGAAATAACCACATGGTTAATCAGATAGGGAAGGCTCGGCTGAGGAGGATGAGGGAGATGGAACAACAGAGGAAGGCTGGGCTGATAGCTCAGGAGGATGATCTCCAGGAGCAATAGTGGGAGCCAGGTGTTTGGTAACCCACTCAAGAATGAGACCAAACTGAACCAATGAGTTTTGAAAGTGAGTGAAGCTTTGAAGGATTTTCTTCTGATCCTTCCTAATCAATTTTAGCAGTTTCATTTGCTTTTGTTCCTTGATGTCCTCGGTCCTTGTGCTAGGAACCAAATCCTTAGGCTTATCATTTACACTGGAACTCTTATTCTGAGAGCTCCCAGCCTTGTCCTTTGAATGGTTATGAGTTGTGGCAGTAAGAAAGGATTCAAGGGAACTGAACCAACTTGTAACCTCAGGGAGAGGTTGGATAGGTTCTTCACGAGCTGTAATAGGAGGAATAGGAAGTTGTTGCGAAAGATCTGGTTGCAGGATCACATTCTCTTCCATTTGCATAGTTGGAGAAGAAGCCATAGGCATATCCATAGGAGAGGGAGGATAAGACAGATTAAGATCAAAATAGAGCTCCTCACCATCTTCTATATTGTGACTAGGGGTTGGTGTAAAGGTATCCTTAGGGAGTGGATCGACTTCATGAGGAGGAGTTAGATTGTGGATTGGTGAAGCTTGAGGAGGTGGTTGGACAGGTGAGTTCGGAGTTGGAGAGTCATTGACTAAAGATGGAGTATGATTAGGAGAGTTACGCAGTGGAGAGGTAGGTTCTTGAATGAGTGGTGATGGTATATCCTCTGGTGGTGGTTGAATGGTGGCTGTTTCAGATTTCTGAGAGGGAGTAGAGGACTCTCGTGTTTTTCTTTTCTTGGAGGCAGGGAGGTTTTCATGCTTAAACTTCATTTGTTTAATATTCTTGATTGAAAAGATGTTATTGAAATGGACAGATGGTTCATCATCGAGTGGGACTTTGAAGAATTTGAAAACCTTAGTTAGTAACATTCCATATGGAGCAGACCTTGCCATCAAAGCAGCATTCAACATAAACCAGAAAATCACATTTCCTAAGTGAAGAGGAGAGGCAGTCATTAAGTGATGGATGATCATGATATCAAGTTCTGTATTTTAATGGCAACAAATCTTATGAAATAAATGTTAAGTTTTCTAAATGGTGATCTACTGATGTTTGCATTTAAGTATTTTTTTTAAAGAACGCAAGTAGTCAAGTTTGTAGCCACTCACATAAACAAGTGTGTTGTATCAACTCAAAAATGAAAGAATTAAGGAGCCTAATTCATTAAATATGATTATCCTCAAGTCGAGGATGATCATCACAATATGTTGCATCTCAATCACACATAAAATCTCTTGGAAGAAGTCAAGAAAAATCTATGGGTAAAGATGTGTCTATATGAAAATTAGAGGACGAAGAATTCATATATGAGGATGAATATTTGTCACAATCTTATATATGAGGATAAACCCGAGGATGGAAATTCATAATAATCTCAGGTATAAGGATGGGTATTCTTTACATTTTCATAACAGGGGATAAATATTTATCCAAATGTCCTCCATCTCACAAATATTTAAAAAGTAATTTTCAAAAAAGTACGAAAGGACAAAAGTTCCCAAGTTGTTCACATTATTCAAGGTTTACTAAAAGTAAGCATCAAAGTGACATCACATCAATCACGTACTCTTATGTGGAAGATAAGAACTTTCATCTTGGTACCTGAGGATGGACTCTAGAAAAACCATACTCTCATATATAAAAATGAGGTCTAATGTGAACAATGCAAAAACACTAGGTTAACACTGTTAAAATTTATACAAAAGCCTTTGAAGTAAGACAAGCACATCAACCGTGATTTTCAAGGTATTAGAAACAAGAAGGAATTTTCTCATCCATAATAGATCAAGAGGATAATAAGAATGTATTTTACAAATCATATTCTTGAAGGTTACCTAACAAGTAAAAATGGTGTCAACATGTTTACACCAAATTCCAACAGTCACATATTGGAAAGAAAGATATACAATCATCTCTCAAAGACTTATGAACATCCTTAGAATCAATTACATCATAGGATGAATACAATCTCAAGATGAGGATATACATAAAGGATATCCTTATAACAAATTTGACACATAGAGAAAAGTACAAAGGCACAAAAAGGTGAAGTACTTGACATGAATGACACACTAGTCAAAATGGTTGGAAAAAAGAAAGAAAAAAGCAACAATCACATCAAGACTCAATAAAATAGAAACTCCATCCTTTTACTTAAATCAGATTTGAGGACAGACGCAGAGGATAAACAACACTTACGAGAGGATGAAATTATAATCTCTATGTTATAGGATAAACAACAATGAAATAGAAGATGAATCTATGCTAGAGAATAAAACATCAATGAAATAGATAATGAATCTACGCCAGAGGATAAACAATCATGAAGAGAGGATGAATCTCTGTTAGAGGATAAACAATGCATAAGAGAATATGGACTTTTGTTATCTATTCATCCTCACATATGGGAAAAAGAGTAAAAGTATCAAAGTACAAAATGTTGTCCTTGACTCATGAAGCACAACACTATAGGTGTTTGGAAAAGAAAAAGCCAAAAAGCATAAGTCATATCAGAATTAATGGAAGCCTTATCCTCATTCGAATTTGATTCGAGGATAGACTGCAACAACCAACCTCTCAACATACTTAACAGGAGGATAAATGTTTGATGGCAATTTTGCAAATAAAGGCAACTCCAACGAAACTTAGCACAATCTCCAACAACTATATTTTGCTAACTCATATGTTTGAAACTCCAAAGGCAACTATAAATAGAGAAGTATTAATCTTCAAACATCAAGAGAATTATCTACAAGAAAATATCTATGTTATTCAAGCGTATCAACATTCTCTTCATTCTACACACTCTTCCAAACTTAAATAGATCTAAGGATCATTTTTATTGAGTGTGTTATACACAACTTCACATCACCATCTTATCTTAAAAAGTTATAATTTGATCCTAAAAAAATCAAACACATTACTACCTGTATATCCTCAAGTTGATATATACTTGAGTTATTTTGTAAGCATGTTGAGGTTAGTAAAAATACACTGTGGGAAGCCTAGTGAGGTTAAGAAAATATTGACTCTAGTTATTGCTTCTGGTACAGTAATTATGCCTCTGGTTACTCCTTGCCTCTAGTCAATTAATATTGCTTCTAATCATTGCCTCTGGTCAAGAAATCATGCATCTGGTGTTCTTGCCCTTGGTCAAGAAATCATGCCTCTAATTATTCTTGCCTTTTGTCCAATAACCGTGCCTATGGTGTTCTTGTCTCTTGTCCAGTAATCGTGCCTCTATTGTTTCTGCCTTTCGTCCAATTCTCATGCCTCTGGTTGCTTTTGTCTCTGGTCTAGATAACATGATTCTGGTGTTTCAGCTTCTGGCCAAGAAATCATGCCTCTGGTGTTCATACTTTTTGGTCAAGTACACTATATTTCATCTAAAATTGAATTCCAATAACACTTGGAAAAATTTTAATTTTCGATTTATGCTCAACGACTATAATTGAACTCAATAGATATATTTTTGAAGACAATGAAGCACTATGCTGAAGGACAAACATACCATACCATGATGGACACAAGGCCATTCTTTGAAGGACATTCAACAATACTTTGAAGGAAAAATGCAATGTTACAAAGCCTTCTATTGATAGAACCCGATTCTGAATTCAAATAACATATCCGATCACTACAACTTACAACATTCTTTCAAAGTGAAATAATATCAGCAAGCAAAAACATTGAGTTAGAAATTTTCAAATTTATCTAAGTGTTTGAGTAAGAAAATTCTGAGAGCGTATTCTATAAACATCCTCTAGTTAGAAAGAAAATTATGAAACCCAGAAGCAGTCCTTATTTGTAATCAAACCCAGTAGTGGTCGATTGTGTTCCTCAACGGCTTGACAACACTAGGCTGAAACTTGACAAGACTTGATAAAACTTGTAAACTCAGTCCGGTAGTGGCTACCCTTTTCTCAATAACTTGATGGTACAATGTTGGAGATGAGAAGATTGAACACAATCATTGTGATGACTAACCAAGTGTTCAAGTGTAAGTTCTAATTATAGTGGATTAAATTCTTGAAAGGAATAGACTACGTAGGTACTAAGTTAGTCGTGAACCAGGATAAAATTAATGCGTCATTTATTTTATTATTTCTATTTTATGACACAATTCAACCCCGCTCCCCATTTCTAGTGTTTCTTGACCAATAGGGACAGGAGGGATGTCTTCATGTGGAGTAGTAGTATTTGTCCTACAATTCTAAACATTACAATCACTAGAAGAATTATCATTAGGACTAAACAGATCGATATGAGTTAGTTTTAAATGTTTAGTTATATGAAAATCATAAGAAAAAAAGTAAAAAGCGATATGCTCAAGAAAAACAACATTACGAGAAACATAAAGTTTTCTTGCATGTAGGGATGAGAATAGGCTAGGTCGTCCGTTAGGGACCTATGGTCTGGCCTACTTATGGCATGGTCTGGTTTTTCCTGTTTATTTAAATAGGTCAGGCTCTGGCTTATAAAAAAGCCTATTAGGTCGACCTATATATATTTCATTATTTGTTAATTTTGTTTTTTATTATTATTTATTAATAATATTATTTCCTATTTTAAATTCTATCAATTAGGCAATCACTCAGTAGTCGTTCCATATTAAATAGTTGTTCCATATTCGATAGCGTTTCCATATTCGGTAGTGGTTCTATATTCGGTAGTCGTTCAATAAGACAATCACTCAATAGTCGTTCCATATTTGTTTGAAAGGTAATTGTGACACCCTCAATCCCAAAATAATATATATAATAATTTATATCATATTCCTATAAAATTTGCAGTGGATAAATAAAAATATATTTCCAAGGAAATAAAAACTTTATATTTAATTTAGGATATCACGTTTCTTAAAAATAAAAATAAAACAATTTAAACTTATTTTAACCATCAAAATAGTGCAATCTCGATAAGCTTGATTTAAGTATAATTACTTGATTTAATTCTAAAAACTTACTAGTACTTCTAAGGTTTTCATACAAAAATTGGATTCAAATTAAATAAGTAAAATACAAATTAAAACCCTTATTCCCGGTATCACCTATCAGAGCGGAGTTCCTCCCAAACTTGAACTTCAACACTCATTAACCTGTAATAACTGCGATTTCGCAAACCCAGGGCCCAGTCAGTCAAAAACAAACAACGAACGAAGTGAGTTTCGAAATCATGATGATAGTATAATACAAGTAAGAAGAACACGCAAACAATCATAATAGGACCGTATCATTACACAAATATTCCATCAAGAAAATGTCACATTCAAAGGTCAAAATCACTTAAGAAAAATCAATAGATTTCACTGTAACATCAAATTGTCTAAGAGAAATTATCACCACACACGATACATATTAATAACAACAAAACAATTACAATAAAATGCAAAGCTATGCATGAGCTTAGACTCTACTTCACAATGTGGTACCATTCTAACTTTGAAGTACTTGGTTAGGAGGCTTGATACTATGCCACCATCCTGGTGGACGGACAATTCAAATTTGCCCTGTCCTCATAGATCCCCTCAACTCAACCCGAGACACATATACGTGACAGTCGAGGTAAACGTGTGTTGCGTGGTAGCTCCCGACATTTGGAGTGCTACCTCCAAATCACCTAGGAATTCCCCACTCGAATACCTCCAATGTCTAACAATCTTACCTTAAGGCTCGACAGCAGACTGCCACGATCAGGCTCATTCCGTTGTACTTCCCCGGAATCACAAGGCTTGTCAGGCCCTACCTACATGATGACAAAATAATCTTTACTTCACAATTTCTCAATATTTATTTTCTCCCCTCGTTGGCCTATGATACTCCATTAAGACCGTTATCTCAAACACAAATTGAAATCACAATTATTTCATCAACTATGGGGTTACTTCAATATTCTCATCACAAATTCACAACATCACTATTGTTAATCATATCTCAGCACATAAACTCATCACAAATTTATAACATCACTATCATCAAGCATACATCATCACATAGGCTTGTCACAAACTTATAACATCGTTAGTATTAATTATACATCATCATAATCACATAAACGTATCAAAATAAATTCACTTTTTATTATCACATCATATAAACACATCTAATCAAATATATACATAAAATTTAATAAACATCTAATATCAAATATCACACATTTAATAAAAATAAATCAAATATCACAATAACATCCAATACCACACATTTAACGAAGTTAAATCAATCAACACCTTATAAATATTTATATTCCATATTTTAATCTCACAATTCCCATATTTTAATATTATTTAATTTACCACTCAAAGGGCTAATGTCGTATGTAGCAAATCCCGAATGAATCGTTGGGAAATATGGTTTTCCCGTTCATCTCAAATTATATTATACTCATAAATTCAAAAGTTCTCTCACCCTTTACCTTATTTTGAAGCTTTCATAGACGAATACAATTCCACGAGCAAACAACCTTTGTTCCTTGACTCTTTTTCCTTCAATCGATCTAACTCGACAGTTTATGGGTAAATGTTAAAAATAAATTATGAGATGATACTCTAAAAACTAAATTCGAAATTCGGTCAAGGAAAATTACCATAAATCATAAACTCAATCAGTGGATAATATAGCCACTTTTCACACGGTCGTTTTGGCGTTGGTTTCACTCAAATCGGACATACAGTGAAGGAGAACGGTGCAAAATAACGAATTCTACAAACGAAGAACTCGAGTATTTTAGAGAGAAATTGGGGTTGTTAAAAATCTGGAAAATTATGTTTAATTGACGAGTCAAATGAATGAAATAACATACTTAAATTTAGACAAAAATGGGGAAATTTTTCTGGAACAGTTATCAATCACCGGTGTCAAATGATAGGGTTATTATTGTGTTTCCTCTTTGGTTTTACGGCTGCCCTTCCAACTCCCTTCCCTTTTTTTGTTTGTTTTATTTTATTAACAATTAGGGTTCATACATGAATCAAACCCATTGGTCTCCTTTTAGGTTTTACTAGTTTTATTTTATTTTATTCCTTTTAAAACACAATTTCATTAATAAAGTATTATTACTTTTTCAAAACTAATAATATATAAATAAAATTAATTAATCTTTTAAAATACATTAATAACCAAAAATCTCATATTTAAAATAATCACTATAATAATATTTATATTTTTCAAATACTCAAATTAAAATATTACCCTCATTAGAGAATAGTCCAAATTAAAAAATAAATAAATATAACATCAACACTTTATATTAATTACTATATCTTAATAAAAAAAATATCACTACTATCTCAAGATAATTATTTATAAAAAAAATAAAAAATAAAAATAGAAAATAGTTTTAAATGATTGAAATATAACAATGAGCATACTTAACATCGATCAAGCGCACATAAAAGTATTACATTAATTGGGTACATGTATATACACGTAAAATCGTATAAAATATTTTTCTTTAATATATATATATTACCCTAAAATACTATTATTTTTAAAAAATTATATCAAATAATAAAATATAATATTTATTATTTATATCACTCATGTAATCTAAGATTTATAAAACTAGCACATCATAGAAATCTCCTATATAACAAAAATTAGTCGAAAAATTTATCATCATATATTCTAATATAATTTTTTAATATTAAATTAATTATTTAAAATCGTACTTAACTAATAAAATAGTTTAATATAAAATTTAGAATGTTACAGTAATAATGGGTGTGTTTGTTTCAAGATAAAAAAATCTATTATTTGAAACCAAAAATTATTTTTTAGGGTTTAAAGGGTGTTTGTTTCAGTTTTTTTTAAATCATTTTGTTAGAAAAATCATTGTTTGTTTAATATATATATATAGATATGTACATTGGTATTGATATGTGGAGAACATCATATAAATTGGTATTGTTAGAGCATGTAGCTTGATATGGTATTGTTAGAGCATCATATAAATTGGTATTGCATCATAGTGAACTAAATCAAAAGCCGCATATGAAACTAAAACAGATTTACTAAACAGTAAAATTGCAAACCTTGCAAGTTTACAATCACAACAATCTAAAATATCATTGGTCTATAATTTTCCTACATCTCCAATAGAAGCCAAATATTTAAATCTAGATGCAGAAATATATCCAAGCTGAGAATGCCATAAATAAAAACTAAAAGACGAAGAATTCAAGCAAAAACTAGATAATAAGTCAATAGTGGTTATTGAGGCTGAAGTATATGGGACTCTCAAGTCATCCAAAACATAAAGTCCCCTATGTTAATGTCATGTCCCAATCAGCCTCTATGGATCCTTCACACAACAAGAAGTGGACAAAGCTGATAAAATTTTGACAAAGCTGATAAAATTTTGCTAATTTGATGAAGGCTATTTGGTTTTTATGAATTACTTAGATAAGAAACAATCATGTTTAGAGGCAGCAAATAATGAAAGCATAAATAATTGGACACGTAAAATTATCCCAGTTCACCACTAACTTGACTACATCTAGTCCCCTCATTCAGAAGGCTTTAATCCACTAATTGAAATACCTTGAATTACAAAACACCTAACCCTCCAAGCAAGTCTTCACAAGTATTCTGCAACTCAAATTTTTTAGGAACACAAACACCTTGACTCTACCAGCCAAGTCTTCTCCACACAACCTAACAACCCCAGATTGTTAAAGGCACACCAACACCACTATCGAAATTGATTAAAAAGGTTTGCAACTTGAGTAGTTTTTCTAACAAAGCTGATAATTATAATAACTTTCACACTCTAAGAAAAACACTCAGAAAATATTTTCCATTCGAACAAATGTTTCTCTCTTTGAACTCTAAGATGAGTTTGGAATTTTGAGCTTGAGTTCTTCTACTATTTTCTAATTTTTTGATGATTTTATTCTTGAACCTTGAGTATCAATTTATAGTTAAAATTAGGGCTTTAGTTTAATCCTTGTTTAATTATGAATTTTATCTTTATTTCTAGCATGGTAAACAATTATCTTATTCAAAAATAGTTATGAACAAGATATCTTTTGATAATATGTTCTTTTGCAGTTCTTCTGGATTGATTATGTTCATATTTTGTTCATTTTGAGTTTATAAATTCTTCACATTAATTCTATTTGTATTTTGTTCAAATTGAGTTTGTAAATTCTTCAGATTGATTTTGTTTGTATTTTTGTTCACATTGACTTTGTAAATTCTTCACATTGATTATGTTCGTATTTTGTTTAGATTGAGTTTGTAACTTTTTCAGGTTGATTATGTTTGTATTTTGTTTGGGTTGAGTTTGTATTCTTCACATAAGAGTAATTTTGTCTATTCAGGTGGACACTGACAGTTTGAAGAGGATCATCCTTAGCACCAGCCATAACAAAAGAAATTAGGGATTACCTGACGATAACAAATTCAATCAGGAACCAAACAAAATCATGTTGGAAATAGAAAAGTAGATCCATGCTGAAAACATAAGAGCAAAATCACGTCGGAATTAGAGATGCAGAATCGAGTCAAAAACAGAACGAAGAAATCAGTATGAGCCACAAACAACCAAAGCCATTTGATACCATGTTAACAATGGTAAACAAATATAAACATAGAAGGGAGGAATAAGAGAAAGAACGCCGTTAGGATTTCATAACCAAAATGAACAAAAAGTCAATGATAGAGTTACAATAAATATATATCCAAGAACATAAAAATTTAAAATACTCTTACTATTGATATATAATAATATTATCTAACAATGTGATCTTTTCTTTCTCCCTTCTCTCTATTGTTCTATTTTTTTATTTAGTTTTAGTTAATTTCATATTATAATGCAATTTGTGGGAGGAATACATGTTTTAATGCACCGGGAGTAGTTTAAGCAATAAAAAGATATTAAATAAAGATAAGGACAAATCAGTTTTTGTTTTTTAAAAAAGATTTGGTTAAATAAATAATAATGTAAGTAATAACAGGAGGAATATCCAGTTTTATTTTGATTTTTTTTTTTTGTTTTCTAAACATCTTTTAGATATACTTACAATATCGACTCTATTTTAGGTGTAAAAAATTGGTGAAGTTACTAAATAACTTTTAAAAATAAGATTACATTATTGACCCTATTTTAGGCGGCAAATATTTGTTGAAGTTGCTAAATAACTTTTAGAAATAATATTACAATTTGAATGCTATTTTAGACTGCCAAAAAGTGCAATTTTAGCAGAAATAATGTCATCATTTGTTGTAATATTAGAAGCCAATTTTTGAATTGTCTCAGTGGAAGTGAGAGTTTGATGATAATCGTATTTGGATGATATAGCTTAATGGGAAACTATGATGAAAAAGTAGAACTTTGTGCTGGTAATTTGAAGTTATTACTTATATACTAACTAGTATGAATAAGAAATAAGAAGTTGCTTTTTTTTAATACAAACCTAGCTAAATAAATAACAATAAATAATATTGTAATTAGTGAGAGAAATACAAAATAGTTTTATTGTGATTGGTTTAGGTTTCCTAAATAACTTTGAATTTGCTAAACAACTTTTAGAAATAATATATACCACAAATCCAACCATGCTTCATTAATAAAATCCAACTTTTCTATAGACTTAAATATTATTATTAGTTTAACCAACGGGTCTATTCCAATTTAAGGTTTTAGATTCAAATTCAACTTTGAAAATGCAGTAGTGTTAAATTTTTTAGAGAAAATTTTTGCCGTCTATTATGGTTCTACTTGACTCGATGGATAATATCTAATTTTCAACAACAACAAAAATAAGTGTTATTCTTTTCCATTTAACATCAACCATGTTTCCATAGCACTTCACACTATATCCATATTAAATCAAGCATTTATATATTTTTCCTTTTTCCACGTTCAAAGATTAACCACTAAAACTTAAGTGATCAAGTTATGAATTAAAAATAACATTAAAATAGCTTGTTTAAGAGGAAACAAAACATGCCATAACATGTTTTTCACCATAAAATCCTTACAAAATCATAATGTATTAACTTAAAGGATTTAGCTCACAGTGAACTTAATAAAACCAAAATAATAAAGATGGATGTAGCAAAATTCATTGTTACTAAACATTATAACTACAACATAGAATAAAGATTATGTTTACAGTGGGAGAAGAAATAAAACAGATCAAAATCCTAACTCGGAACTTCAAATCATCCTTCCTTGATTCCTAGCTCCAAAATATAGCTTCAATGCTATTGAAATTGAAGAAATGAGACGGTGATGAATGGTGCAGCAAGGGTTCTCCAAAAATGGTTAGAACCAATCCCCTCTTTTGTGTAGTTGTTTTTCCTTTTAATATGGTACTTTTGGGACCTTTTCTCTCTCTTCTTTTTTTGGGTCTTTTTATTCCTTGGATAAAGCAACTTTGTTCCATTGGATAAAAGTTATAGATACCTAGAATATTTATTTGGTTTGTCATTCAATTGGTGAGCTGTCTCTTGTGCCAAACGTACTCGACCCTCAACTTGTTGGTGTCCTATTGCCAAGATTACTATAATATTGCTACAGCATTTTACTTAAACTTGATCATTTAATTATATTTTGCACAAAATAAATACTAAAGAGCACAATCAACATTTTAATGAAATATGCTAAAAATTGTTATTTTAATTAAAATATCATATAAAGGATTTGCATATTCAAATCTAAAAAGTGTTAAATAACTCATATTTAAGAGTTATCAAGAAATACTTTAAAATACAATTCAACATTTCTTCTTGTGTATACTTCTCTCACTTTGAGTTAGAACCAACACCTGATTTTTGAAGTCAACACTTAACAGTGCCAGAAGAAATGTCCATCATCATCATGGCGACCATAGCTAGACTAATGATAATCCATGCAACTAATAGTTTGCTTGCCTTTTCACTATTAAGGTTTATTTTAGAAAAACGCTTAGGATGTGAAGCGAGTGATTGAGTGAAATGGATTTTTGTAACATAAGCATTGGGTGAAGTAAATGAAGCAAAAGTTGAAGGCATTATCTCAATATAAACATGCACTACAACATTTTGGTGCTACGGCAACGCGTAATTTTTTACGGTAAAAAAACCGTTTTCATAGAGGTAAATAGACAACAATTTTTATATTTCGTTGCGGTAGAATATGAAATTTTATAATTTCTACAACAACACTAAAAAACCGTTCTCGTTGTTTATTGATATCTTTACGCAACATTTATTCACCGTTGTTCTTTAGTTTTTAAAAAAACTGTTCTTGTAGGTACACGTTTCATGAAACAAAAAACACTTTTTTTGAGTTAATTTTTTATAGCGCCAAATATATTTCCTAAAAAAATTCCTTCTCATTTTCCCTCTCTTGAAACCCTATCTCAGATTTTCAGCAATTCTCATTTTCCCTCTCTTGAAACCCTATCTCAGATTTTCAACAACAAGGCCTTTGTCACTTTCCCTCTCTTAAAACCCTATCTCAGAATTTCAGCAACCTAGCTTCTCTCAATTTTTCACTTTCAGCAGCTTCTCTCATTTTCCACTTTCAGCAACCTTAACCCTTACCCACAAATTCTTTTTCTCTCACGCGTAAACCTCTGCCGTGTAACCCATCTCCGTCGCGTAACCCATTCTGCCTCGCGTAACGGATTCTGTCTCGCGTAAACCATTTATCGCGCAACACAACATCGTTCAAGGTTTCGTTCAAGGTCTGAGGATTCTGTCTTGCGTAAACCATTTATTCCGACCGTGTTTTTAGTATGTATTTTGTATCTTTGCTCTAAAACCCTAATTTTTCGAAACCTATTTTGCTCTGCTATTAGGTTTAATTTTGCTACGAAATGGTTGATTAATTTTTCGATTATTTCACTGGAATTCTGTTTTATTTTTTGCAGATTTCTCAAATTCACTAGAACCCTAATTTTTCGAATCCAAATTCTCACAACCTGCCTCACAAGGTAAGAACTTGAACCCTCCCATGGTTTTATTTTGATGAATTTATTTCTAGATAGTGTTAAATGAAGTCGTGAATGTTTGTGGGTGCTGATTTTATGCTAAAAATTTGAGAAAATCAAATAATAGAATGTGAGAAATAAGAAAGCATATTTTAAGTTGTTAACAATGAGCCAGTCATGCTAGACATAGCTAAGCAGGGTGCATATAGTGTAAAGTTAGTTTTGAGTAGATGTATTTCTTTTGTTTTTGCCAAATTGGCTCGTTGAGTAATTGTTGTATATTTGTGGGTTTAGAGTCTATTGTTATGGGTCTTTTTCTGCTAAATTTGCTATTGCTATAAACTGCGATAGTATGATACATTTGCATTGATAATTTGTTCTAAACTATGAATTGGCAGCATCATGATTTTGCATTGATAATTGGCTGCATTATGAGTGTTACTTGTAATTGTCATACTTCTGCTATATGTTACATGAGTGTTACTTCTGCATTATGAGAATTTATTGATTAATTAGCTTCGTTTAGAAAAAAATTAAAACAGTTAGAAATCCTATAACTGTTTAATCATGAACATGATTTTTAGTTGCATGTTAGAAATCAGTATTGCTACCATTAATTAAAACAGTAACAAGGCTTAAAAAAGTAAGAGGAATTAAAACTATATTGCTACCATTAATTAAAACAGTAACATGACTTAAAACAGTAAGAGGAATTAAAACAATATTGCTACAATTGGATAGCATAAGGGCCTCTTTGGACGCATCTAGATTTTGATTGAGCTTGTACTAACATCCCTTTGAAATTATTTGTCTTATATGGTAGTCTCCTCATAAACTCGATGGACAAGGAATGGACAAAATTGGCTAGAGAGAGTAAGGAGTATCAAAACGGTGTAGATTTTTTCCTAGATTATGCATACACCAAAGGAAAACCTCGTGGAAAAGAGATTTTGTGTCCATGTGCTGAATGTTACAACACCAATAGATTCACAAGAAATGTAGTACGAAATCATTTAATAGCATTAGGATTTCAAAAAAGATATGATTTTTGGGTTCGTCATGGTGAATAGATAAGAAAACCCAATGATCTTAATGATGATCATGTGAATGATGAAGATGATCAAATTGATGAACTACTTTTTGAAAGATTTAGAGATGTTATACAAGAAGAATGTGAATTTAATTAAGGCCGTTCACAATTCGGCTATATTTATTGAAGTGTTTGTATGGTTGGAGCAATGAATCATTTAATGCTCTCTTAGAATTGTTGAAAGAAGCTATGCCTTCACTGAACATCCCCGATATGTTCAATAAAACTAAAGGCATGATAAAGGACTTAGGGGTGGATCATAAAAAGATCGATGCTTGCCCTAATGATTGCATGATCTATTGGAAAAATTATGAGAATGAAACATCTTGCCATGTTTGCGGGTTCCACGTTGGAAGGAAATTGCCGAAGGAAACCATCAAGTTGGAAAAAATCATGAATCTTATAAAGTTTCAGCTAAAATATTAAGACATTTTCCCTTGATTCCTAGACTTCAAAGGTTGTTTATGTGTTCAAAGACGGCTAGCTCATTAAGGTGGCATGAAGAAGAGCGTTTGAAAGATGGGAAGTTGAGGCATCCTGCAGATGGGGAAGCATGGAAAGAATTTGATAAACGCCATCCAGACTTTGCTTTAGACTCACGTAATATAAGACTTGGATTATCCAGCAACGGATTTAATCCCTTTAGAACTATGAATGTGTCTCATAGTATCTAGTCTGTGTTATTAATACCATATAACTTTCCACCTTGGTGTTGCATGAAGACTGAGTATTCTATGTTGTCTTTATTAATACCTGGACCACAATCTCCAGGGAATAATATTGATGTGTACCTTCAACCATTGATTGAAGAGCTAAAGGTGTTATGGGATTTAGGAGTAGAAACATATGATGCATCACTAAAGCAAACATTTCAAATGCGAGCAAGTCTCTTGTGGACTATTAGTGACTTTTCTGGGTATGCTATGTTAAGTGGGTGGAGTACAAAAGGGAAACTTGCATGTCCTGGTTGTAATTATAACACTAATTCGACATATTTGAAGCATAATCGAAAGATGTGTTATATGGGTCATCGTGCTTTTTTGCCTATGGATCATAAATATAGATCAAATGCAAGGGATTTCAATGGAAGAACAAAAAATAGGCCACCACCAGAATTGTTAAAAGGGGAAGATATCTTTGATTTGTTAGAAGGCTTTAACAATGCATTTGGTAAGATGCAAAAGAAATGTAATGATGGTCCATGGAAGAAAAAATCTATTTGTTTTGAGTTGCCATATTGGAAGCACAATATTTTACCCCAAATCTTGATGTTATGCACATAGAACTATATTACTATTATATATATAGTATTGTTAGAACTATATTACTATTATATATATATAGTATTGTTAGAACTATATTACTATTATAGACTTTAACATTTTTTCATTTACTCATGATTTTACTTATTGAATATATTATTTTTATTTTGTAGGTGAATGATGGTGATACCAATGATGAATTTCAACATTTGAAAGCACAAGATGAAGAAATAGATGTTGATACTTAAGTTTTCTTTGTGTATTTGTTTTTATAGATAAGGAATTTTATTTTTGTTATTTTGATTGTCTCCTTATCTCTAGAATATAAATTAGAGAAATTGAATCACTGCAAATACATTGTATGAATGATCAAGAGTTACAACGCTTCATCTATATGACAATGAACTTTATGAATTTATACTATTGCAATTGTTACATTATGAATTTATTACAGTACATTACAATAATTTAGTATTAACAATTCTTATATTTTTAAATTTATTATATAGAATTTCAATAATAATATTTTACTAAAATTATTTTTCTAAAATACAATAATTTAAGAAATTATTTTTTTTTTTAAAAAAATTACTTTTTGCAACGGTTTTAAAGCATTGCCGTAACTTAATTGAAAAAGGAACCTACAAGAACGGTTTTAATATGGCAACATCATAAAACCGTTGTTGTTGTCAATTTGAAAAACCGTTCCGTTAGATGTAGCTACCAGTACGATTTTTAAAAAGTGTTGTTGTTTCAAAAAAAACCGTTCTCGTAGATTACAGCAACAGTTTTTTTACGTTAAACAACGGTTTTTATGCGTTGCAGTAGGACAAAAATGTTGTAGTGATGCTTTACAAGTTGCTCTAGACGTGTCTTCATTTGTTGAATTCCGCTCAATATATCATATAAACCGTGTTGTGTGTTTTTTGAAACTTGTATGGCTTTCTTATTTTTATATTATTTTAATAAGAAGAACTTGTTTCAACGCGCACTTGTACATCTCAGGTATGTGTTCATTATTAGTTACCTAATATACTACATTTTTCTTGCAACATTTTAATCATATATGTGACATTCAATAAGTGTGTCCCTCCTGTTCTATTTGTAATTGATTGAGTTGATTGCTTTATTTTGTTTAACATATGCCAAATGTACTTCAGGGAAAATATGAAAATAAAATTAAAGAAGAGGACATGCTAATGAAAAGCTTGAACATTTTGAAGAGGCAATTGCTTGGTTCATGTTTATACAAGAAGAGGATATCCTTTAGGTCTATAGTATTGTCCATCTTTTATTGATCTATCCAACACCTCAATATTTTCATATATATATATATATATATATATATATATATATATGTTATGATTAATTATTTAATTAATTATTTTGGTGTGACAGTTCCATGGGGAAGATTTATGACGTAATTATTTTCTAAATGGACTATTGTGTAATTATGTTTATTTTGATTACTTTCAATAACTATGAAATTTATGTGTTCGATGTGTTTGTTTTATTTTTTTATGTGTAACCTCCAGTGATATTCTTGTATTATTTAATTAAAATAGATTTTATAGAAGTTATATTGTTTGTTAGTTTTATTTTCGACCAAATAAGTATTCATTTTAGAAGATAGTAAAATTAGTGAAACTCAGTCCTCATGTATAAGTGTTTTGAAAATATTTTTGGTTGATGCATCTTTAGAAAAAAAAATAGTGACTTGACTCATTCCTTTTACTCCCCTTCATGACAAGATTTTTGTGACAACTCATGGTGTTGTCTTGGTATAATGTAGACTTTATGTCCTTGTCTCAACCAATTAAAGAGAAGATAATTTACATTAACTCATTCTTAACACCTTTAGTTCATTTTTTAAAGGAAAGTTATAAATTTAATTATGTGTCTTATCTTTTTTGTGCAATTAAGAGAAGACAAAACAAAAAGACTCTTCTTCTTTGTTATATCTCACGCCTCCCTCTCTCATAAATTAGGATTATAATTTTATCTTAATTCTCTACAAAAAGAATTCTAGGTAATTTTTGGAGTCATAACTATTAACAAAAAAAAAAAAAAATTAAAAGGTAGTCTACACACCTTCCTATTCTATTCTCATAAGCATTTTTGTTTTCTCCTAAATTTCCAAATTTTCTATCACAAACAAAAGAAAGGGGAAAAAAAAAAGAGAAACATAGTTTCCTTCCTTTTCTCATACCATCATTATCATCAAGTCGAATTACAATTTTCTTACATTGAATACCATCTCAAATAAAGTTTGGACTTTTGTCTTGTTCTTTGATTCATGGGGCTTATAAGGTGTTGCTAGGAACTAAAACATTTAAGGTAAGGGTTTTGCCCCATGCAAGGTTAAATTATATATTAAATTAATAGTTTGTAAGATATTGATATGATGTCTTGATATCTTAAAAGAAAAATGTTGATTTTATGTTTACCTTAAAGAATGTAACTAAAATATTTTGTTTTTATGAGTAATATGTTTCTCTTGATAAATTTAATTATAAAATTTCGCTTTTTATTATTATAACATGAGTAATATGCTTATTGTCATATATTTGATGTAAAGTTGCGAAGTCGTACATTTCTAAAGTTTATTTAATTTTTATCATTAATTTTAAATATAAATGCGAAAGTGAGGTTCGCTAGGAAAAATTTGAATCATTCAACCTTGCTTTTTATTTCACTTAAAGAAAATTTACTCTTTTATTGGACGTAAGTGAATATTTTTCTAACAATTAGCAAATTATCCTTGCAAGAAAAAAAAAATAACGATATCTAGTAAATCGCATGGAGTTTCTTTACAAAAATGATATTAAGTTATTTTCTAGCTAATTTTTTCTTTATTACATGATGTATTATTCATAAGAAAAAAAAATTATTTTTATTTAAAAAAAAATAAAAAAAATATAGGCATTACATTGTAGTACTAGAGCAATAAATCTCGGACTTTGGGGTGTGATGCATCGTATAGGGTGGGATGTTTGTTTTTCTAATTATTAGATTTTACTAATTACTTAAATTTCTATTATGTTCCATTAATTATGTTGAGTGTTGGTTTTCTAGTTATTGAATTTTTTAATTATTTAAATTCCTATTATGCGTCATTAATTATGAAATCTCTATTATTTTTGTGATTAAATCTATGTCTTAAATATTTGACTTAATGGTTTTATTTTATTGTGTATTTAATTATTTTTAAATCTGAAATATCTATGTCTACTTGCATGTTTTTCCTAGCGTTGTTTTTTTATATTATTAAGAAGTTTTCTATTTAAGTTGATAGATTTTAGTATCATTTTTATGAATTTTCCTATTTGTTCATTACATGATTATTTTATTTTAATATTCTTTGACTATCTACTTCTTATTCAACTAAATATTGTGATCTAATTATTATTTATATTAATTAGTTTTCATGAATATTACAGAATAATTTCATCTTTTACATGATACAAATAACTATATAGCCCACATGTTATTCTTCTTATAGTTGTGTGATTTAACTTATTTTTATGAAAATGTGTGATTGTCTCCTTGAAGCAATGTGTGAATGTGTTACTTTTTAATTTTTTTTTCTTCATTTTCATAAATAGAAAACCGAAAAACTGCCCAAACAAAAATAAAAATTCCTTCTAAGCTTCAACGTTCCTCTGCTAAGAGCATCTAGACTTAACACTAACTTACCATTCCCAAGTAGACCACTGCACCACTCTGGTCATTTCTCTCCCAAACACCATCACCATCACCTGAAAAATCAATACATTAAATGATTTCATTCTCGCTTCTTTTCTAATGTTATAGTTTCCAAATCACACCCAAACTTGGATCCAAATGGACATCCTCTTTGCCCAGATCCAAGCTGACCTTCGCTCCAACGACGCCCTTCGCCAATCAGGCGCACTCCTACAAGCCCTCCAACAATCCGCCGCTGGCCGGGACATTGCCGTCATCGCCAAATCCGCCGTCGAAGAGATCGTCGCCGCACCAGCCTCCGCCGTCTGTAAAAAACTCGCTTTCGACGTCATCCGTTCCACTCGCTTAACTCCCGATTTATGGGACACCGTCTGTACTGGTATCCGTAACGACTTTCATTTCCCTGATCCCGATGTAACCGCCGCCGCTGTTTCGATTCTCGCCGCGATTCCTTCTTATCGCTTAGCGAAACTCATTTCCGATTGTAATAAAGAGATCTCTGATTGTTTCGATTCACCTAGCGATAATCTTCGATTTTCTATCACTGAAACCCTCGGTTGCGTCCTCGCACGTGACGATCTCGTGACGCTTTGTGAAAACAATGTTAATCTTCTCGATCGTGTTTCCGCTTGGTGGGGCCGCATTGGAGCTAACATGCTCGACCGATCCGACGCCGTTTCGAAGGTTGCTTTCGATTCGGTTGGCCGGCTCTTCCAGGAGTTTAGCACGAAGCGGATGAGTAAACTCGCTGGAGATAAGCTCGTCGATAGCGAAAACTCACTCGCTATTCGGTCTAATTGGGTTTCTTCTATGGTTGATTTCGTTTGGAAGAAGCGTAGGGCGCTTATGGCTCGATCTTTGATCTTGCCTGTTGAGAATTTCCGGGCTACTGTCTTTCCAGTTGTTTATTCGGTTAAAGCTGTTGCCTCCGGTGGTGTTGAGGTCATTAGGAAACTGTCGAAGTCTTCTAGTGGAGGCAGTGGTGGTGCTGATGTTGACCCTGATGCTGAGAAGTTGGTTGGTGTTTCGGACGTGGTTTCACATTTGGCTCCTTTTTTAGTTTCGTCATTGGAACCGGCCTTGATTTATGAAGTTGGGATTAATATGTTGTATTTGGCTGATGTGCCTGGAGGGAAAACGGAATGGGCATCACAATCGACTATTGCTATTCTTACACTTTGGGATAGGCAGGAATTTGCTTCTGCTAGAGAGAGTATTGTTAGGGCTGTTGTTACCAATCTTCATCTCCTTGATCTTAACATGCAGGTGATGGTCACTCTAGTCTCTTTCAAATCCATGAATTTCATATTAGTTTCTAGGTTTGAAATTTTGGTCAGCTGATGCACTAAGATTATTTTAGTATTGTGGATTCGTCGTCGCAATCACAACTTCTATCACATCAACCATATTTGTATGTAGTTTTTTGTAATATCAAGGATTGTGGCGTTACTAATGATGCAGTCTACTGCTGTTTGCAATTTGAAACCCCACTAAGCTATGCATTTCCTAAAATGTAATGTTTTGTTTTGGTCGGCGAATTTCACTAGTCATATGCGAATATCCTTCATGCTAATGGGTTGAGCTTTAAACCACATAGATTTTTGGTTTCTCATCTTTAACATTGGTTACTATAAATATTCTTCATGTTAATGGGTTAAACTTTCAACTATGTAGATTTTTGGTTTCTCATATTTATAGTGGTTATTATGACATTGATGTTTTATCGTTAGTGCTGTCTTGTGCATGAAATGTGATTTATTCTGTATCCTTTGTGATACTGGATCTTTTAGGAGTAGCATTGGATGTTTGGTCAGCCAAAATTGCTTGTGTGTGTGATACAATAATGTTTATTATTGTCTATAAATGGCTTCTTGTAGGTTTCACTCTTCAAGAGGCTACTTTTGATGGTGAGAAACCTGAGAGCAGAATCTGATCGCATGCATGCTTTAGCTTGTATTTGTAGAACGGCTCTTTGTGTGGACTTATTTGCTAAGGAAAGCGTCCGAAGAGGTCAGAAACCTCTTGCTGGAACTGATATTGCTTCCCTTTTTGAGGATGCCAGAGTGAATGATGATCTTAATAGCATTACAAGTAAAAGCATATTTAGGGAGGAGTTAGTTGCATCACTAGTGGAAAGTTGCTTTCAGCTTTCTCTGCCTTTGCCTGAACAGAAAAACTCGGGCATGGAGAGCAGGGTCATTGGAGCTTTGGCATACGGAACTGGTTATGGTGCATTAAACTGGACTGAACCTTCTTTAGAAGTGGTGGAAGTTTGTCGACCTTGTGTTAAATGGGATTGTGATGGCCGCACCTATGCGATTGACTGCTACTTGAAGTTGCTTGTTAGGCTATGTTGCATATACGATACTAGAGGAGGTGTAAAAAGAGTTAAAGACGGAGCTTCTCAAGACCAAATTTTGAATGAGACTAGATTGCAAAACTTGCAACGGGAACTTGTGAGGGACTTACGTGAGGTACACAAACTACAACATCTAATATTCAGCATTGCTTCCATATAAAGATTTCATTTTCCGACAATTGCATGTATGTGCCAATAGCATTCAAAAGCATGTTATTTATAACTATTAAAATATTTTTAATTGATAAATTTATCACAAAATCCCTTCAATTTCAATGTTACCCTAATTCTCAAGCTTTTTGTGTTGTGGCTATTTAAACCCCTATTAAGACATCTGTTGTAATGCCCATAAAGTTGATAATGAAATTTAGTTGTTGGTGGGTTTGAATTTGTTAATCATCATTCAGTTACTCACCTCCATGGTGTGCTGAATTATGTTTACCTTGTTTGAACCTGGAAGATATTTTATAAATCTTCTAGGACATTTTTTTATTCAACCCTTTATTAAGGCATCTGTTGTAATGCCAACAAAATTTGATTGTTAAATTTTGTTGTTGGTATATTGGATTTGTCAGTCATCACTCAGTTCAGTTACTTACCTCCACGTTGTTCTGAGTTATCTTTACGTTGTTTGAACCTGGAAGATATTTAATGAGTACTCTAAGATATTTGAAATTTTAATTTTGTAAAGAACCTCTAGGACATGTTTGAATTAGCAAGCCGTTTTTCTGAGCAAATATATTTATTTTGTGACAACATATGATATACCAAGAAAAATTTATTTCTTTTGTTTTTGATATAAGAAGACAAGTATCTTCACATAGATGGTGAAATTTAAAATAAATTGTCTGTTGAAATTATGAAATTTTGATTTGATGCACCTGTACATTTGTCCTTTGCATCTTTATATTTTATATATTATCATTTTTACACAACTTGAGTTTCCTCTAGGACATGTTTGAATTAGCAAGTTGTTTTTCTGAGCAAATGTATTTATTTTGTGACAACATATGATATACCAAAAAATAATTATTTCTTTCGTTTTTGATATAAGAAGACAAGTATCTTCACGTAGATGTGAAATTTAAAATAAGATGTCTGTCGCAAATTTTAATTTCATGCCCCCTGTACATTTGTCCTTTGCATCTTTATATTTTATATATTATCAATTTTACACAACTTGAGTTTCCTCAATCACGTCAATTTTTTTTACTCGTGCATAATCAAAAATAGGTCTTTCTACACTTCAATTCTTGCATATTAATGGTTGTGAGTGTAACAGGTCAATACACCAAGAATATTGGCTCGCCTTATATGGGCTATTGCAGAACACATAGATATAGAAGGATTGGATCCACTCCTAGCAGACGACCCAGATGATCCTCTTAATGTTATTATATCAAATATACACAAGGTTCTTTTCAATGTTGATTCAACTACAGAAACAACAAACAGAGTTCAAGATGTACAAGCAGTTCTTATATCTGCTCAAAGGTTGGGATCACGCCACCCTAGAGCTGGACAGTTACTCACTAAAGAGCTTGAAGAGTTTAGGAACAATCCTTTGGTGGATTCTGTCAGCAAGCATCAGTGCCGTTTGATATTGCAAAGAATCAAATACGCTTCAAGTCATCCTGATAGTAGGTGCGGATATTGTGCAAAATTAAGTTCATTACTGCTGGCATTGTTGCTGATTTTTATCTCATTCACGTGTTCCTCAGTTCACTCTTTCTTTTCCCCTTTGAGTGATCATTTAATTGATCTTTATTAATTCAAATCATAAATTTAATCCATTACATTATACTTACTATAATTATGTCTCTTATCATTATTATTACCTTTTCCCCAGGTGGGCTGGTGTTACAACAGCCAGAGGAGATTACCCATTTAGCCACCATAAATTAACTGTTCAGTTTTACGAAGCATCTGCTGCGCAGGATAGAAAGTTGGAAGGATTGGTTCACAAAGCTATTTTAGAGCTATGGCGACCAGACCCCAGTGAACTAACCCTTTTGCTGACTAAAGGAGTTGATTCTACTTCACTTAAGGTTCCTCCTACTGCAAATACTTTAACTGGAAGCAGTGATCCCTGCTATGTTGAAGGTTATCATTTAGCAGATTCAAGTGATGGGAGGATAACTCTGCATTTAAAGGTCAAAGCCTCATCAATTATATATTTCTTTCTTTCTCAATTTTTATAGCTCTTTATAACATTTTCAAACATTTAGGCAGTGTGTTTAGTTTATAAGTATACTTTTTTGTAATGGTCATTATATTTCGCTGTCAAAGTGAAGGCACATAATTTGATGGTTAATAGATTACTTTTTACTTTAAAATATGTGAGGAACCATTATATCTTTTGTTTTCAAATACACACTATATGACAAATTGATTATGTTTAGTGGAAAAAAGTAGTGCATTTAACAATACAATCTTGCTAATTTGTGAAAGCTAATGTTCCAGTTTTATTACTATGAAAGTTGCATTAATGTGTGTATAGTATTCCAGTCAAAACGGGTTTACAAATTAATATAAAAATTGGTGTTAATTATCACATTCAGGCCTGCCATTGCCATGGCTTCCTAAATTCACTATTTCACAGAAGAAATAATGATGTTAATTACTAGTGTCTGGGTTACTTTTCTGTAATTTGTTGATAAAAAATTAAATGCATTCTTGAATTGCTCAATTGTTTCATTTTTAAAGCTTGAATCGCATGAGCTGAGGATATCATATGTTTTATGAACAAATTTTATTAAACGGCAGTTACAATGTTTCTCATTTCTTCAAATAAATGCTTCAGGTCTTAAATTTAACTGAGCTTGAATTAAATCGGGTGGATGTACGTGTGGGATTATCTGGTGCATTATATTATATGGATGGTTCTTCTCAAGCAGTGCGGCAGTTGCGTAATCTAGTTTCACAGGTTCTCCTCTAAAGTGCATATTCCATTCCAGTTTGAGATTGCTATTTTGTATTTTCATCCTTTTGATTATTCTTTCTCTTTTTGTTTCAAATATGTCTAGAAAGTTGAGGGGTGTGTCTGTAGTCTGTAGACTCTATACTTTGGAGTAATCTCATGCCTAAAATGTTTCAGTCTGAGGTATCAAATGGAAAGGCCTTATGAGCTTGGCCTAATTTGAATCTTTTACTTGAATTAGACCCAGGCTGCTTGATTTGCACCGACCATATAGGCTAGGAAAAAGAAGCAATGATAATTAATTTCTGAAATTATGGAAGTGTTTGCAGAAGTGGTCTGTTTTGCACAATGGAATTCAGACACCTGTAGAATATATTTATTATTTACTTGGATTCAAGTTGGGTGGAAATTTTATGTGATAAAAAAGCACCTCTCAAACTGAAGGGGAAATTTTATCTCACAGCTGTAAGACTGGTGATGTTATAGAGTTGGGCGGTAAAAAACCAATATGAAGATTAAATTAGTGTAGCTGAGATGCAAATGTTGAGTTGGGTGTGTGGAAAGACTAGATGGGATAGGATTAGGAATGACAACATTAGAGAGAGTTGGGGTAGCACCTATAGTAGAAAAGATGGCAGAAACTTGGCTTAGGTAGTTTGGGCATGTGAAGAGGAGACCTGTAGAATTCTGTAGTGAGGAAAGTAGATCAAATGTAGGTTAGTCACAACACAAAGCTAGAGCTTGGGGAAGACCTAGGAAAATTATAAGAGAAACTATAAGGAAAGACCTAGAGATTAATGAGTTGGAAAGAGATATGATATATGATAGAACATTATGGCATCGTTTGGTCCATGTTGCAGACCCTACTTAGTGGGATAAGGTTTGGTTGTTGTTGTTGTTACTTGGATTCACCGAAGTTTATAGCCAACTAATTCTATATTTGTAAATGTATAACAAAGGTGAGGGAAAATATGTGTAATCACTGGAAAAATTGTTTACATTTAGTTTGCATGTTTTATTTGTATAAACAGTCAGCTTCTTATGTTTTGTTGGTGTTTCGAATGTGGACATGCTTTCGTGTATATCTAAAAAGGAAAATATGGAAATTTTTTAGGCAAAGGTTGTATTCAATTCTATGATAATTGTGAAAGAAGATTTGGAAGCTAAAACCTTCCCATTTCAATACCTGCCAATGCTTTTCTCAGCTAGTGGTGGATGATTGTGAAATATTCTTTCAGAACGTACTTGATTATTTGCTTTTCATTTGATATATTGTGTTCTTTTTCCTTTGCTTTTATCAATAAATAAAACTAGAAAAAGGTAGTATAATCTAGGTCCAATGACAATTATCCTATGGCCTGTGGTTATAGGGTGATGTACTTTAGAGTAAAGCAGATAGGACCCTTGGGCCATATGACAATGTGATGACTAAAATATGACCCATGTCTGTTAGTTTGGGAGCGGAGTCCGTAGAGTCAAGGGAAAGAGTGATGGAGGGAAGGAGGGAAGAAGGGGTAAGTTGTAATGAAAGGCAGGCATGAATATTGTTGAGTCAAGTTTAGGAAAATCTAATAGGGCCGTCAGTGATAACATAATTGGCCCAAAGTTTGGAAAATTTATGAAAGGAGGAATAGGAAGCAAGAGAAGCATGCTGAGTTGGCAGAGTGAGATTTTAGTTAGTAGTGGTGGTTTGTGAGTTCTGTTATATAAGGGAGTGGAGTGGAGAGAGAAGGGAAGAAAAGTTAATTTCTGTTATTAGCAGAGAATTTGCGTATTCTTTGAGGAGCTTAGCTATGGGGTAGTTAGGGAGGTTGTTCACTACTACATTTCAATCGGATTTTCATCAATAATATCAGGATTTTCAGAACTTTCATTCCCTGCACCTGCTTAATTTGTACTGTTTGATTACCTTAAATTCTGGTCTACAACAGAATCTTTTTCTCTGGTAGGAGGTCTAAGCTTTGGTTGTCACTTTGCCATCAAAAATGTAAGAGTAATTCTACTCATTCACCATTAATAAAAATCCTTTTTCTATTCAAGTTATGTGAGCCTATCATTAGTCTGACCTGCCGGATCTATCAAGAGGAGCTAGCTATAGCCATTGAAAATGTCGGACAGAGTTGATGCTTTGGGGGCATATATTGCAACAATGGAAGAGACTTTGCATCAAACATTCGCAGAGTTCTGTCACTCTCTGGCGGAGGAATTCACGAAACTGAGTAGCACACCGGAAAGAACTCCTGTCTCGACATTCTCGGAAAAGAATATTGTTGAGTCAGTTTAGTAGAATCTTTTTCTCTAGTAGGAGCTCTAAGCTCTGGTTGCCATCCAAACTGTAAGAGCGATTCTGCTCATTCACCATTAATAAACATCTTTTCTCTATTCAAATTATGTGAGTCTTATCATTGGTTCGACCTGCCGGATCTATCAAGAGGAGTTAGAGAATGCCACCAAAAATATTGGACAAAGTTGATGCTTTGGAGGCATGTATTGCAATGATGGAAGAGACCTTGCGTCAGACATTCCTAGAGTTCCGTCATTCTCTGGCAGAGGAATTCAAGAAACTGCGTAGTACACCGGAAGGAACTCCTGTCTCTGCATTCTCGGAGGAGACGGTGATGAAACACTGGATTGCCGTGAAGGAGGTGGAATTTCCTTCGTTCGACGACGAAGATCCTGCAGCACGCCGAGACATATTTTGAGGTTCAAGGAACATTAGAAGTGAAAGTATGACTAGCTAAGCTGAGTATGGAAGGGGCGACTGATAGAAACCAGAATTTACAGAATGAAAATGGAATTCTATTGAATGAAAGTGATGAGCAGCAAGCTCTACAATGGTGAAATCAGCAAGAAAAGAAAACTAGAGTTCCAGGAACTCCTACCAGAGCATAATCTGCTCCTAATCCAGAGAGAGATACTCCTATCTGCCTAACATTATCTTTCTCAATCCTTATCTAACTACCCTTCCCTCTCTTTTATAACAGAAATCTATAACAGAATTCCATAAAGTCAGTGAATATACTAACTAACTCTTATTCTCTAATCAACCTATCTATTGGGCCAAGGCCCAATATCTAGTCTCCTATCAGCGATCATTCAATTGTTCAATACTTCAATCTACTTCATGAAACTGAGGATGAATTAACCTGGCTGAAATTGAAGTGAGCCGTAATCAACAAAACTGGCAAAAAAAGGCACAAGCAGACTTGGAAAAAGATGGCCATAATGTTGATCTCTGGAATTATGGAAGTTTTGCAAAAGGATTTCAGTAGTCTGTTTTGTTCCCATCAGAATATATTTATATAGCGGGATTCAGATAAGATACTTGGTTTGGGCCCAAGCCCAACAACTGGGCTGAACAGGGAATTTAGAGGGTGTTGATATTTGCATAATTAATATATTCTGTTTATAGGAATATCTTTGCATATATTCTGACAGAGCTTTGTTCTGAAGAGTATAGGGACAAACTGGATATAATACAATCACTTTATACTATTCTGTTCTTGGGTTCCTATAAGATTCACCGGAAGTTTACAGCCATTTATTTCTATGTTTGAAGAGGTCTATCCAAGGAAGGAATGGATCACAATCTTAAATAACATGGTACACAATAATGTAAAACAAGAACCAATGCCTAATAAAAATGACACCCCTCCTTGTACTAGTGGTTCTTTTAACTTTTCGTTTTTGGAGGATTTCTATCTTCTTCCCTTTAGACATTTTTCCTTCCTATTTGTGTTCTTGTACTAAACTTGATTCTGTCCCTATTGGACTTGGTTTTGCATGCTGATCATTAACATAAGTTAGAAGCTGCCACTTTGAGATATATCGATTGTACACCTTCTTTCGTTAAATCTTAGTAGCCTTTTAGGTATTATTACCTTATAATTTGGAGTCTAGAACTTGACATTTTGTAAATAATGCTGGATTATTTTAAATTTTGGTGCTAACTAATTATTTTAAATGGTTATACTTGTCAAGGTTTGCATTGTCTCTTTGTACAATAATTCTCTTTGCTATTCTTCTATTTTTAATAGCTTGTTGATCCATGTTCTGGTGATGGTGTTACCTTTTCAGGATCCAGTTCTGTGCAGTGTGACAGTTGGTGTTTCCCACTTTGAAAGATGTGCCCTTTGGGTTCAAGTGTTGTATTACCCATTCTATGGTAGTGGTGCTGTTGGAGACTATGAAGGTGACTATGCTGAGGAGGATCCTCAAATCATGAGACAGAAGAGAAGCTTAAGACCCGAACTAGGTGAACCAGTGATATTGAGATGTCAGCCTTATAAAATTCCATTGACAGAGCTACTTTTACCACATCAAATATCACCTGTTGAGTTTTTCCGACTGTGGCCCAGTTTGCCAGCTATTGTAGAATACACTGGTACATATACATATGAAGGGAGTGGCTTTCAGGCTACTGCAGCCCAGCAGTATGGTGCATCTCCTTTCTTGAGTGGACTGAAATCGTTGTCTTCCAAGCCATTCCACAAAGTTTGCTCACATATTATCCGCACAGTGGCAGGGTTTCAGGTGTGGATTTGCTATTTATCTTTTCCTTTTTATGCCTTTCATAAAGAATGTCTGTTTTTGTACCGTTCATGCAATCACATAGCATGAATTTGTACAAACAATTGAATTGTGTATTGCTGAGCAAGTGCTCATCATATAAGCGCTTATATATAAACTATTTCTATAGTCAAAGGGATAATGTGGTTAAACGGAAATGGATCCCCACATGATGAAAAAAACATGAGGGGGTCATGTTTTGATCTCAACCATTCAATTAGTGGCTTGAGTGAGAGAGAAAATGTGTGTAAAAATAAAGATAGAAAAATGAATGGTTGAGATCAAAACACGACTCATGTTTTTTTCAACACGAGGGAGTCCATTCCCGTGGTTAAACTGTTTTCTAAGTTATAAGTTGTTTTCCCTCTTCACAAGTTACAGGGAGAGCTTATTGTAATAAACTGAAAAAAAGATATGGACGTGTCACAACACGTAAGCTATTTTCATAAAGTCTCCCAAACACTTACACAAGTGCTTATGTCATAGATAAGACTTATATGCATAGTCCTCTTAAATTTAGAGCTGTTACTATTTGTTACTATTTAATCTGTCCTCTGTTTGATTTTACTTGTATGCTTATACTTCAGTTATGTACCTTAAGGTAGTGCAAATTGGCTGACATAAAATAGGATATAAAAATAGCAAAAGTAGGTATTATATGCATTGTATTGTGTGTTGGAATTTGCTGACCCTTTGCCCCTTTTCCTCCATCCTATTCTGGAACAGTTGTGTTATGCTGCTAAAACATGGCACGGTGGCTTCTTGGGGTTGATGATTTTTGGTGCAAGTGAAGTGAGCAGAAATGTGGATTTGGGTGATGAAACGACAACTATGATGTGTAAATTTGTGGTACGAGCATCTGATGCATCTATTACCAAGGAGATTGCATCAGATCTTCAGGGTTGGTTGGATGACCTTACTGATGGTGGTGTGGAGTATATGCCTGAAGATGAAGTCAAATCGGCTGCAGCCGAGAGGCTTCGAATATCAATGGAAAGGATAGCCTTGTTGAAGGCAGCCCAACCACGGCCCAAAACACCAAAATCCGAATCTGACGAGGAAGAGGAAGAAGATGATAAAGACAAAAGGAAGGATGGGGAAGAAGATGAGAAAAAGAAGGGACCTACAACACTATCCAAATTAACTGCTGAGGAGGCTGAGCATCAAGCTCTTCAAGCAGCAGTTCTACAAGAGTGGCATATGCTCTGCAAGGATAGGACCACTGAAGTTAACTAACTATTTTCCTCTTTCTGTATTGATTTGTTATGTTTGTTTTTTAACTTTATCTGTTTTGGGGCTTTGATAAACTAATGAGTATATTCTTTGTAATCCTCTTCTCTTATTTTTACATATACATATTAGGTAGAAACCAGAATTCTTTCTATAAACTTGAGTGTATTATTCTTTGTAGTATTCCCTTTCCCACTATTTCTGGAAAGAGCTATCTACATGTATCTGCTTTTGATGTTATTTTATACTTAGCATCTTGGAACTATCTTTTTTTTTTTGGCCAAGAAAACTAGTATTTTATTTATGGTTAAATTACACTTTGTTATTCAAGTAATGTAGTTTTGACTTTGATCTCTTTGAGGTTTGTTTACTTTTACGAGAAAATTTTTATTTTTATTTTTTAAAATGTTTCACTTTAACTTGTTTTTAAGATTTGAGATTTTTTATGTGAATTATTGCAATGAAGAGAAGTGAAATGCTAGTTTAAGATTTTACATTTTTTTGAATTAATATAAACTATTTGAATACTTATATAGTTTTTATAAATATAAACAATTGTTTATTAAATAGTGTCTTTTTATTTAAATTTTGAGACTCAGTTATTTATTTCTTTGTAGCAAATAATTGTAACAAATTTTAAGAAATAAAAATAGAAAATATTTTTATAAAGTTACTTTGTTTATTAAAATAGAAAATAACAAAAAGCAAAAAATATTTTGTTTCCTAAAGTTACTTGAAAATATTTTGTTACTTGAAAAGAGATCAAAGTTACTAAAGTTACTTTGTTTATAATTTGTAGCAAATAATTGTGACAAATATTTTGTTTCCTAAAGTTACTTTGTTTATTAAAATAGAAAATAACCCTAATATTTAAATATTTTGTTTCCTAAAGTTACTTGAAAAGCAAACCAAAAACAAATAATAAAGAGGGAGAAGACAAATCTAAAGTTGAATGTTATAACACTCAGGAATTTGGGCAATTTTTTTGGGAATGTCGTAATGCTCCTAATCAAGAGGAGGAAGAGGCTAATCTTATTGACGAAGATGAACAGTCAACTTTGTCGCTAACACTCATGGAAGAAGATAGAGATGCTAATAGTTCATGGTACTTGGACAATAGTGCAAGTAACCATATGTGTGGAAGCAAAGAGAAATTTGTGGAGCTTAATGAAAAGATGAATGCAAATGTTTCCTTTGGAGACTCATCAAAAGTGAAAATTGAAGGGAAATGTACGATTCTAATCTCTTCTAAAGATGGGAGCCATAAGTTGATTAGTGATGTATACTATGTGCCTAAATTAAAAAGTAATATTTTGAGTTTGGGTCAACTTCTTGAAAAAGGATATGAAATTCTCATGAAAAATAAATATCTTCGACTTAGAGAACAAAATAATAATTTAATTGCAAAAGTTCTTATGTCGAAAAATAGAATGTTTATCTTGAACCTAAGAACTATTGAAGCAAAATGTTTGAAGATGAGTGTCCAAGATGAAGCATGGCGTTGACATATGAGGTATGGCCACTTGAATTTTAGTGCACTTAAAATTATGGGAAAAAAGAGTATGGTGAAAGGGATGCCCTCAATCAATCATCCAAATCAATTGTGTGAAGGTTGTCTTCTTGGCAAACAAGCTAGAAAAAGTTTCCCTAAAGAAGCCACATCAAGAGCACCTAAGCCACTGCAACTTGTGCATACTGACTTGTGTGGACCAATCAATCCATCTTCATTTGGTAAGAGTAAATATTTCATTATCTTTATTGATGATTTTAGTAGAAAAACTTGGATTTATTTCTTAAAACAAAAATCAGAAGCTTTTGTTGCTTTCAAGAACTTCAAAGCTCTTGTAGAGAAGGAGAGCAATCATGAAATCAAAGCTTTGAGATATGACCGAGGAGGTGAATTCACTTCGAAAGAGTTTAATGAATTTTGTGCAACTCATGGAATCCGTCGTCCATTGACAGTTCCAAGATCTCTGCAACAGAATGGAGTGGCCGAGAGAAAGAACATAACTATTTTGAACATGGCAAGATGCATGCTAAAATCCAAAAGGATGCCAAAGGAGTTTTGGGTTGAAGCAGTTTCTTGTGCGGTCTATTTGGAAAATCGCTCTCCAACTTCAAATGTCAAAGACCAAAACCCTCTAGAAGCATGGAATGGAAGAACACCTAGTGTTTATCATTTGCGTGTCTTTGGGAGCATAGCATATGCATATGTGCCACAACAAGAAAGATCCAAACTTGATGATCGAAGTATCAAATATATCTTTGTTGGCTATGATCCACATTCTAAAGGTTACAAGTTGTACAACCCCTGCAACAATAAGGTACTGGTGAGTCGTGATGTTGAATTTGATGAATATGCTACATGGAATTAGGAGGATCAAGAAGAAACAAACAGTAATTTCCTTCCATATTTTGAAGAAGATCAAGAGGCCACAACACGAGTTCAAAATGCAACTCCACCTTCTTCACCTCCGTCTTCACCTACTTCTCTAGATGAAAGTTCAAGCGAGAGACCAAGTAAGATAAAAGATATAGAAGACATTTATGAATGGTCAACTGAAATTACTCTTGACCTTGAAGAGTTGTATTGTCTTTTGGCGGTTAGTGAACCATAAATTATGGAGAAACAATGAAAGATAAAAGGTGGAGACAAGCCATGGACGAGGAGATCAAATCAATTGTGAAGAACAACACTTGGGAATTAGCAACTCTTCCAAAAGGCATGAAGCAATTGGAGTCAAATGGGTGTACAAGGCTAAAAAGAATGTCAATGGAGATCTTGAAAAATACAAAGCAAGACTTGTTGCAAAAGGCTACAAACAAAAACATGGAGTTGACTATGAAGAAGTTTTTGCACTAGTTGCTCGCATGGACATTATTCGTTTGTTAATCTCTGTCGCAGCTCAAAAGAAGTGGAAACTTTATCAACTTGATTAAAATCGAGATTTCTAAATGGCTATCTTGAAGAAGAGGTCTATGTTGAGCATCCAATGGGGTACATGATTAAAGGACGTGAAGATAAGGTTTTGAGATTAAGAAGAGCGTTGCATGGATTAAAGCAAGCACCAAGAGCATGGAATAGTCGCATCGACAAATACTTCCAAGACAATGAATGGGTTTGCTCGTTGTCTCAATGAATATGCTCTTTATGTCAAAGTTTGTGATAATGGAGATATTTTGGTTGTTTGTCTCTATGTGGATGATCTAATATTCACTGGGAACAATCCAAGTTTGTTTGAAGAGTTCAAAAAGGCCATGGCACTTGAGTTCGAGATGACTGATATCATGCTCATGTCATACTACTTAGGCCTAGAAGTAAAGCAATTGGAAGACGGTATATTTATTTCTCAAGAAAACTATGCAAAGGAAGTTTTGAAGAAATTTAAAATGTTTGATTGTAATCCGGTGAACACACCAATGGAGAGCATACTGAAGTTGTCAATGTTTGAAGATAGACAAAAGGAGGACCCTTCTTTTTTCAAAAGCCTCGTTGGAAGCCTAAGATACTTAACATGTACAAGATCTGACATTCTATATGTGGTTGGAGTAGTGAGTCGTTTCATGTAAGCTCCTACTACTACACACATGAAAGTCACTAAGAGGATACTTCGCTACCTTAAAGGTACACTTGAATATGGACTATTTTACTCTTCTTCTAATGATTTTAAATTTTTTGGATTTTGTGATAGCGACTTTGCGGGAGATATTGATGATAGAAAGAGTACTAGTGGCTTTATATTTTTCATGGGAGACTGTGCTTTTTCATGGAGCTCAAAGAAGCAACCTATTGTCACACTTTCAACATGTGAGTCAGAGTATGTAACAACAACATCTTGCACTTGTCATGCCATTTGGCTAAGGAGATTATTGGAGGAACTTCATATACCACAAAAGGAAGCTACTCATATTTATATAGACAACAAGTCGGCACAAACACTTGCAAAGAATCCAGTGTTTCATGATCATAGCAAGCACATAGACACAGGGTACCATTTCATTAGAGAATACATTGTCAAGAAAGAAGTTGAGCTTAAATATGTGAAGACTCAAGATCAAGTTGCATATATTTTTACAAAGCCGTTAAAATTTGAAAACTTTCAAAGGCTAAGAGCAAAACTTGGAATGAAGAAGAAAATTTCAAACTAAGGGAGAGCAATGTTATTACTAATATGAAATTAGATAATTCTAGAACCATGTAGAATTTCCATGTAAGAATCTAGAAGTGTTTTAATTATAGAAAATTGTGGGAAGCTCATAGAAGTCGGTATTAATTAGGAAGCTCTTAGAAGTCCATGTTAATTAGGAAGCTCCTAGAAATGTGTCTAAAGTTTTCTATTTGTACCTATAAATACCTACTTGTACTTGACATTAAGCATCAAGCAAATTGAGAGTTTTCTATTAGAAATACCTCATTTATCTAACAAATAAGACTTAAATGCATAATCCTCTTAAATTTAGAGCTGTTACTATTTAATCTTTGTCCTCTGTTTGATTTTCCTTGTATGCTTATACTTTTTCTGAAACAGTTATGTACCGTGCAAATTGGCTGACATAAAATAGGATATAAAAATAGCAAAAGTAGGTATTATATGCATTGAATGTGTGTCAGAATTTGCTGACCCTTTGTCCCTTTTCCTCCATCCTATTCTGGAACAGTTGTGTTATGCTTCTAAAACATGGCACAGTGGCTTTTGGTGCAAGTGAAGTGAGCAGAAATGTGGATTTGGGTGACGAAACGACAACCATGATGTGTAAATTTGTGGTACGAGCATATGATGCATCTATTACCAAGGATATTGCATCAGATCTTCAGGGTTGGTTGGATGACCTTACTGATGGTGGTGTGGAGTATATGCCTGAAGATGAAGTCAAATCGGCTTCAGCCGAGAGGCTTCGAATATCAATGGAAAGGATGGCCTTGTTGAAGCCAACCCAACCACAGCCCAAACACTACAACATTTTTGAGTTGTGGCAACAATAAAAAAGTGTGGCGTAAATCAAAATATTTGTGGCCTAAAGGTTAGGCAACGGTTTGGTGACGGTTTACAAAGTGTGTCGTAGGTGGCCGTGGCCTATTCTTTAAGACAACGGTTTTTTACTTTTGCCCATGAAGTAAAAAACCGTTGGTGAATACACTCAAAGAGGCCACAATTTGTTTGAATGTTTGTGGCAATGGTTTTATGAACTGGTTTTGCCAACAATTTATAAATGTTGCATATACAGTTAGGCCACGATTTTGTGTAAATTATTTATGTTTCAGGCAACACATTTAAAACGTTGTCAAAAGAATAGGCAACATTTTTTGGTCAAAAAAATTTAAATGTTGCCTTTTTGTTTAGGCCACAATGATGAAAATGTTTTAAACCACACTTTTTATGTATTGTCTATACTTTTCAACCATAAACATTCAATTTATTTAGTCTACATTTTTCTATTTATTGCCTATAGGTTTATCATACACTCTCATTTTTTTTTGCAAACATTGATAATTAATTATTATTGCTTGTAATTCATAATTGAATATTAACTAATTGTCATTGAACAAAACACAAAAGAGTTAAACATAATCAAGTCTTAATTAAAGTATATATTACGAAGAAAAATGATTGTCTCATCAAAATAATGTAACACAAATATTACTAGATATCAAAAAAAAACCAGTACATGATTAAATA
>JBBPBR010000006.1:19163491-19203167 GCA_037974775.1 Cicer pinnatifidum | reverse complement strand
ATATATATAATTTTTCTAAAAATGCTTCAATGAGTAAAGCACTAAACAACCTTGATATTTATTTACACATTAATTACATGTTATGATTACCTGGAGACATCAATCAAAGTTCAACTCTCTTGAGTACATAAATATGAAGAAATATATTTTCAACAGAAATCATAAATGATTCTTGTTGTTTCCAACACTCTTTTAAGATGGTAAATAGATATTTTCCATTTCATGTTTGAAAATAATTTTTTCAAAATTTGAACTCTACTCGATCTTTGTGATAATATCTACAAGTTGCCATTGTGAGGACACATATGATGTAACACCGCGATTATTAAACAGTTATTATTGAACTTCTAAACATTAATTTTGAAAATACTTTAAGATAATTATTCTTTCAATTTTTCTATTCACACCCCCCTTTTTACTATCCAGACCCCTCAATTTTAAAAACCCCCAAAATGCCCTTGCCTATTTATTATATTTTTAACTCTAACCTCTCATTCATTCATCTTCATCTTCGTCAATATCTTCAATCATTAGGCATGCGTCTTCTTCATCAATGTTGTTGTTTTTATTTTCCAAATTGTATTGTTGTTGCTGCTGATTTCGTAGCAAACCCAAAATGTAATGTTGTAGGTGTTTTTGAATATGTGTTCGTGCCCTAAAACCAGAAACGTACTTGTACTGAGTTCAGATACGTTTCTGGGATTGTTGAGTTCACGTACATGAACTTGGTTGATGTAGGTATTTAGACTTGGTGACTTCGATTGTGATATGGTTTTGCAGATATGGTGCGCACCATGTTTACCGACATAGTAGGTCGAGTTATAATTAACTATACTAGTAATGAGGGTACTTTGAATGATGAGGGTTGTCGTGTTAGACCAACCACTTATGCACGGGCTCAACGTGTTGAGGAGCAGCATGAAGTGAAATGGGAAAGGTGGGGATGACATGAACAACGCCGATTTCAACAACAATCATAAGAAGAGGCTCAATAGGAAGATGAGATCCAACAGGAAGAGTAACAAGAGGGCTAACTAGAGAACACAAATGAACCTCCTTAGGCCGATTTCAACATGATCACAAATGACAAGTCTATCCTTAGGACATTTTGTGATCATGTGGCAACTCGACTTTAGGATGGCGCAATAATTTTGTCGATTATATTACATTTTTAATAGTTGTTGTCGTAATGTGTTTTAACTTATATTTTTTTGCTTAATTTATTTCAGGATCATGGGAAATTAAAGGTGTTTAGCAAAGAAAAAAAATTAAAAGAAGTTGTGATTGAACATCAAAAGGTTGAGCAATTGGTTAAAAGCTCGAGATTATATTCGTTGCTAAAATGTAGTTACGAAATAATTGACAAAGGGATCATTTCTGCTTTCGTAGAGAGGTGACATCGAGACACCAACACCTCCATCTTCCAATTGGGGAGATGACAATTACTCTGGATGATATCTCCTCTCTAATATATATTTCCATCACCGATGCATTCTTCAGTGTTAATGTATTTAACAAGGACGACGGTGCAAATATATTGGCTAAACTTCTCGGAGTTACTGAGGTTGCTTCTTATGTTGAGCTTAATGCCACACAGACAACCTTAATTCAATTTAGTTGGTTACTTGAAGTATACCATCAACACTGTTTTGACCAGCATTGATATATGGTTATGAGGGCATTTCTTTTATTTTTGGTCGGTTGCACCCTTTTTAGCGACAAAAGTGCCTTCGCATTTAGCATTGCATATTTAGAGTACTTATGAGATCTCAATTCAAGTGGGGGATATGCATGGAATGCTGCTACCTTTGCTTACCTCTATGATAATCTCCGCGAAGCGAGTATGCATTAGACCAGAACGATTTCTGTGTATCTGACATTGTTATAGATAAACTCTATGGTTGTCTATTGAGTTGATAATTTCTATTATTAATTATGAACTAATGATATGTTAAGGGTTGGGTTTATGAGCATTTCCCAACATTATATGTAGATTGTTGTAAATCCTCTCCTAGATATGTGGAGGACAACACTAGAGAACTTCGATGGAAGCCAAAGAGAGATAAGGGTTTGGTTGTTTCATTTATGAAAGCTCTTGACGAGATTGATGTTGATTAGATATGCTGGACACCCTACGAAGAACATCCAGAGAAACAACCATTTGAGGACGTTTTAATATTTAGAGTGTGGAAACAATGGGGTCCGAGATATATGCTCTTCTGTTAGATAGGATTTTGCATTAATACGGTCATGTCCAAACCATTACTGGTTCACCTTTGGAGATAGTAGGTCAGACGACCACACGAGAGAAAATGGACATAATGTTTACACAATACACTGTGGATGTAGTTGATGCTAGCACGGTTGCACAGAGACCTGCAGACTACGCGAACCATTATATGGAGTGGTTTCACAAAATTTCTCATCCATACATCATTCTTAGAAGACCAGTCCATGTAGGTCATTCGGTTCCACAACATGCCGACGAGAGTCCAATTGAAATAACGATAAATTTATACAAATTCATCAGATAACTAAATTAATTAGTTATCTATTTTTTTTAACTAAATTATTTAATTTATGTTTTAATGCAGCGTCGAACAATACAAATTATATAAGAGCTTCTTGGTCATGAATTGGTATTACGTGATGGCATCGCACTCGTAAATGAAAAGTTAATTTACTCTATCAAATATGAATAACGTATAAAGAAATGGAATGTGGGATAATACTATACCTCACTATTTCACATGCACAAGGTAGAGCATGTGCTGTCCTAATCATGCAATGACACTCAGACTATACTTCACGTGGTCATACTCTGCTGCAATGTGATCTATTGCAATTTTGGACATAACACCACACAAATAGGCGTACAATATGTTACTATGTCGATGTATCTTTTTAATGATGAACTTTTCAAATGATGCTATTATCTCATTGTGTTGTAATACAATCATGTTATTGATGGATTCCCAAACACTACATATATCACCAAAATTGTCTTGTAATATTATTTTCAAACTCCAATACGCTGACTCAACCCTTGTGTTGTGGTTTTCCCAAAGTGCATAACTCTAATTGTACCCTTGTGAGGAACTAACCACTGCTCATGTACATAATAATAAAAAATAGAACAACATCTACAAATTCCTTCAAAGATACCCAACTTCATGTAGCACTACGTCTCATCATAACTGTAAAAAAAAGCCTCCCATGCCTCTATTGTTTGCACCTGCTTCTTTTTTGGGAACACGGTCATCTTGCACTTGGCTTTGACATTTTTGCATACGTTAAACAATCATAATAAATTGATTGCTTTTGGAAAAACATATTGAACTGCGTTCATCAAAGCAAGGTCTTTATTAGTAATAGTGATTTCAATTTCACCACTTGGAATATGTTCTTTCAACATTTGTAGTTCCCACACAAAATTATCAGTACGCTCAGACTATAGATATTCAAATCCTACCCAAAATGTCATTTCAGTAGTAGTAAAACCAATAAACTTAAGTGATGTCATTCGATACCTACATGTCTTATATGTGCTATCCATAATCAATACTATGTGAAAATTATTTACAAGACTGATAGAATATGGATGGATCCATAATATGTCCCTCAACTCATCTGAAACTTCTACCTTTATATATCGATAAACGTATTTGTCGTATTGCATCAATGTCAAAAGAATTTGCATTTCCGTTTTATTACCTCTAAGTGATGAACAATATGCTTGATGTGCATTGTAAACTTGTTTTATATTCGTCAAACTTTCAACATTATGATCCTTTAGTGTCATCAATATGTTTCTTGTTTTGACCATGTTCTTCGTCATATCACCAAGTAAAACTTTCTCTTCTAGAGACAATCGGCGTATTCGTGGTTATGGAGACCCCATATTATATGCAGATACCACCCCTCACCAACACTTGATAGTGTTCCTCTAAATCTAAATGGACATTCACATTTTCTAGTCCAACTACTCCTCTCAGGTTTAATATTCTTCAAAGGTCTACATTTACCATTTTCTTCACAATGAAATCAGTTCAAGTAAACGTACGTGAACTCCGTTCACGAACGCTTACGTAACTCAGTTCAAGTAAACTTACGATTCACACACATTTACTCAATTCACGGACGCTTACGTGAACTCAGTTCATGTACTTCATTGAGATGACTTATACATGAATAGAATTCACACACATTTACTTGATTGAATTCACGTACATTTACTTGAACCGAGTTCACGAAAGTGTACATGAATTGAGTTCACGTAGGTGTTCGTGAATTCAGTTCACGTACAACCTGAGAATTCTTAAACTCCAATGACTATACAATCTTAAATCACGTACTCTTATGTGAACTAAATTCACGTATTTCCTGGGATTTCTTAAATTTAATAACGTACGTGAACTCAATTCACATAAGGTTACAACGTACGTGAACTGAGTTCAAGTAAAATTTCCAAATTTTAAAATCAAAACAAACTCAAAAATAGATCAATGAACATACCTTGTTGGGCCATTTTAACCACAATGATAAGAAGATACTAATGGGGCGTAAGTTATGAGTGAGGGTTGTGAGTTATGATCGGTGAGTTATGGATGATTTTGTGATATTTGAGTTATGAGGTTAAGAATGGTTCTGAAGGGATAAATGAGGTTTAAAGAGTATTATAAATAGGAAAGGACATTTTGGATATTTTATTTTTGTTTTTAAATTAAGGGGTGTGGGTAGTAAACAATGGGGGACAGTGGGTAGCAATATTGTTATTCTCTTTGTCTTATAAAAATGAGTAGTTTTTTTTTTTTTTTCCTTTTTATAAACAAAATTTATTCTAAAAATAACACTAAGAGTGATCCACAATGTTTTCAAATCTAAAGTATGATGTAAAATATAGAAGAGTTCAACTATAACTCATTACCATAACATAAGTATGTAGGCAAATATAGTTTTCAAAAGTCACATTACAATATTAAAATATAACCAAAACACAAACCAAAGTGAAGGTAAGCTGATCAACATGAGTCTCCCCAAGTAACCCTAACAAAATATTTGATCCGCGAGGCCAACACAATAATTAAGGAGCTTGACTACTAGGCCACATCAACATCATTTGATCAAATATGGCGTTCAGCCCAAAAAAAATACATGTATGAGGTCACCAAACAAAATAGCATATAAAATAATACAATCAAGATAATTATCACATGTTATAAAAAAAAGATAATTACTATGCACAACATCCTAATACAATAACTATATAACAACACACATGACTATATAATACCATTAAATTATTGTGATGTTCTATCCAGACAATATTATCATATCTCCACAAGGATTATGGCACCCATCACGGATTACCACTAATGCTATATTTCTGCAAAAATTCGTGGTATATATTACAGATCACCACTAAGGTCCATGTATGCATGAACATATTCACCAACTCGAATTATAATCATATCATGTATATCTAAAGATTGCATTCTTTCTTAATAAAATTCATATGATAATGATTAAAACACCAAATTCTCATAAGAAAATGAGTCCACAATAATACACACATTCATACATATATAAATTGTGTATGAATTAAATCATGAGATGTACCATATAATATATAGGGGTAAGACATCAAAGCTTATATGCAATAACCATGGAGTACACATAATTTTTTTGCATAAACAATTCGAACGCATAATATTTTTTTTGCATGTTAGTAGGTGCCGTTACCTCTTGTAGCTTTTCTTAAGTTAATTAAAAATAGATCATACACCCTTGATCTACTAAGTATGCACCTTCACGTCAAAAAATCTTATATAGTACTTATGAAAATTAAAATCTTAACTCGTAAACTTATAAACACTAAAAGGATTTTGTTTTAGATTCAAATACAATAAAATCTCTACTTTAAAATTCATAAATTTTAACAAAACACTTATGAATTTAAAGCCATTAATTAGTACACAAAAATATGAAACTTGTCATCACCGTAAATAGGACGCTCACGAATCTTTAACGTGTAATCGGCTAATCTTTTAAAGAATTCATAGACACAAATCTAAAACTTTTAAAGTACTAATTTAAAGAGGTTATATGCAAAAGTTTGAAACTTGTCCTCCCCACAAATGGAAGGATCACTACTTGTTTCCCTATTTGGACAATTCTTTTGTTTCGAAGTTTTCCTACACATATTAGACTCCTCATTAAGAAATTCATAAACTAAAACCTTAATTTCAAGAATAGAAGTTATTTTACAACTTGCATGAAAATATAAGATAGTATGCACTCTTTATTATTCATGTCATTTCAAACCATTTTTTTCATATTAGCACAAGCTTCATTGATTTTATTAAAATAGCAAACAATGTTCAAATTCGGCAATGATCACTTCGTGAAAAGCTTGGGATGTCTAGTTTTCAAATAAAAATTTTAAGTGTACAAACTGTAAGCCGTTTGGTACAAAATTAACAAGAAAGCCTCTGATGTTCGAAACTGGACAGCTTATTGTTTGATGAGTTGTGGTCTTATTTAAAATATACAAACTTCTTCAAATTCAGCAAATCATATGTTCAAAATATAGAGAACTGAGTCTAGTTTCCATTCTAACAAGAACCATTCAAAAATGACGAATACACTTAACGTTATGATCAAAATATAATAAACATAGGGAAAATCGAGATTCATACTTTCAACACCATAATACACATGTGACATCATCAAACATTAGTATGCAAAGAAATTTAAATATTTGGCTTCCTATCTTCAAGATAGGTAATTACAGATAAATTTTAAGGGGGTAATTTATTTCATTTATGTTCTCGTTTCTAATCTATTAAACATAAAATGTCATTGGTCTTTAAAGTTCTTTCCTAAGTTTATTCCCAAATTTTAGAAAGTCAATTATAGAAATTTACCAAACTCAAGATCCTCTTACTCTCAAAGGTAAAATTCATATTTTGGTCCCAATACACTTTGGCACATAAAGTTTGAATATGTAAGCTTATAAAAATTGCACCTTTATACAAAATAAACTTCAACACAAACTTAAAAATTGAGTCTAGCTCTTGAACATAAAGCATAAAGTTCGGGTTCTTCATGAGCTTATACATAAACAAAGTGTCCGGAATCTTCATTAACTTGAATATAAATTTAGAGTTTAAAACTTTTATAAACATAAAATTAAACAAAGTGTTTGAAACTTTTATGAACATAAACTAAGCAACAATAAAATAGTAACAAGAAAATAGTAATAACAAGTAATATAACAACAAAAAGATGATGATTTTGATGCCATCAAATTTTTTGTAAAAATGTCCAAAATAAAAAAGATTCCAACATCATTTCTATAAGAAGTGATCCTGCAGGAGAATTCATATATGTTTTTTTTAAAACCTTCTTTTATGAACTTAACATTTCTCATAATCTATCTTGTGCAAGAAATCCTCAACAAAATGAAGTTGTCGAAAGATAAAATAGAACCTTACAAGAAATGGCAAGAACAATCTTGAAAGAGTCTAATGTTGAAAAATATTTTTGGGCTGAAGCGATCAATACCTCATGATACATTCTAAATTGTGTATCAATAAGAAAAATTATCCACAAAACACCATATGAAATCTGGAAAAATAGAAAGCCAAACATCTCATATTTTCACATTTTTGGTTGTTATTGTTATATCTTGAACATTGAAGAAAATTTTGGAAAGTTTGATGCAAAATCGGACAAAGCTATATTTTTGGGTTACTTAACTGTTTCTAAAAGGTATCATGTTTTCAATCTAAAAACTATAATTATTGAAATCAACATGCATATATTATTAGATGATATTGATTTGAGTAAAAGAGATGAGGAAGAAGAAGAAGAAGAAGAAGAAGAACATTATGGGCAGAACTAGGAGAATGTTTTCAAGGAAGCCTATATTGATAAACAATCTCCATTTCATTCTCCTCCTAAAAGGTGGAGAATGATTAGTGATCATCCTCAAAATCAAATCATCAGAGATACAACTGATAGAATTAGACCAGAATATCATTCAAGGATGATGGCAACAACAACATGGAAATTATCTCATAAATTGAACCGAAATCAATCAAAGAAGCCATAGTTGATCAATCTTGGATTGAAGCAATGAAGGAAGAACTTCTTCAATTCGAAAAGAATGAAGTTTAAACTCCTATTCCAGATCCACAAGATCAAACCATCATAGGAACAAGATGGGTATTCATAAATAAACTAGATGAAGAAGGTAAGTTTGTAAGAAACAAAGCAAGGTTGTTGCTTAAGGGTACAATCAACAAGAAGGTATAGATTATGATGAAACTTTTACTCTCGTTGCAAGGTTAGAAGCCATACAAAATTTTCTTGCATATGCTTCTCATAAACTTATCAAACTTTTTTAAATGGATGTTAAAAGTGCATTCTTAAATGATTTTTTAAATGAACAAGTTTATATGCGTGAACCTCCCAGTTTTGAAGATCAATCAAAACCAAATCATGTTTTTAAACTCACCAAGGCTCTATATGGTTTATAACAAGCACCAAGAGCTTGGTATGAACGACTTAGTTCTTTTTTAATCAAAAATGGATTTTCTTGATGAAATATTGACACTACACTATTCAAGAAAATTGATAAAAATGATTTATTTATTGTTCAAGTGTATGTCGATGATATTATATTTGGCTCAACTAATGAGAAAATGTGCGATGCTTTTTCAAAACTCATGCAAAGTGAATTTGAAATGAGTATGATGGGAGAATTAAGGTATTTTCTTGGCTTGCAAATTAAGCAACATGAAGATGACATTTTTTTTTGTTAAGAAAAATACATAAAAGATCTCTTAAGAAAATATAAAATGAATGAAGTTAAAATCAAGATTACTATCACACATCCATCTTCTTCAATAGACAAAGATGAAAATGGAAAATCTATCTCTAAGTAAGAATATTGAGGTATGATAGGATCTTTTCTTTATTTAACTGCTAGCAGACCTGACATTGTGTTTGCAGTAGGATTATGTGCTAGATTTCAATTCGCCTCTAAAGAATCTCATTTAACTGTTGTAAAAAGGATTTTTAGATGTCTCGTTGGTACTACTGATCTTGGCATTTAGTATAGAAAAGGTTCTCAACTATTCCAATTTACTGTGATAATACAAGCGCTATAAATTTGCCAAGAAGTTTATTCGTGATCGTGTTAATAAAAAAGAAGTTTAATTAATCTTTGTTGATACTCAAAAATAACTTGCTGATATTTTTTCCCAAACCCCTTGTAGAGGATAGTTTTAATTTTATCAAGGAAAACTGAGAAGTATCAAAAATCCAATCAGTTTGCATTAAATAAATTTCCATGCATAAACGGAGAACGTTAATCATTATGCTTTTTATGCGCGCATCATTCTCTATTTTCCCTAAACAAAATCAGCAAATGCCCTTTTATTTGGCATTAATGACACTTGTTCCCTTGTCTGCAAAAGCAACTGCCACGCTGTTAATTCTCCTCTTTTCCAACACCAATCAGTCATCTCACATTCCCTCCACAAAGTGAAAAACTGCAAAATCATCATCATGTTTTTTCATCTTCCATAAAACAGTTTTTTCATCTTCCAAAATTGTAACAGTCATCTTCTCAAAACCTCCAACACCTATTCTGCAAAAATATTCAAATGGCTCAAACGAAAATGACTGCTAGGAAAAATGCTTGCTCTAACACACCTTCATCCTCATCATCTCCTCCATCTTCACCATTTAAAAATCGTTCACCCTCACCTCCACCTAAACCAACGCCACCTCATGAATCCTCTGAAAATTTATTTTCAGACTACTTGTCTTCTTCACCAAAACCCAACACTCAACACGATTCTAACCTTAATCCTATTCCCTCAACCCATTGCCAACCGTACTCCCTCCTTTATTCCAATGTCCCACTCCTAATCTGAACGAAGTCTCTCCACATTTTCACACATCCTTCTCTAAACCTACTAAGCCAAAGAGATGTTCCATGAGAGTCTCGGCTGGAATCGAAACCTCAAAGGCTGGTATCCCAAACCATCAACTCCAGACCCTACAAAATCTTCCACATCTATCAAACCCTATGAACCATCAACATTTTCATTTAAAATTGAATTGTCTTTTTCAACACCCCCAAATCAAAAAAGCAAATCAATGACTGAGATTTTTTCATCTACCAAACATTCTTAACCCTCTCCAACCAAACCCTCATCTAAACAAAATCTAAATATCAAAACAACCATAACTCTATCTCATTTTTTGGCCAAGAACAAATTAAAAACCCTTAACGAGGCAAAACAACTGCTCCCAAGCAAAAGCCTTAAGAACATTCTCCACCATCTCAAGAACGTTCACCTTTTCCTTCACTAGAACGTTCTAATCCTCCCTCTAAACATAAAAAAATGTTCTCCATCTCCCAACCACCCTCCCAAATCTGGCCCTAAAATTCGCTTATGTCCACACATTCCATCCAACCTACAAAAAATTTATGCTGAAAAATGGGTTGAACAACTTGTTGGAATTGGTAGAGTTTTCATGCTTGAAAATTTGTTTGTAGAAGGCAACTCTATTCAACACCATACAGACGCACTTGGTTGGAACCTATTTCTGCAGATCTCTGATTTTTTCTACCTGGATGTGGTGATGGCCTTTTACTGTAAAGCCCAAACCTATCCTGATAAGTCACTTCAACTGACTAGTCTAAAACGTATTGAAATTAGATTAACTCCTGACATTCTTGATCTGCCCAATGATAGACCTCATGTCTTTAGAAATAACTGGTATTCAATTCTTAATTTGAACAGGAAAGAATTTATTTCTGAACTATTTCAAGAGAGCTATAAAAACTATTTGTCTACATCCTTAAAACCCATCTGTAAAGTCTTTAATAGTATTAGCTAGAATTCTATCTTGCCGCACTGTGGGAGTCATGAGTATGTCTCTGACAATGATACGCTGGTCATCCAATATCTCCTCTAGTGCAAAAGAGTCAATATGCCTTACATCATACTTCAAAACATGATCGTTGCCACGATGAAGGACTACTAGAAAAGTAAAGTCCTGTATGGCATGCTTCTTTCAAAGGTTTTTAGGTATTTTGAAATTTTTCTCTCTTTTGAATCTTCCACCATCAAAATCTCTAATTTATCTTCCAAGAATGTTTCTCATATGAACAAACATTATTTCGCCAAATACATTCCCAAAATTTCTCTTCCTTCCACCTCTCACAAAAGAAAACGCTCAATGCGTAAGTTTGGTGCAACTTCTACTGTCCCAAGAGAACAATCTCTACCCACTGCACCAGATCATTCTCCACAAAATTCTGAACAACCAACTGCTCAAGAACGTTCTCCAAGTACTGCTCAAGAATGCTCTCCACCGTGCCCCACTCAAAAAACAGCTTAAGAACGTTCTTCCCCAAACATTCTCCCTTTCTCCTCTAATCCACCTAGCCTCTCTTCCTCCTTTCAACACACATCATTTGTAGTACCTACCATCCTTTCCCACTAAAATCCACTAAGTAACATAGGTTCTCGACTTCCTTTTCACACTACATCAATCATGTCACCAATCTTTGTCTCTCCACAAAAGACTACCTCATCCATATTTGGGATTAGTTAGTTTCTTAACTTCCCCGATACCCCCAGTCTATCCAATCATCCCCCAACATTACCAACCACTACCCTTCCCACCATTGCAACCTCGTTTGCAACTTTCTCCTCTTTTTGCACTATTGCTGCTCCATCTCAAAACACCCTCCCTTCTACCCCAAGGACAGCTCCAAACTCCATGCTAAATGTTAGAAAGTCCAACAGGAACCAACCAACAAATCCATCCTGGCTGCACTGCAAACTATTATGGTGCGACAATAACATCAGGACAAGGAGTACGCTACTCTAAGGGAATGGATTGCCATCCAGCATGCTCCTAAGTTAGGGATTTATCCTCCTCCTTTGAATCATCCTCCTTCCTTCCAAGTTGTTCCAGAACGTTCCAGATCATCGTCGTCTGAAGAATCTTCCCCCTTATTTTTTAAATAATCTAATTTATACTAAGAAGTATTTTTATAATTTGAACTTCTATACATTTTAAATCTACTTGAATCTATGCCTGATTTATTTGTTGTTGAGTGAGAAAAATATGGACATTGTGGGAGACCAAGACGGTATTTGAGGGAGGAGCAAGAAGGAAAGTTGTTTGCCTCTCTATAAATATGGTGCTTCTAATCAAAAGCATGAGGCAAGAAAATCCATTTTTTCCCTTCTCCATTTTTGTCAGTGAATAATTTTTATGATGTGTATGTGTGGGTGGGGGTTAGCTTTTTATGTTTTTTAATTTGAAATCTTTTCATCGAATGTTAATGAAACTTGTTTTGAAAAAGATCTAAACTTTTTCTTCTTTTGTCTTGATGAGGATTTGTTGAAGTCCTTTGTTTTAAGAAGGGATAATTGGAAGAAGACTACTGACTATATTAAGGACAGAATGGGAGCAGTCAGAATTGTATGTTCTGCACAATGATGATGAGGTTCAACCGTATGTTACAATACACACGAATCAGTTATCTCGTTTGAACATGAATAGGAATCAAAATTGGATAACTCGAGAGCACAATCAAAGTTTTATAACATGGTTAAAAAATCACATAAATTCAAAGTTTGATATAGACCCCGGATCAATTTCACAGAGATTGAGGTGGCTAACAAATGGTCCAAGTTTACATGTCTTTTCTTACACTAGTTATGTTATTAACGGCTACACATTTTATACCAAAGAACAAGATGATCAGACCACTATGCAAAATAGCGGAGTCACTCTCGTAGCTGAAGCGATGCATGTCTCAAGTGCAAAAGACAAAAACTCAATATATGCAAATCTATTATATTTTGGGGTTATCGAGCGTATATGAGAGTTAGAGTACACAATGTTTCGTGTTCCCATATTTGGTTGCAAGTGGGTCGATAATAATAATGGCGTCCGGATTGATGAGTCAGGGTTCTTGCTTGTCAATTTTAATAGGGTGGGATACAAAGACGAGTCTTTTATTTTAGCGTCGCAAGCTCAACAAGTGTTTTATGTCACTGATCCTGCTGATGATAAATGGTATGTTGTCCTATCGACCAATAAAATAAGTGATGATAACAATAATGATGAAGATGTTGATAATGGTCTTTTATTTGCAACATCACAACAACCACATGAAATTGATTCAAATAATGATGGTTTATATCTTAGAGATGATCATGATGAGGGAATTTGGATTAATCCATCGTTTCGTATTGTAAATGGACAAACAAATGTGAATCCCACCAGGAAAATAAGAAGGGCATCTTAATGTACATGTTTAATTGTTTTATATAAGCCATGTAATCTGAACTGAGTTAATGTAAATTTAATTGTTTTAACATGTTTAATTGTTTTATATAAGCAGCCATGTATTTGATTTTCTGATTAATTTATTTTCTACTTATATTTAGTTTGATTTGAGTGTTTTATACTAACTTCATGTAATTTAATATAAACTAGTAATGTACATGAACTGAAAAAGAGCCTTATAAAAATAAAATAAGGAGGTCTTTTACAACGCTTATTCTTCAAGCGCAATAAAAGATCCTTTTAAAAATAAAATAAGGAGGCCTTTTAGAGCGCTTATTTGAAAAAGCGCTATAAAAGGCTTTTAAAACAACATTCATATAACATAAGAAAACAACGAGGTCTTTTACAGCGCTTATTCTACAAGTGTTGTAAAAGATCATTTGAAAAATAAAATAAGGAGGCCTTTTAGAGCGCTTATTTGAAAAAAGCGCTGTAAAAGGCTTTTAGAAAAACATTCATATAACATAAGAAAACAAGGAGGTCTTTTACAGCGCTTATTCTAAAAGCGCTGTAAAAGAGCCTTTTTAAAAATAAAATATGGAGGCCTTTTAGAGCGCTTATTTGAAAAAGCGCTGTAAAAGGCTTTTAAAAAAAATTCATATAACATAAGAAAACAAGGAGGTCTTTTACAGCGCTTATTTTAAAAGTACTGTAAAAGAGCCTTTTTAAAAATAAAATATGGAGGCCTTTTAGAGCGCTTTTCCAACAAGCGTTGTAAAAGGCTTAGGTCTTTTAGAGTGCTTTTCCAACAAGCGTTGTAAAAGGCTTCTAAAAAAGTGTTGTAATAGGATTTTATATATGGAAGTAAACCAATTGAGTTTCCTCTTCATTACGTAAACTTCACTATCATCTCCTCTTCATCATTCTTCTCTTCCTTTGCGAACCCTATCATCTCTTCCAATACGAACCTTATTTCCACGATAGTCTCTACCTGTTCGAACTATATTTCTATCCACGATCATCTTTCCCATTAAATTTGAGGTATACTATACTCTGTTTGCTATTTATTTTTTATCTTTTTTTAAAAGCATGTACTTACTATATGAGTTTATTAGGTTGGGTGGAATGAGAGTGGTCAGCCAATTGACCCCAACAGCTCCATGTTTATAAGTTACATTGGGGCTGTTGTTCGTCAGAATATCCCCATTACCATTGATGATTGGAGAGATAAGGCGTTGAAGGATGCGAAAGATATACTGTGGAATGATATACAAGTAACTTTTTTGATCCCCTCTTTTGTCATTTATAATTTTGTCCATTGAAATACTTTACTCAAACTATATCTTTATTTTGTTTGCAGACTGCTTTTGTTCTTGATGAGGTGAGAAAGAGTTACGTCTTGAGAGTTGCCGGGAAAATACACCGGGGTTTTAGATCTCACCTCTCAAATTTCTATCTAAAAGATAGTGAAAGAAATATGAATGTTGAAGCTCCAAGAATATATAAAAGTTATATATCAAATGAAGAATGGAGTGCATTTGTATCAAAATGTTCGGACCCCGCATTTATGGTAAGTGATTAATTTATTAGCATTTGTGTTTTATTATTCATATTCATAGTGTGTTTGAAATTTTTACACGATTGTTATTTTTTTTTTATATAGAATATAAGTAAGGCAAATCGCGAGAGGGCAAAAAATCCGAAGCACCCATACAAAAAATCAAGTATGGGGTATGTACGTCTAGAGCAAAAACTTGTAAGTAATTAAACATCACTTTTATATAATGAGGGAATTTGTATTATAAACTATAGCTTCTAACTAATATTTTGTTTAAGATTTTAACGAATAGCAACAAGACACCCAATCCAATCAACCGTTGGGTTGTCATATCTTGTAGAAGGAAGCTCATGTAAATAAGGATGGAGTGGTTGATAACGAAAATGTTCAAAAAATAATAGAACTTTGTGTAAGTATATTATCACTTTAATATTTTTTAATATTGTATTTTATCACTTTAATATTATCACTATAATAATTTTTAATATTGTATTTTAAAAATGACATTGAACTTATCTTTTTAATCCTACATGTATTTTAGGAGAATCTCGAACAAAGTTCAGAAAATCAAGGGGACAACAAAGTTAGTTGTAGGGACATTCTCAGTAAAGTGTTTAATGTTCCTGAATATTTCGGTCGCGTGAGGGGGAAATGATTTGGCGTAACTCCTAAAAGCTATTTTTCACAAGAGAAGCGCCAAAATCCATCCAATGAGGAAGTATTAGAGAAGCTCAAACTCCTATCAGAGCAAGTGGCACTCTTGGTGAAGACGAATAGAGACAAGTAACTCCCGGATCAGCTCCAACGTGAAATACAAATGGAGAGTGAAAACACGAGTTGCAACATTGGTCTCAAAAGTCTTCCCGAGGTAATTAATTACTTACTTATGTAATTACTTATGTATTAACTATACTTATGTATTAACCATACTTATGTTTTAACCATTGATTTAGGGTGTCACTCCTTGCGTGTTGTACTTATCCTTCCCTACTCATTGGAAGGTCGAAAAAGGAAAATTGTACAATACTTCGAGAGAAGTATATTGCACAACACACTGATCCCTGCGGGCCATGTCAAAGTATCACCAATTATTGTTTTGGAACCAAATGCACCGTTGCCTATACCAGACAACGATGGAGATATGAAGTTTTTGGGAGAAGCAATTGGTAGTTATGTGGCATGGCCCACATATCTTGTAGCCCTTGAAAAGGTATATTTAATTAATTGAAATGTATGTTTAATTGATATGTATATTTAATTGCTGATGTTTTTCCAATCCTAACTTTAATTTCACATTTATATTTAGATTCTAAAAAAGCCTAAAGGGAATGATAAAAAGATTCACAGAAACGAGTCAATTACATCGCCCGAAAAGGTTTGTCACATTTAATCCCTAAGGTTTGTCATTTTTTCAGATTCAATAAACTAACATTTAACTTCATTTTTTCAGATTCAATCAAATAAACCACCCGCACAACAAAATAAAGCCGGCAAACCTAAAAAATTGGAGGTTAATAAAGCTGGCAAACTACAAAAGTTGGAGGGTAATAAAGCTGCCAAAGTTGCAGCTAAAAAACTGGATCGGGGACAATCAGTCGTTGCTGCTCCTAAAATAAGTCAGTCATGCCTTGCTAAATACGGGGCGTATCTTGACATCCAAGTAAAAAGGAATATGGGCAGCAACGACGATTCACACATCATAAGCTTGAATAAAGCTATATTCGGAGATGAGTATGAAGAATTTCTTGAAAAGGAGCACATATACGAACTTCTCAACCATAAGGAGCTGAGTGCTATTATTATCAGCTTGTACATTAGGTAAAAAAATACTTTTAATTGCATTTATTGGATATTTATCTAAGTTGAAATTTTCATTGAAGGTTTTTGTATGAGAAGTTGGTGTGCACACGCAGATTGTCAAATAGATATTCATTCTTGTCTCCGTATAAGCGTTCGATGTGAAAATAACATGACATGGATTCCAATAAAGGGTTGAAATATATGCCTTTAAATTTTCATTTACAAATATATGCCTTTACGATCAATGCACAAATATATTATTGACTTATATGTTTTATTTTATAGTGCCCTCGTCAAACTAAAAACATCGACTGTGGGTACTATGTATTGCGATTCATGAAGGAGATTGTTGACAGGAATCAAACTATTATCCCAAAAACGATACGTTATTTTCATTATATGATTTTCATATATAAATTATCTATATATTTGATTCTAACTTAATATGTTCAATTTTTATATTGCACAGTACTTTGACAATTCCAGTCCAACATACTCTGAGGAAGACCTAATGGAATTAAAGGAAGACTGGTGTCAGTATGTGCTTGAAATGAAGACTATTTGATTTGCTGAGAAATAGCATGCTGCAAGGGATCTGAATATATGGTAGCTAGTTATATTCTGTGTATTATGTTAGTTATATGTATATGAATAGGGCACAATATATGAACATGTATATGAATATGTGTTGTTGTACAATATCTGAATATGTATATGTAGTTAAGTTATATATGTATCTGAATGTTCTTTTGTAAATTAATATATAAAGTTAAGTTATATAGTTCTGTTTTTGTGTATTGATTGTGTGAACTTTTTCTGAATATGTATTTGAATATGTTCTGTTGTTGTGTGAACTGATTCTGGATGAAAATAATTTTGGAAAAAAAATTAAAAGACAACGCTTTCTAAAAAAATGCCATAAAAAACCAAAAAGCGCTTTTCAAAAATTTAATTTACAACGTTTTTAAATAAAAAAAAAAATTGCACCTTTTACAGCGCTTTTTCACAAAAGCGCTGTAAAAGGTGCATTATAATGCATATATTGGGTGCACATTTTACAGCGCTTATATGAAAAGCGCTGTAAAATGTGCACTATAATGCATATATTGGGTGCACATTTTACAGCGCTTTTCAAAGAAGCGATGTAAAAGGTGGCAATATAATGCATATATTGGGTGCACATTTTACAGCGCTTTTTAAATAAGCGCTGTAAAAGGTGCACCCATTATATACATTATAATGCATATTTTACAGCGTTTTTTTTAATAAGCGTTGTAACAGTTGCATAATAATGCATATAGTGGGTGCACCTTTTACCGCGCTTATTTAAATAAGCGCTGTAAAATGTGCATAAAAATCGCACAATATATCTACATGTTTTATAATGCTTTTTGATTTTAAAAAGCGCTGTTGTATCTTTTACAATGCTCGATTCCACAACGTTTTTTTTTTTTTAAAAAGCGTTGTAAATTGCTTAAAAAAAACACTGTAAAATCCTATTTTTTGCGTAGTGCTTGAAAACTTTAAATTCTAGGGATTGTTTTTATAAAGTGTGAAATTTTGACATTTTTTAAAAGGAAGAGTTGTGAAACAAAAGTATATAGTTTTTAACCTTATAGTTTGATATTCACTTAATAGCAAAAAAAAACTTTGTTTGTTTTGATGTATTAGGGAAGAGTTGTGTTAAGGGGTTAAGAGAAAACAAGCTCTAGGCTAGTAGAAAAAGGTGTTGGCCGAATGGGGGAGGACAATTAGGGTCTTCGGAGATTTGATTATAACTTGGTGAAATTTACCGATTAAAGATGTGAGAGGAGTGGAAAATCTTAGTGTTATGTTGCATTTTGAAAAGCTAAGAGGTAAGGACACCTTCCTTAATTTTTCATATAACATGTATTACTTGAATGATATGTGTTGAATGTTTAGATTTGCTTGATTGATGATGTTAATGATATACATGGTTTTTTGTATATGCTTTAGTTATTACCTTTGCTTTAATATTTATGAGATTTAGTGAAATACATGCTTGCTTGATGATTAATTTGTTTAGTACGAATGCATGTCATTACTTGATTTAAGTAATTGGTTTATCAATTGGTCATTAAGCTCTAACTTAGCTGACAAATGCCGATATTGTTAGGTTGAACGTCTTGTATTGTGTTCGAATTTGATACCTTACATTTGTGTGAATTGATTATAGTGAAATTTATCATCTCTTTTAAAATTAAAAAAAAAAAATTGTCTTTTCAAATTTACTTTGTGGTGATAAACTTGTGTTAAAAATATATTTATGCATGCATAGTTTGTGTGGTTGTTGGAGAGCTCACAAAACCTTACAAGAGTAAATGGAGAAGAATCTTGGTAATTGTTATATATTCAAGGTTTTCTATATTCTTCCAACAGTCGTATGTATAAAACACAAACTCCATGACTTGCAAACATATGAATGAACTAACAATTAACGATATAAGTTGTACGATCATTTTAAGTAGGGATGAGAATAGGCTAGGCCGTCTGTCAGGGGTTAATGGTCTGGCCTACTTATGACCTGACCTTTTTATTAAAAGGCTAGACTCAGGTTATTTTTAAAGTCAATTTATTTAAACAGGTCAGACTCAGACTTATTTAAAAACCTATTAAGTCTGACAGGCCGACATATATATATATTATTTATTAATGTTATTTTTTATTATTATTTATTAATAATATTATTTTCTATTTTAAACGCTACAAATTAGGCTATCATTCAGTAGTTGTTCCATATTTAGTGGTCATTCCATATTCTCCCCGTTTTTTTTCTTCTCCCGTTCTTTTCAAGTTCAATCATTCATATTATTATTTAATTAGTATACTATGTAATATTTCAATATTGACTACTTCAAAATCTTATACTATGTAATAATTGGTGCATTTCTTTCAGAAAAAAAAAAAAAATTCTTTGAAACAAAATATCATTTTTTAGGGTTTAAAGGGTGCTTATTTCATAATTTACATGATGCTCTTCACATACCAATACCAATGTTTGTATATATATATACACATTGATATTGGTATGTGAAGAGCATCATGTAAATTGGTATGAGTAGAACATCATATGTGTATAGGGACTAACTATGGATTCATTTTATTTTTTTAGAAAGTTGTTGCATTGCAGACTTGTTAGTTATTATTTTATTAGTTTTGATTATAATTTTTTTAGTTTTCCTTGTATATAGAGGCTTAGCTTAGTCTATTTAACAAAATATATAAAATATAATATTTAAATGTTTTAATGTGAATAAAGGTTTTAAATAGACTTTCAGGACAGACTAGACTTTTAAAAAGGTCAGACTAGGCTAGACAAAAAGCTTATGATAGACCGTAGACCAGACTTAGGTCTAAAAATTTAATCGGAAGTCAGACTAGGCCTTTCAAAGTTTGGTCTAGCCTGACTTATTCTCACCCCTAATTTTAAGCAAGAAGATTGACATCCACAAAATATTTCAAGTATTCATTATCCAAATCAGGAAAAATTCAAGAGTAAATAGTGAATGATGAGTCACATGAATTATTATGTTTGAACTTGCAACAATTTTAGACAACATTTCCTTTATAAAAATATATTATTTTTTCATTTTCTAAAATATGTGATCGTTTTTTTTTATGAGAGACTTTAAATAAATTATTTTTATAGAGAGAAGATGAAATATTAGTAAATGAAAATGTATCTCCTTCAAAAAATGTAAACAATTATTCATTTCAAAAGTCTCTCGCTTCCTTATTAAAAAGTAAAATTAATAAACATTTTTATTAAAAAAAATTCACAAGGTAAACAGGTCTTTATGTTTCATTCATCTTTGTCATCTTTCTTCTGCTCAGTGCCCCTGGTTAATTACATCAAACAAACAAGCAACGTTAAAACATATTTTTTTAATCTTACATCCAAATAAAAAGGCTAAACTAGACTTTTAGTCCATTAGATTATTTTTAAATTTCACTCTTGTCCTTTAAGATTTTTTTATTTCATTTTACTGTCTTAAATTATAAATATGAAACAATTTGGTCCCTCAAACTTTGTTAGTTTAACTTTAGTCCTTCAAGTTATAACATTACATTTTAATCCCTATAGTTACAAACTGTAGAGCAGTTGGTCCCTTAAATTATAAATATTAGACATTTTAGTTTTGTCAATCATGATAAAGTGTTTTTAAGTTAAAGGACTAATGTTTCTAGTGTTTGTAACTAAAGTGATAAAAGTGTTTAAGGTTTGTAAAAAAATGTGTTAAAGCTTTCAGCACCCGATGAGCATCAAGCTCTCATGGCATTGTTGAAGTCCAGTACATTGAAGGCTGGAGTTGAACACACTGAATAAAACTTCTACATCAGGAACATTGAAGCGAAAAACTATGACAATTGAAGAAATGCAAGGTAATTCTTGTGTTTCTTACAATCCAGTCAATGGAAAGGATAGTGTTTGGATATTGGATAGTGGGGCCTCATATTATGTATAATGTTCTTAGAGTATGTTTTCTACTTTCAAGAGAGTCAGTGACATTCTTGTCAAATTGCGCAATGGAACTGATGCAATTGCTGAATTTATCGGTGTCATCCATGCGACAAAGTCCCTAATTTGACTGATGTTCTCTACCTTCCTGAGTTTAATATGAATCTTATTTCTATTTATAAATTGGCTAGACAAATGAATGGTACTATTATCTTTACTGATGAGAGGTGTTTAATGTACAATTCTCTACAGAAGATGATTGGTTCAAGTAAGGAGTATTATGGAATTTACTATTTGGAAGATGTATCTCAAGATTTATCTGCTAGTCATTCTATTAAAGTCCCACATAATGTTTGTAATTCTATAACCATCCCAAGCTCAGACGTATGTCGTTTTAAGCTTGGACATCTTTCCTTTGCTAGGCTTGATGCCTTAAATAAATTGTATCCCAACATTTGTGCAAATCAAGTTTAGTATGTGATAAATGTCATTTGTCTAAACAAAAAAAGTTTTCTTATACTGATAGTTTGAGTAGAGCACATAAGTGTTTTGAGTTGTTGCATATAGACCTATGAGGGACTTATTCCACTATCACATTATATAGGCAGAAATATTTTCTTACTGTAGGAGATGACTAGAGTCTTATTTGGATTATTATTTTAAAAGACAAACATGAGACACAACACTAGGTTTTGAGGTTTGTTAATCCAGTGGAAATTCTACATGATTGTAGGGTGAAAGTCATTAGAAGTGATAATGGACCAAAATTTCCACTCTCTACTTTTTATTCAGAAAAAGGCATTGAACATCAATGAAGTTGTGTTGGCACATCACAACAAAATGGTCATGTTGAAAGAAAAACACCAATGTCTACTTAATATAGCAAGTGAACTACTCTTGTAGTCCAATCTTCTTGCACAATATTGGGCTATGTAGTAAGTCATGTTGTATTCTTGATTAATCGAGTGCCCTCTAGTGCCATAAGAGGGATAATTTTGTTGGGTGTTGGGTTTTGGACTCCCTTCCTATGTGGAGAAAGGCCCAATATGTGCAAGCCCATGAGTCTCACTTAACCAAGTGGAGAGAGGTCAGATTAGTGGGCTACAGAGAGAGCTGAATTCAGAGAGTGAAGCAAAGAGAAAAGTGAGAGAGGAAGAGTAAAACCTATTTTCGCATAAAACAGAGCAGCTGTACTAGATTCGCGATTTCTCCTTCGTTCACCGTCGGATCGGGCTGAAATTTGGACAGCAGGTTCGTGACTCGTGGTACTTCAATCTGACCATTTGGATCGTCCATCAGAGGTCTGAGGTGGGAGAAATTGTACTCGGACAGTAGCAGTTTTTCTGGTTTTTTTTGCTGAACTTTGTTCTCAATTTCATGTTTGTTTTCTCATTGTTTTGGCTGATTGTTGTGCTGGTTAACTTGCTGGTTTTGGTTGGTTACTGAGCACGAATTTGTGCCATATTTGAAATTCTCTTGTACCCATATTTTGATCATAGTGAAGCTCTATTACTGGCTTGGTCCCGTGGTTGTTTACTTCTCACATTGAGAAGGTTTTTCCACGTTAAAAATTATTGTGTCCTTTGTGATGGTGATTTTATTTGCTGTAATTATTTGTTGATTGCTCCTCACAGATTTTTGCAAGTTTGGGAAATTGATTATCCGCTGCATATTGCTCTGTTAGAGTTGTTATTGTTATTTGTTGTTGAATTTCCCATCAGAGTGGCATCAGAGCTCTTTGGTTAAGGGGTTGTTTGACTTGTTTGAATGATGGAGGCAAATACAAATAGAATGATTTGTTTGAATGGCACTAATTATCACTTATGGAAGGGAAAAATGAAGGATCTGTTATTTGTGAAGAATTTGCATCTTCCTGTGTTTGCTAGTGAGAAGCCAGAATCCAAGACTGATGAGGATTGGAGTTTTGAACATCAGCAAGTCTGTGGTTTTATTCGGCAATATGTAGAATACAATGTTTATAATCACATTGTTAATGAGGAACTTGCAAGATCCTTGTGGAAGAAGATTGAATCTTTGTATGCTTCTAAATCAGGGAATAATAAGTTGTATTTGTTGAACTCCTTGATGAATTTGAGGTACAAGGAGGGGACTTCTATTTCAGATCACTTAAATGATTTTCAAGGGCTCCTAGATCAATTGTCAGGTATGGGTATCAAATTTGATGATGAAGTGTTGGGACTATGGCTACTGAATACTCTACCAGATTCTTGGGAAACTTTTCGGGTTTCAATTACAAACTCAGCTTCTAATGGTGTTGTCTCTTTTCAAAGTGTAAAGGGAAGTGTTCTTAATGAGGAGATGAGAAGGAAGGCACAAGGTACTTCATCTCATTCCGAGGTACTTGTCACTGAGAACAGGGGCCGAAGTCAAAGAAAGGAACCGAAAGGGAACAGACAGAATAACAGAAGTGCGAGTAGAGAGAACAACATAAGTAAGTCCAAGTCCAGACACAAGAATGTGGAGTGCAATTGTTGTCACAAAATGGGGCACATACAGAAGAACTGTTTCATATGGAAAAGGGAGAGCAAAAACAATAACAGTAAGCAGAGAGATAAGAATCATGATGATGATGACCGTGTTACTACTGCTACTTGTGATGATCTGATTATTCTCCGTGACTATGACTCAGTCAATCTTGTATCAGATGAGAGCATGTGGATTATTGATAGTGGTGCTACACTGCATGTTACATCAAGGAAGGAGTTCTTCACATCTTACACTTCTGGTGACTTTGGAGTGTTGAAGATGGGTAATGGTGGTGTGTCCAAGGTAGTTGGTATTGGTGATGTTTGTTTGCAAACCAACATGGGAGTGCAGTTGTTGCTTAGAGGAGTCAAACATGCTCCAGATGTTCGCTTTAATTTGATCTCTGTGCAGATGCTTGATGATGGTGGTTATGATAATCGCTTTGGTTCAGGAAAATGGAAACTCACCAGAGGTAACTTAGTTGTGGCCAGAGGGGAGAAAATTAATAAACTGTATTGGACTAAAGCATTGGTTGCTAAAGACAGTGTGAATGCCATAGATATGGAGGCTTCTTTGTGGCACCGCAGGCTTAGTCATATAAGTGAAAAGGGGATGAATTGTTTAGTTAAAAAGGATGTACTTCCGAGATTAAAGAGTGCAGAGTTGGAGAAATGTTCTCATTGCATGGCTGGTAAGCAGACTAGAGTATCCTTCAAGAAACATCTTTCCTCAAGGAAGTCAGAGTTGCTTGAATTGGTGCATTCTGATGTTTGTGGCCCGTTGAAGGTAAAGTCAATTAGTGGTGCACTTTACTTTGTTACTTTTATTGATGATTGTTCCAGAAAGCTTTGGGTCTATGCTTTGAAGACAAAAGACCAAGTTCTGGAGAAATTCAAAGAGTTCCATGTTATGGTGGAGAGACAGTCAGGCAAGAAGCTGAAATGCATTCGTACTGACAATGGTGGTGAGTATTGTGGACCATTTGATGTTTATTGCAAGCAACACGGTATCAGATATGAAAAGACTCCTCCTAAAACTCCTCAGATGAATGGTTTAACAGAGAGAATGAACAGGACACTGATTGAAAGAGTTAGGTGTATGCTTTCTGAAGCAAAGTTGCCTAAGCATTTCTGGGGTGAAGCATTGTACACGGCAATGCATGTTATTAATCTGAGTCCTGCAGTTGCTTTGAATGCTGAGGTGCCAGACAAGATTTGGTTTGGCAAGAATGTCAGGTATGATCATTTGCGTGTCTTCGGTTGCAAAGCATATGTGCATGTTCCAAAGGATGAGAGATCCAAGTTGGATGCGAAGACTAGACAGTGCATCTTTATCGGTTATGGTCAGGATGAATTTGGCTACAAGTTGTTTGATCCAGTTGAGAAGAAAGCTGTTAGAAGTCGTGATGTGAAGTTCATGGAAGACCAAACCATTGAAGACATTGATAAGATGGAGAAGACTACACCTGAGATTGATAATGGTTTGTCTGATGTTGATCCAGTTCGGATGCCTATACATGATCTGGATACTGCTGAAAATAATATTCAGAATGATGAGCAACATGGTGATGTTGGTGATCAGCAGCTTGGAGATGATTTTGATGTTCCTAATGATGATGCTGAAGAAGAACATGAGATGTCACAAGATGAGGATCTTGGTGATGCTCCTGACCCACCTCAAGCTCAAGTTTGGAGGTCTACTAGGCATAGGAAACCATCCACTAGGTATCCTTCTGATGACTATGTTACCTTGACTGATGGAGGCGAACCTGAATGTTATGATGAAGCCATGGAGAGTGATGAAAAGAAGAAGTGGTTGGATTCTATGCAAGATGAAATGAAGTCTTTGCATGATAATCACACTTTTGATTTGGTGAAACTACCTAAGGGAAAGAAGGCTTTGGAAAACAGGTGGATCTTTAGAGTGAAGCAAGAAAGCAATTCTACATCTCCAAGATATAAAGCCAGATTGGTTGTGAAAGGTTTCAGACAGAGAAAGGGTGTTGATTTCAATGAGATTTTTTCTCCTGTGGTGAAGATGTCATCCATTAGAACTGTGTTGAGTTTGGCTGCTACTCTTGATTTGGAGGTAGAGCAAATGGATGTAAAAACTGCTTTCCTTCATGGTGATTTGGAGGAAGAGATTTATATGAAGCAACCTGATGGTTTTCTTGTTAAAGGCAAGGAAGACTATGTGTGTAGGCTCAGAAAGAGTCTATATGGTTTGAAGCAGGCCCCGCGTCAGTGGTACAAGAAGTTTGAGTCAGTTATGTGTGAGCAAGGCTACAAGAAGACTACTTCTGATCACTGTGTCTTTGTTAAAAAGTTTGCTGATGATGATTTCATTATCTTGTTATTGTATGTTGATGACATGCTTATTGTTGGGAAAAATATTTCCATGATTGACAGGTTGAAGAAGCAATTGGGCGAGTCATTTTCCATGAAAGACATGGGAGCTGCTATGCAGATTCTTGGTATAAGAATCATGCGTGACAGGAATAAGAAGAAACTTTGACTGTCACAAGAACACTATGTTGAAAGAGTGTTACAGAGGTTCCAGATGGAAAATGCTAAGGCTGTAAGTACTCCTCTTGCAACTCATTTTAAATTGAGTACTAGTCAGAGTCCTCCCAATGAAGCTGAAAAATCGGATATGCAAAGAGTTCCTTATGCATCTGCTGTGGGTAGTTTAATGTATGCAATGGTGTGTACAAGGCCTGATATTGCACATGCTGTTGGTACAGTTAGTAGATTTCTGTCTAATCCAGGTAGAGAGCATTGTAATGCTGTGAAATGGATTTTGAGGTATCTTCGTGGTACTACCAGTTTGAGGCTTTGTTTTGGAGGTGATAAGCCTACTCTTGTGGGAAATACTGATTATACTGATTCTGATATGGCTGGACACATTGATTCCAGAAAGTCTACTTCAAGCTACTTGATTAAGTTTGCAGGGGGAGCTGTGGCATGGCAATCCAGATTGCAGAGGTGTGTTGCATTGTCCATAACTGAGGCAGAGTTCATTGCCATTACAGAAGCATGCAAGGAATTGTTATGGTTGAAGAAATTCTTGCAGGAGCTTGGTTTTGTTCAAGATAAGTACATGCTATTTTGTGATAGTCAAAGTGCAATTCATCTTGGTAAGAATTCAACCTTTCATTCTAGGTCCAAGCACGTTGATGTTAGGTATCATTGGATACGTGATGCTTTGGATGCTGGGTTGTTGGAATTGGTCAAGGTTCATACAGATGATAATAGTGCTGATATGATGACCAAGGCATTACCGAGAAGCAAGTTTGAAACTTGCTGTGAGATCGCCGGTTTGGCGGTCACCTCCACATAGTTGTGAGGGGGAGATATGTTGGGTTTTGGACTCCCTTCCTATGTGGAGAAAGGCCCAATATGTGCAAGCCCATGAGTCTCACTTAACCAAGTGGAGAGAGGTTAGATTAGTGGGCTAGAGAGAGAGTTGAATTCAGAGAGTGAGGCAAAGAGAAAAGTGAGAGAGGAAGAGTAAAACCTATTTTCGCATTAAACAGAGCAGCTGTACTAGATTCGCGATTTATCCTTCGTTAACCGTCGGATCGGGCTGAAATTTGGACAGCAGGTTCGTGACTCGTAGTACTTCAATCTGACCGTTTGGATCGTCGATTAGAGGTCTGAGGTGGGAGCAATTGAACTCGGACAGTAGCCGTTTTTCTGGTTTTTTTTTGTTGAACTTTGTTCTCAATTTCATGCTTGTTTTCTCATTGTTTTGGCTGATTGTTGTACTAGTTACGTTGCTGTTTTTGGTTCGTTACTGAGCACGAATTTGTGTCATATTTGAAACTCTCTTGTACCCATATTTTGATCATAGTGGAGCTCTATTACTGGCTTGGTCCCGTGGTTGTTTATTTCTCACATTGAGAAGGTTTTTCCACGTTAAAAATTATTGTGTCCTTTGTGATGGTGATTTTATTTGCTGTAATTATTTGTTGATTGCTCCTCATAGATTTTTGCAAGTTTGGGAAATTGATTATCCACTACATATTGCTCTGTTAGAGTTGTTATTGTTATTTGTTGTTGAATTTCCCATCAAATTCTTTATAAGTTGTTGAATGGAAAACTTCCTGACTTAGATTCTCTAACGGTGTTTGGGTTCTTGTGCTATATTTCTACTCCTGATGCACTTAAGACTAAGTTTGAGCATAGAGCTTACATGTGTATTTTTTGTTAGTGCAAAATTGATTTTAGCTACAATCCTCTTATTGATGTTTTGATGGTAACAAAAACAATAAGAAGAATTATCTCCTAATTATTTGTTAAGTGTACAGATTAAATTAGAAGATAAAGATTTATATTAATAATGATTTATCTTAAGGTAGCATAAGATATGAATAAGTTAAAGATAATACTCTTAGTATTTTTAACACTGAAGAATATTATCATTTAATAAACAAGTAATTATATTTACTAATAGAGTAAGTCGTGATATAAAAATAAGAAACATTGCAATAGCATTTGATAATCTGCAATTTGAATCAAAGCGTTAAAGATAAAGGAAATATGAGTTAATGAAAGATTCTTTGATCAAAAGAGAAAAGAATGCTACAATGATCGGCTACCTCTGACTAAAATTAACTAAGATTTAAGACCTTCATTGACTCTCTAACTCAATATCAGAGAATAAATCTCTAAATGAAGCCTCTGTTAGAGACAATGCTCTAGGAAAAGTCAAACCCCTAATGAACTGAGAAAGAAAATTGATTATTCAAGGCAAATCCATTGTAACTCTAAAGAATTTCTTAAAGTTATGTATGACTCTGTACAATGTATTATCAACATGCCTCTGATGAATTTGATTATACAAGTTGGCTCTAATTATTCTACGGCTAACAAATCTAGCAAACTAGTTGAGCTTCTGATCAATGCATCAAGTTAGCACTATGTTAAAGTCAAGTCTTTGATAAAAAAAAGTCAACTTTCTTGTGTGATATCATCAAAATATGTGTTATATAAATCACATATTTATGAGTGATAATCTAAGATTAAGTAATTTGCGTATTTTGATTGGTAACAGGTAGTTATTTAAGGTGATGACTGCTTCTAAACTAGGTTGGTTAAGGACAAATGTTGAATGGTTTTGGATGCTCTAGTTGAGTGATATGATTTGTTACTAACTAAAGTGATACATTCATGCATGCATTTGTGGTCTGGAACTAGTCGCGAGTACGTGACGACAGTTTCTTGAAAAAGCAATGTGATTCAGAAAAATACTCAACGGTGGAATATTTAACATGAAACTCTAAATACCATTTGTCCAACTATAGGATATTTTGCTCTATAGGGTGGTGAATCATACACCAACATATAGTCTAACAAATATAATTTGTGCATTTTGGTTGATTTGCATCTTTGGTACTTTGTGGTTATAATTGTTAAATAAAATATATATTATACTTTTGTTATAATAAATATATATATATATATATATGCATACTTATTTTTTATGTATTTTTTATTTAGAGATGACTCTTGCATTTGACAGGACGTCACATATAGTGTTACTTGATCGAATAATGTCGCAAGCCAACCTAATATGAGAAATGTGAGGAAGTACAATAGCATACAATTGGAAACCCTGAGATACTATTATACTAACTACAATTATAACTTGGAAACTGTGAGATAACTTGTTGGGAGATTTTTCTATAAATTTTCAGAGTTATAGTCAACTATAATTTATTTTTGGGTAGTAAAACGCCAAAAGTTTTGCCTTTAGGAGTTTCTTTTGTTTTATGCATTAAATTTACTTTTCGTAATTGTGAATACTCTAATTCATTATTTTTGAAAATAAAATTGAATAAGTTATTAATTGATTTTAAAACAAATTAATATTTAAGATAATATTATAAACAAAAACAAATTTGTCTCTTTACATTTAAAATTTCGTTATTTAATGTATTGAAAAAGCGAAATGTTATATTTTACTTCTTCAATCTGGTTATGACCAGACTGTCTTAGATCCTAGTTATTCATTAAAAAATCTTCATCAACCTTCACTGCTTTGTTAGTTTATGTAGATGACAACTTATTGGTTTGTAATTCTCTAGCTGGGTTCAACTTCGTCGAGACTAGTTTATACTCAACTTTTGGCATCAAAGACTTTGTTGTACTCCAATTTTTGGTATTGAAGTAGCTCACTCCGCTCAGGGCATTACTTTTTGCTAACGTCAATATTACCTGAACTTGCTCATAGAGGTTAGCTCACTTGGTTGCATACCTTCCTCTATTCTCATGGACTCTAACACGAGATTTCATGTTTATGATCCTTTTGCCTAAAGTTGATTGATAAGTTTTCTACCTGGCCAGGAATCGACCAAATATTGTCTTCCCTATACAACAACTTAATGATTTCTGTACATGTTTTACTACTACTAATTATAAGGCATCTTAGGACTACCAATGTGTATCACGAGTGGTGTTGATGTGTGTATACACGAGGACCATAATTGTAGAAAACATATATGTAGAAACTAAAAAATACTTCTCTCAAATTGAAATAGAAGAAAAAAAATATTTAAAACTAATTCAATCATATTACATATTTAAAATATTTAATCATATATTTGTGATAAAACATATAAAATAAATTTTTATTAAATTTAATTTATATAATTTTTATATTGTTAATCATCACATTCGTTATATAAAAAACAAAATAGTTGTAGTATATTTATAATATTAAATTTTAATATTATCGACAGATAATAATTAAACTCATTTTGATTACCTTTGAGCTCTAATCCACCTTGAGAGTTGATACAATTGCACTGTCTCATTGGATACATGGCATACTAGAAGATGCACGTTACGCGGGTTCACCACCCAAGCAAATCTCATGAACAGTGCCGAATAGACACACATAACTGCACCACATTTATTATTGTCAACAACAAACAATAAAATAAAAATAAAATGGAAAACCATAAAAAAACAGAGGAGAAGTAGAAGAAATGTTAATCCAGAGAAATTTTCGTTTCTTAATGCTGCCATACAAAGCATAGTTAAGAGAACATTATATATAAAGGAAAAAAGGTAAAATACAAAAGAATTAAATTATATATAATTTTAAAATAATTAAATGATATGTTACCTTATGTGCATGTGTCTACATACTTTTTATTTGGGGTTGTATCCAAGTATTTCTCCAAAACAAATTAGTCATACAGATTAATAATCAAATATTTATTTATTAAAATTAATTAATTAATTGAGTATGAGTTTGAATTAGAAGTAAACAAAATTGAAGGATTTAAAATATCGAACTTTTAATAAGGTGGAAAAACAAATACCAAAATAATAACAAACATATTAACATATGTTCATGAGATGTAAAATGACCTTATGAAACATAGTTTAGTTTGACATTGTAACTTTAAGAGAGGAATTTTGAATCCAATCCAACACAATTATAAAATAATATCACTTTAATTGATAATAATTCATTTTCCTATTTTTTTTAACAAACTAATATTAACATTTCTCAATAAAAAAAAAAACTACAGAATCATATAATAAAGTGAAAAAACAATGGATTATTCAGTTACGAATTAACGATGTTCAAATAAGTTAGTGGTAATTAACCTGCAGTCATATTGACTGATACCGTTTCCGGGGGTTTCTTTGTGTCCATCGCTGCCTAACAACATAAGCACAGTGATTCAAATAAAATAATTTTGCAACTGGATTATAAATAAGTTTAACTTTATAGTTTGTTTTCCGGTCACAAAAATTAATTTTATGATTTGATACATGTATCTAAAAGTTTTACGTATAATTGATTTTGATGAAAAATAAATTAAAAATAAAAATGATTTCTTTTTTAATACATTTATTTAAAAATGCATTAAAAATATATTTCAAACTAAAAACTAATTCTAAGAATAAAAGTTACAAACTTTAACTTTAAATTAAACCAAATATATGAATAAATAAAAAATCAATTCTAAACATATAAAATTAATTGACTCATTCAAAATGTAGAACTAACATTTTTACAAATATAAATGTACGCTTAGTTTTACTTTTGAGAAGGCAAACACAAATTTATACATATAAAATAGTAGTATAGTTGATTTTCAAACTCATACAAAATGTTACCAAAATTACAACATTCATTCACTAAAATTATGAACGATGACCAACACATTAATCACTAAAAAAAAATTTAAATATGCTTTTAGTATCTGTAAATAAATTTATTATGTTTCATTTATACCTTATCAACATTTTGCTACAAAGTTCTAGAGAGAGAGAGAAATTCGACAAAGGGATGGAAAACACTAGGGATGGGTTTCAATGGACTGTTGTGAGTCCAAGGAAGAGGAAAGGCAAGCAATCGGTACAAATCAGACTAGACGATGACAAAGGGTACAATGGCAGCAGATTCAATGCATTCTACAGGGATCGAGTTGAATATGGTTTTCATAGTTGCGAAGACAATGAAAACATCAAGGGAGAGACAAAATCAATATCATTTTATGTTATTAATTTTCCCGCATAAGCTACTTTAAAGGATCTGAAGGACGGGATAAAACCGTGTGGTATATTGGTCGATTTTTTTCTTTCTAATCAATTAAACTTTAAGGGACAAAGATTCGGATTTGCTAGGTTTGTGAACGTGAAGGACGTTGGAAAAGCTATTCGAAATGTATGGTTCGGTTCTTTTAAATTGTGGGTAAATGAAGCATGTTTTGATAGGAAGCGCGAGGCAAGAAGGACTAGTGGAGGCACAAATGTGCTTTAGAATGTTGCTGCAACTTTTAGATACGGTAAAGACCAGACATACCAAAGAGCGGGGGAAGCGGTGAGAGGTAGAACTACAAACGTCTCATATGTAGATATGGTGCATAAAAAACAAAGAGTTGATTGACATTCAAAGAAAACTATAAGTACACATAATCATAACAAAGATTGGTGTGGTATCAAATTGGAGACCAAAAGGGAGGATTTGGAGTGATGAAAAGGGGGCGTGTGGGGATTCCATGATATGGAAATGGTCTGAGCTACTCAAAATTTGGTAAATGATGCACGATTCACTTCATTGGGAGTCATACAAATGGGGGGTCGCAAAGTAATTATTTACGGTGATGTAACTGTGGATTTGAAGGGGACGATGGACGAGGGGGCTGAATTTTTTAGTGCATTATTTGAATATATTGAGGAATGGACTCCAGAAGCGACATGTTTGGAATGATGTGAGTGGTTCCGATTTTGCGGTGTTCCCATTCATGCATGGAGTATCGATCGCTTTAAGGAATTGTCACGCACGTTGGGTAAATTTGTGAAAGTCGATGAGTGCACCAAGAAAAAAAAAATCGCTTACATTTTGCACGAGTTCTTATTAAGACAACACATTTTGAGTTATGTAATCATTTTATTCAAATTAAAATTGATGATAATTTGTTAAAAATTAGAATTGTGGAAGAACCATTCTCCGGTCCAGTATTTGATTTTGAGGGGGAGTACGTCGCATGGAGGGTCAATGATTCATATTCAAATACGAATTTAGGTTTGGATTTGTTACAGTTGCTAATCATGGGGGATAATTTGGATCCCAAAAAATTGGAAAATTTTATGATTGAAGTTAATGGTTGTTTGAATTCGTTGGAGAGAGAAACTGAATTGGACGGTGATAGGGCGCATAATAAAGATGGTGGGATGGACAATAATTTGGAGTTAATTTTTAATATGGTGGGGAGGAAAAATAGGGGTAGTAAGAATTGTCCAAATAATTGTCATTATTTGGAGAGAGAAAACCCAGAAGTTAGGAGTGGAGGAAGCGGTTATGAATTTATTGGGAGGCATGCAGATTCGTTGATTCAAATTGAGAGTGGCATGAAGGGACCCATTGGACTTGGTCAACATGAAACAATTCCATTTAATGTGGAGAGATAATTTATTGATTTCCAAATTGATGAAGCAACACATGAAGGTAAGGTAGTTTGACGAAGCAGACTTGTGAAATTGGATTGCGATTAGGCGGTAGTAGCGCGAGTCTTATTCATGGTGGGGTGTGCTTAGAAACATGTTTAAACATAATAGGGTCTGAAGAGCATGTTGGAAAGCCATGTAGAATTATACAGAAGGAAGGTTCACCGAAAAATGACTATTCGGAAGAGAATTTTCTAAAAGTCAATATAGAGAATTTTTATCTTTGAAACAAATAGCTAGACTACCAGAGCATCAACAAAAGGAGAGACTTTTGTTCGAGACTCAACAGAAAAAGAATAGGAGACAAGCAGCTTTCTCCGCTTCATTAAATCAAGTAAATGTTTTTTTTTCCAACTAGTTTGGTTGATTCTTCTTCTCGGACAGATTGGAGGCATTTGGCTTTACTTAATAATGATGCGACATAGGTGGGTAAAGAATTATTAAGTTTTGTAAAAGAGGTTGGGTTAATTCCATAAGAGGAGGAAAATATTATAGTTGAAAAATTAATGAAAATGGAAAAAAGAGATTGAGTGAATATTGGAAAAAAAATGCATAGGAAGTTAAAAGTGGATGGGGTAGGAAGTTCTTGGTGATAGTAAGGTTGACAATGAAGATGTTATGTTATAATATTAGAGGCATGAGAGGGGTTGCGAAGAAAAGAGAATTGCATGGTTTAATAAAAAATAAAAAACTTGATATAATGTGTGTTAAAGAAACGAAGTTGGAGGTTGTGGAGGAAAAGATGTGTGAAATTGTGTGGGGAACAAAATGGTTTGGATTTTCGTTCAAACCCTCAATAGGTAGATCTGGAGGTATACTAGCTTTGTGGGATAGCTCGCGGGTTGATATGTGAACTTTTTCTATATTAAATCATGCATTAGTTATGGAGGGGGAATGGAAGGATACTGGAGAAAAAATTTGTGTGGTAAATGTTTATGCACCTTGTGATAGGATTGAAAAGCGAGAACTGTGGAATATGATAGGTGAGAAGGTTGAGAACGATGTAGATTGTTGTTGATGTGTGTGTGGAGATTTTAATGCAATTAGGAAGGAAAGGGAGGTGTGAGTATATCCAAATTGAAGACATTTTGCGCTTTAATAATTTTATTGAGGAATCATAATTTATTGATTTGTCTTTAAATGGTAGAGCTTTTACTTGGTGTCGTTTGGATGGATCGGTCATGAGCACATTAGATCGATTTCTTTTATCAAAGAGGTGGGGTTGTCAATGGCCCAATTATTCGCAATGGGCGTTGGATAGAGGCTTATCAGATCATTGTCCATTATTCCTGTGTGATGGTTGGGATGATTGGGGACCAAGACCTTTTCATATGTTGAAGTGTTGGGAGGAATTTGATGGTTATAAGGATTTTGTTAAGGAGGCATGGGATAATTATACGGTGTTGGGTTGGGGGGGGAATTGTACTAAAGCAAAAGTTGAAAAATATAAAAAAATCGCTTTAGGAGTTGACATAAGGAACATTGCATTAACCTATTTAAAAAGATAAAAGTGGCTAAAGAGGAGTTAAATAAGTTAGATATTAAAGCATAAGCATATGTTCTATCAGACATGGAGATTGAAGAGCGTAGACAATTGATAGCTAATATTTGTTCTTTATATTGGTTGAATTGTAGTATTTAGTAGCAATGATCGCGAGTGCAATGGTTGAGAGAATGAGGTGCAAACAAAAAGTTTTTTCATGGTATGGTATCCAATAGAAGGCGTCGTAATTCAATTCTCAGTATTGAGGTTGGAGGTGAGCACGTTCTAGGGGTGGAGCCAGTGCGAAATTCAGTGTTTAATCATTTTGAAGGTCCTTTTAAATCCACCAGATCCATCCACATGCGTTTGGATAACATGCAATTTAATTCTCGCTCGCTAATGCAAGCTGAAACACTATTTGGTGGATTTAGCGAAGAGGAAGTCAAATAGGCGGTGTGGGATTGTGATAGCTACAAAAGTCCAAGTCCGGATGGAGTACATTTTGGGTTTGTGAAAGAGTTTTGGGAGAACATAAAAGGTGACTTTATGAGATTTCTAGGTGATTTTCATGCGAATGGGAGGTTGGTAAAAGGATCAAATTGCTCATTCATAGTTTTAATTCCCAAAAAAGACAATCCACAAGTCTTATTTGATTTTAGACCCATTTCATTAGTGGGATGTATGTATAAAGTTTTGTCAAAAGTGTTGGTGAATAGATTGAGTCAGGATTTTAATTGCAAATGAAGTGGTCGATGAGACAAAAAAAACAGAGTTAATTTTGTTCAAAGTGGACTTCGAGAAGGCATTTGACTCAGTTGAGTGGAATTACCTAGAGCTTGTGATGGCAGAGATTGGTTTTCCATAGAAATGGTGTAAATGGATTTTGGAATGTGTGGGTTCAACATTAGTTTATGTGCTGGTGAATGGGAGTCCTACAGAAGAGTTTGCTATGCAGAGAGGATTGAGACAAGGTGACCCCTTATCTTCGTTCTTGTTTCTAATAGCTACTGAGGGCATGAATGCTCTTTTTAGTGCTTCTATGGAATCCAATTGATTCAAAGGTTTGAAGGTGGGCTCAAGTGAGTTTCGTGTCTCTCTATTACAATTTTCAGGTGATACGTTGATCATGGGAGAGAATTTTTGGGATAATATTAGAGCAATCAAGGTTAATTTGTTGTGGTTTGAGCTTCAATCTGGCCTAAAGGTTAATTTTCATAAAAGTATGTTAGCAGGTACTACTATTAGCAGTTCATGGCTTCAAACTACGGCAAAGATTCTTAATTGTAAGATGGGATGTGTCCCATTCAAATATTTGGGGTTACCTATTGACGATAATCCTCGACGTAAGGTGTTTTGGAAATCTGTTATTGAGAAGATCTGAAATAGGTTGGCTAGTTGGATGTCTAGAACTTTGTCGATGGGTGGCCATTTAGTACTCCCCAAAGTTGTCTTATCTGCATTACAAATTTATTTTCTTTCCTTTTCCAAGGCTCCTTCTGGTATCATATATCAACTTGAATCCATTTTTAAATCATTTCTTTGGGATGGGAATGAGGAAGTGAGTAAGGTTCATTGGGTCAATTGGGAGAAGGTGTGTTTACCTTTAGAGAATGGTGGATTAGGAGTCTAAGATTTGAATTTTTTTAATAAAGCTCTATTGGGTAAATGACGTTGGAGGTTAAAATCGGAGTTAGAGGGTCTTTGGGTTAAGGTGTTGATCAATAAATATGGAGTGGAAGTTAGGGAATTTAGGGGGGGGGCAATTTGAGGGGGTCTGTGTGGTGGAAGGATATTTATGCGGGAAGAGTTGGTATTGAAGAGGAATGATTTGATAAAAAATTGTTTAAAATTATTGGGAATGGGAGTCATACTTTGTTTTGGAAGGATCCATGGTTTGTTGGTGGGGTCTTGCGTGAGAAATTTAGTAGGTTATTTCATTTGTCTTTGCAACAAGTAGGAAAATGTAGAGGTTATGGTAGAGATGTTGCGATGGGAGGGTATTCAAGGGTGGAGATGATGGAGGCAACTGTTTGCATGGGAGGAGGAATTAGTGGAGCAATGTAGGATTTTATTGGCTAACGTTCAGTTGCAAGTTAATGTATCTAATAAGTGGTCATGGAACAATACGAAATGAGGATCATATTTGGTAAATGAGGCATATTTTGTACTACAGGAGGAGTTTGTCGTTAGTATCAACACACCTCCATTTCCAGACCTAGTGTGGCATCCTTTTGTCCAAGCAAAAGTATCATTATTTTGTGTGGAGGTTGTTTCAAGATAGGTTACCTACAAAGAAAAATTTGTTCCGTCGAGGAATCATTTCTATGGAAGATCAACAATGTGTAGCAAGTTGTGGAGAAGTTGAAATAGTCGGTCATTTATTCTTTGTGTGCCCTCTTTTTGGATCCATGTGGTATGGTGTTTTGAATTGGTTTGGACTATTTGTTGTATTTCATAAGGATACAATCAACCATGCTAACCAATTTGATGGCCTTTTTTTTTATGCGGTTGTGTAACGCGTCAAATAATTAATTTAGTTTGGTTTGCAGTGATGTGAGTGATTTGAAAATCAAGAAATTAGGTAATTTTTCGTTCGCATGTTTTGAATGCAAATCTTATTATTGAGCATGCCAAACTTTTAGCATGGAGGTGGATCAAATTGCATATAAAAGAATTTTTTATGGGTATAACCAATGGTGCTCTCAACCCTTATAGTGCATTGATATCACTTGAGGTTAATTGTTTTACTTCTTGTTTGAGTAATTTAGTGTATATTTCTACTTTGTTTTGATCATACAGTAGAAACGTTGTAAAGTTTATTTTGTTTTTGCTTTAAGCATTTCTTGTGCTTATAACGTTTCTTGAATATATTTATTTTTGATTTGTTAAAAAGAAAATTATTCTGTAAAAGTTGAGTTAAGTTTTTCAATATATATATGTTCAAAAATTTTGAACAATTCAATATTTTTATATTTAAATATGTTCAGAAAAATTTGAGTAAAATTATTTGAAAATTTTAAACTATTAAGTTTTTTGATACATAAATATTTTTCAGAAAACTTAAATCGTCATAGTTTTTGGAAATGAGTATTTTTGTGAAATAGGAGAATGTTTTAATTATTTTTGTAAAATAAAAATCAGAGACAAATCTAAAATGTTAAAAAATTTATAGAGATTGAGGTATAATCTTAGAGAATGGGGCAAATTTTTCTCAATAATGTTGGGTAGTTTTGGTTTTAGGTGTGACTGTCCAATTTAATTGGGCTAATGGACCCAATGCTTCCTAAGAGAAAGTGATGGCTTGATTGAGAAATCGGTAAATGAGAAAAATTGGATTTTGTACTTCTTAATTAATTAGATTTGTATGTGTGTGATTGTAAAAAATTTAATTTTATTATTTTCATTAAATGCTCCAAAATCGTATTTCTACATCAAAAATTTGGTAGTAAAATTTTTCTCTAAATATTTGGTGCACAAATTAATACTATTGAAAATTTTATTTACAAAAACTCCAGTATGCAAAACTTTTTTTAGATTATCAAAAGATTTTGGATTTTTAAAAATCAAAACTTTCGATAGTGCTAATTTATGTATTAAAAATTTCGTTGATGAAATTTCCAATAGTTATTTACCCTCGTGTAGAAAATTTAAATTTATCATTAGAGAAGTTCATAGGAAAAAATATTACTTTTTCAAAAAATTTAAAATGGGGGGATATGCTCAATTTTCTGAATTTTTGTTTTAACTTTCATTATTCACTTAGGGTATTTTAGTACGTTATGGGACAAAAATTATAAATTGGGGGTACAAGTCTAATTGAGAGGGTATAAAATTCAATTTTTGTCCATGAGAATGTGGGGAAGAGCTTGAATGTGTAGAAGTAACACACCCATTGATATTAGAAAAAGTGCAAATGAAAAAGTGTATAATAGAATATGAGTGTTTTTTCTCCTACCTTATGATGTTTTTAAATACACAAAAATTTACATATTAACTAATTCAAATATGTAAAATTTGAGAGTTTTTAGAAGATTTGAGTTTGAGAAATTTTTTAATGTAATTCATGAAAATAATTGTTTAACAAAAATAGACCCATTTTAAGTGTAGTCGTTGGGTTTGAAAATGAGACTCTAGTTGTCATTTTCAATAACTAGTTTGCAAAAATTGATACGCTAGTTGTCATTCTCAATAATCAGTTTGCTGAAATCAAGACCCTAGTCGTTTGAGTAATTCTACAATTTTGATCTCCTAAATATTTTCATATAAGATCATTAATTTTTAAAATTGTGGATATTTAATCTTCTATCTTAAATTTAGTGTCAATATTGATATTTTGATAATAACCTAAATGATGTGTATAAAAACTTACATGACGATGTTCAAAATGATGGTGATACAAAATTTTAATTTAATTATAAATTATCTAATATTATTTTAATATTTTCTAAACATTAAAAAATAAACAGTCTTTTTAAAAAAAAAATAATTGCTTTAAAATGGCTAAAACTAAGAAGATAAATAATGGTGGTGTAGAATTTTAACTTAATTTAAACCTGCATAATTCA
>JBBPBR010000006.1:19130199-19163293 GCA_037974775.1 Cicer pinnatifidum | reverse complement strand
TTGTTAGTTACTTTTTTTTTATATATTCTTTTAAACCTGTATCATTGCACAAGGAAAAGGAAAAGGAATAAAAGATAAACAAATAAAAATTCTGATTAGAATTAAATTAGTGTTGCCAAAATGAAAGTAGTTAAATGTTTGATTTTTTTCATTTGTAAAATTATTTAAATAGTATAAATAATTTAAAATTAAATTTAAAAGAGTACATCACAATAATTTTCTACACTATCGTGTAAGTTTTAAGTCATAGTCAATTCATCAATATTAAAGCTCAAATTAAGAAACAAAACAAATGTCAATAATTTTAAAATAAGAGACAAAAATTACAGATTTGCTAAAGTAAAGAAATTAAAACTATTATTAAACTTATTAATTATGGACACATGTATATAAAATTATAAATAAAACTTGAAGCTTAATATATATAAATAAATTAATAAAATAATGAATACTAACAAGATAATACACATTTTTCTAACGCTTTTTCATATTAATTCAAATTTATATAGAATCTATCAATTTTTTTTTTTAAAATTCACATAATTGAATAGACTCCATACAAATTTTAAATACTGAAAACAGTGTGTAGAAGAGTTTCGTCATATAATTTTACCGCAAGAGGAAGGCTCCAGTTTAAGGTAGGACCCCAGAAATGAGTGGTTTTCGGGCCCATAGGACTGTTCCAAAACGAGCGGAGGGTGTTCATTTTATCTTCTTTTATAGTGCCTGCAGGCAGATTGGAGAAATAAATGCTGCTTATTTTTCTTTTCATCAGATACGTACAATAGTTAAACACCAAATTTACTTCTATTTAATTATTTTTACGGAACTTCTATTTTGATATGAACTTTATTTTGAGATGGATATATGTCATTTCAAGTTTGCTATTCCCACGTGGTTGGATGCAAGAATCGAAACATGATCGTGTTATTTTAATTGGATAGTCAAACTTTTAATGCATGATTTTTTTTTTTATAAATCAATATTAGCGGTTAATTAGTTAATGGAAAAATAAAAAATATTAATAATAATCATCAAATCTTTGATTTTCTTTTCAATACTCATTTGATGTCTTTCAATTCATCAATAAAATTATATGGGCGAGATATAGTTTGGTTTTAAGTATTTTTCACTGTAACTAATTTTCGTAATTAATTAAATTTACTGTCGTCTATGCTATGTTGTAAGTTTATACGGTGATTCATCATTTAAAAAAAAAACTTCATTTGTTATATTTAACCCCATTTAATTTACTACCTTCATGTATTGATTAAGATTATGATGCTTAATGAAATGAATTAAATTGATTTTTTTTAAAAAGATGTATTAATATATAATTATTTCTTGCTTCTCGATTGTAAATAAAGAAGTACTTATATTTTAAATATAAACAAAAGTAGAATAATATATTTATGATGTCTATTATAATATATTCTTCAATTTGTTTTGTCGGTTACTTTATTTTTCAAAGAACAAGTTGCATAAAGAATACTTTTGAAAATCCATATAGTTAACTTTAAAATCAAAAGGAGAAGGAGTATGAGATTAAAACATTCAAAGAAATTAAAAACATAGCATAATTATTATTTTTAATAGTTCTCTATGCCTATTTTCCTATCCCTCCTTGAATAAAATGAAGCCAACCATGTATAAAATAGAAAATAAGATACATACAATATGTTAACGAAGATTCAATCTATTCTTCATCACTGTATTAAATTTCTTCATATATGGATTGGTTACTATTGCAATTTAGAAATTTAATAGGTAACCGTATAAATAATAAGTAACAAGAAATTATACAATACCTGCAAATTGTGATATGATTTAGGAGCTCAGTTCAAGCTATCTCGTAGATCGATTTGGTTAAGCTCCAATTTGAACGGCAAAAGTACATGCTCTAGTAGCTCACATAAAAACTACTGCGAAAAGCAAAAGAAATAAAGCCAATCAAGATAAGGACAATATGCAAGCCCGTTTAACTATCAGATCATGATAGCTACCTAACCTTCGGGGTAAAGATACCAAATTATCCCTGAATATTAATTATACGTTATTACCCCGTAGAAGCCTCAATTTATGGTTTAGTATTTGAAAAGTATTTGGAACGCCAATTTAGTATAAAAGAAGGGGTTTCTTTTTAGTGTTTAAAAATAATTGTTTATGACTAATAAGTTGAGAAGTGATACTCATCATATAAGAAGAATTTATTTGAAAAATTGATTTATATAGTGAAACTTTTAAATTAAATATATCAGTTTTTTAAGTAGTTTTTTTTTCTGTTATATGTTTTTTATATTCATTTTAATTATTTATTGGAAATAGATAAATAAAATGAGATAATAAAGGTTAAAAGTATTGTAAAAAGATATAAATTGTTTTATTACAATGAAAATAATTTATTTATTATTTTAATAAGTGTAAATAATTTTAAATCGATAATTAAAAAAATCTATGAATTAACTTATTTAGTTATTAAATTTATATTTTTTTATAGATTAAAGTGAGCTTTTACTATCTCTTTTTTCTTTCTTTTTTTCTCCATAATACTCTCCTGACCATCACAAAAGAGACTAAGGATATGGTTTTATTTCAATTCTTAAAATCAAAATTTTTATTTATAAAAATTAAATTTATAAAACTTATTTGATAAATTTGTTAGTCAATGCCTAAATGGTTCACCTTGAACTGATGTTTAAATGTCACCCAAAATTTTAATAGTGATTGACGAAATTTCTAAGAAAATATAAGTAAATGATATTTTTTTTTCTATCATTACAATAGAAATAGCGACTTAATTGATGTCGATTTGATAAGTTTAATTTTGAGGAACGCATTTATTTTTTATTCTTAATTTTATGGAACCAACATCGATCGGGTCATTAACTCAATCATAAAGACTAGATTAGCGGTTAAGTTATAATTTTAAAGAAAGTCGTCAATCATTAGTATAATTTCAAGTAGTTTTTAAGCATTAAATCACAGTAAACTATTTATGAATGTGGTTCGTTGTAGAATTTGTCCAATTAATTTGATAACAAAATTCGAAAACTTTGTTTTTAAATTAGAAAAGACAAAACACGAAAGTATGACTTTTTTTTAGTATCATTTAAAAAAAAATCCAAGTCCATGAGATCTCATCTCAATGGTAAAAAGCTTGACTTTCTAACCTCAAGGGATGTAATTCGAATACCATCCAAGACAATTGTAAAATAGTCATCAGTGTCAAAATTATTATTAATTTTCCTTTCTCCAAATTTTTTAAAAAATTTCAAACAATCCTAATTTGAAAAATTACACTAAAATATCCTACTCCTTAGGATAAACACTAGGTCGCATACCCGAGATGTAATCATGTGAAGGACATGACTTTTTTTTTTCTTCAAAACTTTAGTACTAGGTCGCATCCCCACTCCCCCAGAATGTGACCATTTACTATCATTATTTTATTTGGAAATATTATAAGGATCCACCTTTTAACCTCCTTCTATTTCTTTAAAAAAATATGAAAAGTTAATTAAAAATAATTATTCATTTAAAAATTGTACTTAATAAATTAAAATTAATAACGATATACATAAAAATTTCTTAGGTTCTAGTAATATTTGGTCAATGTTGTTGATTATGATATCTGAATTATTTTGGAGAAAACCATACCATAGGGACATTGTTTCTCTTGTAATCCTTATTGATTGCAGCAATCATGTGATGTTTGGGTAAGAAGACTACCTTTGAATACTGGCTCTAAAATTGAGTCTGAAGACTAAATTTGAAGCACGTCTTTGAATCCCTTGAATGCCTCTGATGTGCACAAATTCAACATGCGTCTAAATAGCTCATATCAAGGTAAAATTAACTCTAAAGAGATTGTTCAAATCATAAATTCAAAGCTCACAATCTGTTGATCAAAATGGTGCAACACACTCCAAATTTTGCTTCTAATATGTAGCCTCTAATGTTGCACTAACTCTGAAGTTTCAACTAGCTGATTTGCCCAATGCCATGAATTCAAAGTCATGCAATTCTTCCTCTGGATATCATTATTCAAGAAACACAACATCTCACTCCAACAAGAAAGTCAATGTCTCTGATGGAAAGTCAACAACTGAAATTGAAAGAATTACGTATGAAAAGAAGACTTAGCTTACTAAAAAACTTTTGATGATCCAAGAACAACCCAAAATCATTTCATCTCAAATCAAGCAAGAGTATGAAAGAAGATTCTGAAGTAACAATGTCAATTATAAGGAAGGGAATTTGAATTATAATTGCCCCTTTTAAAAAATTCTTGTTAAAAACTAAAATGTTTAACTTAAGATTGATATTGGTTATAAACGAAGAACGTTATTGGTTAGTGAAAAAACAACAATACTAACTTACCTATATAAAAATTGATTAGAAGATAAAATGTAAATAGAGATAAGGGAAGAGATATCACACATAGATATATCCTGGTTCACCGAATATAGGTTACATCCAGTCCTAACAATTGTGAGATTTTCCACTAAGTGCTCAGAGCAAGATCGTTCTTGGTTTTCACGCAACATTTACATATCAATCTTGTTCTGTTACAAAGTACTACCTTTCTACCTAGAAAGGATTTCCACAGGTTACCTTACACTATTTTAGAAAGGATTTTTGCAAACTACTCAAGCTATTTCAACAATATAGCCTTGAGCTACAAAGTAATGATTTTGAGATTGTTAGAATCTGAGTATGCTCAACTCGTGTTTGAGAATAAATTCTAGATTTTAGAACTCAATAGAAACTGATTCTTATATCAAACTAAGAACATAAATGTATCTTAGAAATGATTGAGAAGCTCAAGAGGATTCAAGAATGATTGAATGAGTGATGTATTTCTTTGCACTTAAAGCTCTAATTTGTTCTTCTTCTTGAGGTTTTATTTATAGGCTTCAAGAAGGCTTATGAAAACTCATTTGATCGTTGGAAATAGTACAATTGTCATGAGTATAATTTTCATTAATATATCAATAATGATTTGATCATACAAATGGTTCAAAAACAAAAAATACAGAAGTAATCATACAAAAAAGACTTCTAATCTACTTAAAATCTAAAAAATATTCTCTCCCTTTGTCATGGAAAAAACTAATATGAGAATAATAATAGCCAAATCAGAATGACAGTGATGGGGAAGACCCCTCAGATGATGGAGATAGCGACGATTGTTGTATTTCTGGAAAAGTTGGAGAAGGATTAGGCATAGGAGGCTCAAGACCAAGATATGGAACAAGCTGCTTAGCCACCCAGTCCCTCACAATGGCTTGCTCTTTGTCCTGATGTGTTTGTCTAGCAATGATAGTCTAAAGAGCAGCAAATATTTTGGGGATTTTCTTGTAGATCTTAGATGTTTCCCTTTCCATTGTTTAAATCTAGAAAGACCAGATATTGGCTTATTCCAAAAATGACTTGTTTTTTGTGGTGACACAAACGTTGGTGACATCATAGAGTTGTGTTGTATTTGAAGTGGAGGACATAGATCACTTTGTAACATAGGAGTAGTGAGATGTTGAGCAGTAGGAGCTATAGGGGATACCTGATCTAGAAGTGGATTTAAATTTTGTGGAATAGTAGGAGGGGAAGAACCTTCTTCAACATTTTGTTGAGGGGATAACGTTTTTGTTGTGAGGGTTGTTCAACATTGATTGTGATGGCAGAAGTGCAAGCATAACTTTTTCTTTTAATGGTAGGTTTAGTGAGTGTAGCTTTTGGTGAGGGTGGGATGAAGGGAATTTGTTTCATGTGTGAAATGTTCTTTGAGGAAAACTTTGATATCATAATGTGAGTAGATTTAGTCAACGGGATATTAAAATATCTGAATTTTTTTTTGGAGAAAACCGTACCATAGGGACATTGTTTCTCTTGTAATCCTTATTGATTGCAGCAATCATGTGATGGATTATCAGATAGGGCAGTTTTAACTTATTGCGGTGAAGAATATGATAAATGACTAAAATTTCATTGTCGTACACTAATTCGTGACTTCCACAATGGGGAAGTATATAATGTTGACTTATGTTGTTAAAGATTTTTGGAAGGGGTTTTAGGTCTACTAAGAAGAAGTTTGTAGACCCAACAATAAACAGCTCTTGAAACAGTTCCTCTTTGTAATGTTTAAGGTTGAATACCAGATTTTTCCATAAACTTTTGGTCCTTCAAATGACAGTTGAAGAATATCAACAAGAATGAAATGGTTCATACGCATTTCAATGCTCTTCAATTTTGAAACAATGAAGGATTTATCTACAAAGGCTTCAACTTTGCAATGAAATGCTCAGATGACATCAGGGTAATAACATTCAAATATCTAAAGAAAGTTATTCCATCTAAGAGCATCAATGTGATGCTTAATGGAGCTTCCTTCATATTGTAGGCTTTCAAAAATGAAAACCCAACCAATGCCAATAGGTCTATGAGCCCATTTTTCATGATTGAGTTTTTAAAAGTTTGGAAGGAATCAAGGCAGGAATGAAGATTTTGGAGGAGGATGTTTTAGTTGAGGATTTTTTGGTTGCTAGTTTAGAAGATTTTGTTGGTTCTATGTTCGAAGTTTTGAGTGGAGAACGTTCTTGGGTTGAAGGTTTTGACGGAGAACGTTCTGGGTTTGAAGGTTTCATTTTTGGTTTTTCAATTTCTTAGAAGCTAGAAACTGAGAAAGTGTCGAGGAAGAGTTGGATTTAGGAATCTTTGTTTTAGTTTTAAAGGGAGTGGATTTGGATGAATTCACTTTGGAAGGAGATTTTTGATGTTTTGGGGATTGAGGGTTCAGAGGGTTATGATGAAGTAGTAGATTTTGGTTTGGGAATCTGTGGTAGGAGTGAAAGTTCAGACTCATCATCATAAATGGTATAAATTATTGTGTCTATGTTTTTGGTTTTGGTGGTGCCAAGACTCGCATCGATCTTCTTTTAGAAGATGAAGTTCTTAAACTAGGGTTGAGAGATTTATGAAGATGGGGTGGAGCTTAACTGATCGAAGGAGCAACACATTGATATAATGGAGGAAGAATGGTGGCAAGTGGAGCAAGTGTTATAGGTTGTGGGTTGATGTCAAGGACGAAAACATATAGCCAAATAATGTTCTCTCTAAAGACGAATATGGAGGTGTTGGTCTTGGTGGAGATGATGGTGAACGTGTTGGTGAGCTAGGTTTCTAGTGTGTTGCATCTTTAGTAAGAGCCATTTTTGACCGAAAATGAGAGTTAAGGATGAAGGGGACAATGAGATGAACTTTTGCAGAAGAAAGTGTGAAGTTGTTGTATAGTGGAGAAAGATGAATGATTTTGAGCTTTTGTAGTTTTTTTATGAGTGAAGAGAGTGCCATGCGTGTGAGTTTATTGATTGGGAATACATTATTGGGAAGGAGGAAAATGGTGATGATGTGGCAGTGATATGGATGGGTAGCCATTAACTTTTGGTGAGTGGTAGACAGTACAACTTCAAAAAGCTAATTTTGAATTTTTCTTCATGATGAAAATGAAGAATGTTCTTGAGTTATTTGTTACAAACAGATCAAAACGGAGAGGGTTCTTTGTTATGACTAGAATGTTCTGGTTTCATTTTTAACGACTATGATCAACTAACTGATTCTTTGTATCAATAAAGATTAATTCAATTTCCTTATTCACATGATCCCTAATAAAGTGATGCTTTATTTCAATATGTTTGTATCTTGAATGCTGAATAGGGTTTTAGACAAATTAATGGCACTAGTATTATCATAGTAAATTGGAATATGAGAATATCTTACTGAAAAGTCTTCAAGTTTATTTTTGGTCCTCAAAACTTGGGAGCAACAGTTTGCTGTTGAGATATATTCAACTTCAGTGGTTGATAGAGCAATAGTGTTTTGCTTTATACATGACCAACTTATCAATGCTTCTCCTAGGAACTGACATGTACCACTTGTGCTCTTTGTTATGATCTTATCGTCGGCATAATCAACATCACAATAAGTTACAAAATTAAAATGAGAACCTTTGTTATACCAAAGGCCAAGATCAATAGTACCAACAAGATAACGAAAAATTCTTTTACAGCAGTTAAATGGGATTCTTTTGGTGAGGATTGAAACCTAATACATAAATCCTAATGCGAAAACAATATGAGGCCTACTTACAATTAAATATAATAACGAACCAATCATACCCCCTGTATTCTTTTTCAGAAATTGATTTTCCATTATCATCTTTGTCTAATGAAGAGGATGGATGCATGGGAGTAGTCATAATTTTGGCTTCCCTCATTTTATATTTTGTTAAAAGATCCTTTATATATTTTGCTTGACATATGAAAATTCCATCTTTATGTTACTTTTTTGCAATCCAAGAAAATACCTCAATTCTAACATCATACTCATTTTAAATTCACTTTGTATGAGATTTAAAAAATCTTCACACATTTTTTCATTAGTTGATCCAAAGATAATATCGTCAACATACACTTGAACAATGAGTAGAGCATTTTTATTTATTTTCTTGAAAATTTTGTGTCAATATTTCCTTGAGAAAATCGATTTTTGGTAAAAAAAAAAAAAAAACTTAATCTTTCATACCATGCTCTAGGAGCTTCTTTTAATCCATATGAGGCTTTAGTAAGTTTTAAAACATGATTTGGTTTCTTTTGACCTTCAAAACCAGGGGGTTGACGAACATAACCTTGTTCATTTGAAAAATCATTTAAGGATGCACTTTTAACATCCATTTGAAAGAGTTTGATATGTTTATGAGATGCATATGCAAGAAGGATTCGTATGGCCTATAACATTGCAACTAGAGCAAATGTTTCATCATATTATATTCCTTCTTTTTGATTATAACCTTGAGCAACTAACCTTGCTTTGTTTTTCACAACCTTACCTACTTCAACTAGGCTTTTCTAAAGACCCATCTTGTTCCAATGATTGTTTGATCTATTGGATTTGGAACAAGAGCCCAGACATCATTCTTCTCAAATTGAAGAAGTTCTTCCTTCATTGCATCAATCCAAGATTGATCATATATTGCTTCTTTGATGGATTTTGGTTCCATCTGTAAATGACATATTTGTTCTAATGTCGTCAGTTGTGTCTCTAATGATTTGATTTTGAGGATGATCACTTATTAGTTTCCAACTTCTAGGAGGAGTTTGAAACAAGATTGTTTATCAATCTCATTTTCCTAGGGAACAATCTGCTATGACTATCCTGATTGTTCTTCCTCTTCATCATCTTTTTTTTTTTTTTTTTTAAATCAAGGTCATCAAACTCATCAAATAATATATGCATACTTATTTCAAATGCTTTAGTTTTCAAATTAAAGATGTGAGATCCTTTAGTTATGTTGAATACCTTAAAAATATAGCTTTTTCTGATTTTGCATCAAATTTTCCTAAATTACCTTTGTGGTTTAAGATATAGCAGTAGCATCCAAAGATGTGAAAATATGAGATGTTTGACTTCCTATTTTTCTAGATCTCATAAGGTGTTTTGTTTATGATTTTTCTAATGGAAACACGATTCAAAATGTAGCAAGAAGTGTTTATAGCTTCAACCCATAATTACTTTTCAACATTTGATTCTTCCAAGATTGTTCTTTCCATCTCTTACAATGTTCTATTTTTTCTTTCAACAACTCCATTTTGTTGAGGAGTTCTTGCGCAAGATTGATTATAAGAAATGTCAAGTTCATCAAAAAAAATGTTTTAAAAGATGCATTTATGAATTCACCTCCATGATCACTTCGTACAACGATTATATTTGATTCCTTTTCATTTTGAAATTTTATACATAATATTTTGAAAGCATCAAATGCATCATCCTTTTGTTTTAAAAATAGTACCCATGTGTATCTAGAAAAATCATCAACAATGACAAATCCATAATTCATACATCCTAGACTAATGGTTTTGGTGGGACCAAAAAGATCAATGTGAATTAGTTATAGATGATTTTGTCAATAATAACGTAGTACATTTAGTTTGGTTAAATGAAACACATTCCAAGTACGTTGACCATCTCAACTAGTTATTTCAAACCAAATATTACTAGTTTTACTCCTTAAAAAGTCTAAATCCTATCACCAAACATTCAAAAAATTTAACTTAGGTTTGACAAAAAGTGCAATTTTTGAAATATTAAACACATTGATCCACTATCGCACACGGGTCAAATACAATTAATAAAATGTAAATAGAGTTAGTAACTCGAATCATTTCGCAAGGGCTTTTGATATAATAATAATAACCGAATTGAAGGTTGAAATTAAAAAGGGGTATTTTTGATTTTTTGATTTAACAGATGAGCCAAACAATTAATCTACTTATTCGAATTTCAGACCTATCTCAGATTCTATCAATGAATTTAATTTCTAATTTGTGATTCCATTCTTATTTGACTATAGAATTTATCAAACAAGCGTAATCAATCCTATGTGAATTCAGATTCTTTGATTGCATTAAGCATCACAATCATCAAAATATTACAATTAACGATCAAACGTCGCAAAATTATAATTAATTAAATTAGAAACCCAAACCAAATTATGTCAAATAAATTTAATCAATCTTATTGAAATTCAATTTAAGCAATCAGAATATCAATATAATCAAATAATGAAGAATAGAATCATGAATTGGAAGTTGACAGTGTAACCTAAATCTCATGGTGTTGATGAAACTCTGAACTCGTGGATTAATCTTATAAAATTAGTCTTCCATGAAATAGAAACCATTTATTTCTTGTAGCAATCTAAATTCTCATATTTTGTTCCTAGAAAAGAAACAAAACTACAAATATGTAGTACTCTATATTGGGCTTTAGGGTTTAGGGTTTAAAAACAAGTGACCCACTAATTATAATTATTACAAAAGTCCAGATTACGAAATCTACAATTTAGGCACATTAAAGTTCGGCATTGGGCTTTTATTCCAACACAAAAGTTGTAGCTCTTATTTTTAGCTTTCCAACGCCTGCTCATATGCCTTAATCCGATATCCAGAGCTCATGTTTTGGCCTATAGAGTGTGCAAGAATTAAAATGCAAATAATAAAATTATAATTCAAATTCGACCCAAAGTTTAGAAACAAGCTTAAAATATTATTCTAATCTATAAAGAGCTTTTAAAATACCAAACTAAAAAGCTAGAAACATGTGCCCAAATTCTATGATCAAATTCCCCCACACTTACACTTTTGCACTCCAAGCAAAACAATGCATGTGATTCCAAATATTCTTATGAATGCAAAGTGGTGAGAGAAAAAAAAAATTTCTAGCTTAAGGCAATCATGAATAGTTTTGTTATTACAACCGAGGAAGACAAGAGGAAAACTTAACTAAAGAATGCATCATAAGTGATAGAGTCATCTCTGGATATAAAATTATATCAAAGTGTTTATACTCAAAGTATTTGGGATACTGTTTACACTCAAAGTACATCATGAAAGCTAGCACTACCATAGTCTTGACAAGCCTCTATAATCTATATTTGAAAAACATACACATAATGATTAAAAGTTCTTTATTCAGATTGTGACGTGACCAAGGAAAGGGTGAGATAATCCTAAGGAGACTAGGGCTGAAAATCAAAGAGGATAACAGAGTAATGATAAAGAGAGAAAAACAACATTAAGAAGTAACTCAACAAAACATCATTTACTTTTATTTTCACACTCTCTTTGCTCACAACGCAACCATTTTTCCTCATTTTTTTTTCTCTTTTTTGTATTTTTTTTATAACCCTCAAATTTAAACAAACAAGTTGATTGCCCCTACACTTATTGAAGGAAATACTCCTTTATCCCTCAAGATTGGGTCAATTCATTGTTTTTCACTTTTAGGCTTGTAATGAGCTATATAGCAAAGAATGAGATAATTAGGCTCAAAGGGGCTTAAGCAAATGGATAATTGTAGGGTAGACTTATTTGGTTATTAGCTCAATCAAGAAACAAATGCCTAGATCATTTCAATATATGCATGCAGACAAGATTCAAATCAAGTTCTGGCGTAACTAGCAAAACAGAGTGAGATAACACACAAGAAAGAAAAGATGGAAAAATGTATTCCATTGATAATAAGGCTCAAAATCTCACAAAGGTTAATGACCTTTCACAAATAATACACAATTTAGCATTTTAATCCAAATTATTTTACCAAGAATGCAAAGATACTATCAAATCATGCCGGTCTAAACAAACTCTCAACATTTACAACCATAAAGTCTGATGAGAAAACATGCAGTGCTATGTCCATTTTTATTTTTTATTTTTTAAAATATAACAAATAAAATCCTAAATAATACCCCCACACTTAAATTACACATTGTCCTCAATGAAAGTAACAAGTATAAAATAAGAGTAAGGAAAGAGAGCTCCCTGTTCAAACTTCAGTGTAGATGGGTTATTCCAAGAAGAGTTCTTCTATGGTAGCATCTTCAAGCACATAGCTCTCATGAAATAGCTTGAGGCATTATCATTTACTTTGAACACTTTCTCAGTGTTTTCACTTTTTATTTTCACTGCACCATGAGGAAAAATGTTAGTAATAACAAAAGGGAGTTGTACAATAAAACGTTTTGGTCAATGGAAAATTCCTTCCTAGAAATCATCTTATCATGAAAGTACTTAGTTTTCTCCTTATAAATCCGAGAGTTCTCATAAGCTTCAAGTTTAAGCTCTTCAAGTTGTTGCAATTGAAGTTATCTCTCCAAACATGCTTTCTCCATCTCAAGGTTACAACAATTGACCGCCCAACAAGCACGGTGTTCTATTTCCACCAGGAGGTGGCATGCCTTACCAAACACAAGTCAATAAGGGGATCCCTATTGGTGTTTTGTAGGTTGTTCTATGAGCCCAAAGAGCTTCTTCAAGTAAGTGGCTCCAGTCTTTCCTGTTTGGTTGCACCATCTTTTCTAAGATCTGTTTCATTTCCCTGTTTGAGATTTTAGCTTGCCTTTTAGTCAGGGGATGATAAGGTGTAGAACCAATGTGCACAACTCCATACTTCTAAAGCAAAGTGTAGGTTGTTGAGGCATCTCATTCCTACGAGTGGTTGTTGTTCCTGCTATTTGGCACTGTTTATAAGTTTTGTAAGTCTCAAAAGCATATTTAAACAAAGTGGGCCAAAAGAAACCCGAGTCTAAGACTTTTCTTGCTGTCCGTGGAGGACCCAAATGTCCCCTAGCTTGAGAGGCATGACAAAAATGAAGAATGGATTGAGCCTCATGGTGGGAAAGACATCGCCTAATCACCTGGTCACTACATAATTTCTACAAATATGGATCATCCCACATATATTATTTGGAATCACTTTTGAGTTTGTGTATTTGTGTTCTAGATGCATATGCAGAAAAGACTCCAACAACTAGATAATTAACTAAATCATCAAACCAAGGAGTTACCTTACGGAACTGTAGTAGTTACTCATCAAGGATGTCATCTTGAATGGGGATGGGGGTCCTCATCCATTTCTATTAGGCTCGAATGATATGCCACCAAATTTTCAACTCCACTCTTATCTTTAATCTCGAAATCAAATTCTTGGAGTAACAACATCCACCAGATAAATCCCGGTTTTGCTTCTGGTTTCTTCAGCAAGAACTTCAAAGCAACCCTTTGTGCAAGGACTGCTCCCACTGCATAGTTAAATGCATCACACATAATTTCAAAACGAATGGTCCAATTGGGTGGCTGAATTATGGGAGTAGAGGTCATTTCTGCCTTTAAAAAATCAAACGCCTTCTAGCATTTGTCATCAAAAGTGAAACTGACATCTTTTGCAGCAAATTTAATAATGAAAAAGGTATCTTGCTGAAATCGTTGATAAAACACATGTAAAAACCTGCATGGCCAAGAAAAGAACGAATCTCACAGATGCAAGATAGGTAAGGCAAATTAGAAATCACATTAATCTTGGCATGATCCACTTATATCCCATTTTTAGAGATCACATGTCCCAAAACTATGCTTTGTTCAACCATAAAATGACATTTTTCATAATTCAGCACAAGGTTAGTTTCAATACATCCATGTGAAACTCTATCTAAATTGTTCAAGCATGCATCAAATGAGGAACTATACACAGTAAAATCATTCATGAAAACTTTGATACAATTTTCTATCAAGTCAGAGAAAATAATAATCCTGAAGCGTTGGAAAGTTCCATGAGCATTGCATAGGCCAAAGGGCATCCTCCTATAGGCAAATGTGCCGAAATGGCAAGTGAATGTGGTCTTTTGTTGGTTCTCTGGTGCAATATAGATTTGGTTTAGTCTCTTGTAATCGATGCATACCCTCCAGCTATTTTGCACTCATGTGGGGATAAGTTCATTATTTTCATTTTTAACTACTGTGAGTCCAGTTTCTTTAGGAACTACCTATACCTAGGGATGGGAATAGGCTAGGCCGTCCGTAGGGGTCTATGGCCTGACCTACTTATGGCATTACCTGACCTGTTTAATAAAAAGGTCAGACTCAAGCAGTTTTTAAAGCCTATTTATGTAAATAGGTCAGACTCAGGCTAATAAAAAAACCTATTAGGCCTGACAGGCCGATCTATATATATTTTATTATTTATTCTATTCTCCATTTTTTTCTTCTAATTTCCATTGCACTCACTCCAACAAATTTTTTTATAACAATCAATACTATTTATTTGTTACCTTTATATTTTATTAAAATCAACACTATTTCTTTGTTATCTTTATATATATTATTAGTATATAAACTTGGAAACCATAATTGTTTATTATTACTGAATATGAGTTTGTTTGAGAGGATTTGTTTAGAGGTAATATTCTGAGTTGTTTGAGAGTATTTGTTTAGAGGTAATATTCCTAGTTGTTTGAGAGATAATAATGGGTGCGTTTGTTTCAATAAAAAAATTATTTTTTTAAATCAAAAATCATTTTTTAGGGTTTAAAGGATGATTGTTTCATATTTTTTAAAAATCATTTTGTTAGAAAATTTATTTTTTATTTAATATATATATATATATATATATATATATATATATATATATATATATATATATATATACACACACACATCAGTATTGATATATGGAGAATCATGTAAATTGGTATTGATAGAGTATCATGTAGGTATAGTTAATTGTTTATTTGTTACATATATATATATATAAAGGTAACAAATAAACAGTTATATATACCTACTACCCATACCAATTACCATAATTCTTCATATATCCAAGGTTAAATTTTTTTATCAAGTAGTATTTATTTATTTATTAATAATTTGCTCATTTATTTATTATTTTTTAGTTCAGTGTCTAACATATATGTATTTTTTTTCTTTTGTTTTTGAAGGTTGATGAACAAGAGATACAAAATCACATTGAAGATTTGATATCATATTTTTTTTCATTCATTGGGATTTGAATGTGTTTTGTTGGCTGATATGTGTAACTGTTTATAGAGTTTATTTTGTTTTATGTGTAATTTTTGAAGGACTTTTTAGAGTTTGTTAATTATGAGTTCATTTTATTTTTTGTTTTATTGGAATGTTGTTGCATTACAAACTTGTTAGCAATTATTTTATTAGATTTGATTATAATTTTATTAGTTTTCCTTGTATATAAAGGCTTAGTTTAGCTTATTTTAAAAAAATGTAAAATATAACATTTAAATATTTTAATGTGAATAAGGCTTTTAAATAGGCTTACAGGCTAGGCCAGGCTCAGGCTGAAAAAAAAAATATATGATAGGCCGTAGGCCAGACTTAAGTCTAAAAAATTCATCGTAGGCCATGCTCAGGCCTTTCAAAGTATGGCCTGGCCTGGCCTATTCCCGCCTTACCTGGACCGAACTCACCCATTGACTATTAGAGATGGGGTATATAATGCCTGCTTGCAAGAGCTTTTTCACTTCCTTTTTTACACATCCATAATTGATGGGTTAAGTCGCCTTTACGGCTGCCTGACTGATTTTACCCCATCCTCAAGTAGTGTCCTATGCATACACATGGACGAGGTAATATCAGGAATATCAGCCAAGGTCAATCCGATTACCTTTGTGTTTTCTCAAAATCTGCAACAGCTTCTCTTCTTGTTCATCTTCAAGTTTGGCTAAAATAATCAAATGTAACTTGCCATTTCCTTCTAAATATGCATATTTCAAATTTTCAGGAAGTGATTTAAGCTCTATAGTCGGTGGTTGTTCAATGGATGGTTCAACACTAGTGACCGAAGCTAAGTCTACAAAATCAATTTTGTTAGTAGAAATATCAATATCAGCACAATGATCAACCTATAAGGCAACTTCAATCTCAGCACACATAGAGCACAATTGAGTATCTGTACAGAATTCACAAGTGTAAGTATTATCAAAACCAAACAATGAAGGAAAATTTGTAGCAAACATATCGGGGTAAGTCTCATCAACCAAATCAGCAAGCAATTCAATTTGAAAAATACAAGGCTCTTCCATGGGGTGTTTCATAGCATCAAAGATGTTAAATTTTATAATGCTATCACCAAATTCCATGGATAGAGTTCCAGCATGCACATCAATTTTTATTCTAGTAGTTTTGAAGAATGGTATGCCTAAGATGATAGGCACTCTGTTGGACCTATTCTCCCTCTCCATATCCAGAATGTAAAAATATACATGAAATATCAATTCATCAACTCGAACAAGTACATCCTCCACAAGTCCAGCAGGACGGGCATTGCTCTTGATCGCCAATGGAATGGAAGCACTTGTATTGGGTAAAGGTCCAAGAGTAAGAGAGTTAAAAATACATGTAGGCATAACATTAATGGAAGCTCCTAAATCTAACATAGCATTTTCAAATTGACTATTGCCTATGGTACATGGAATGGAAAAAGTTCTTGGATCTTTGCATTTCTGAGGCATGGGCTGAAACATTTCTCTCCATGTTTACTCTTTCATTACCTTTTAACCTTCTCTTGTGTGTGCACAAATCTTTTAGAAATTTTTCATATCTTGGAATCTGTTTAATTGCTTCAAGGAGGGGAATGTTTACTTCCACCTTCCTAAATGTATCCATGATCTCCTTGTCCTTATCTTCCTCGTTCATTTTCTTAGTCTTCACTTCCCTTTGAGGATAAGGAAGTGGTATATTTTGCTCAACATCAACAATTTCAGGTATCAAATTGTCATCAACAGCCTTGTTATTTTTCACTACAGTTTCAGGTACCTTTGGTATTTCAACAGCTTTCCAGACCCTAATGTAATTGCACTGACATTGGGAGCATTTGGATTTACTGCTGACTATGCGGGCAATTGGTGTGACCTCTGAGTCTGCAATTGATTAATTGAACTGGCTAGCTGAACAATCTTTGTTTCCAAATTTTGAATGGTGGAATTTGTTCTTTGTTGAAATTGGAGATTCTGGACTACCATCTGCCTAACGAGGTCCTCTAATGAAGGTGCATTGTTTTGCTGTTGACGAATATTTTGCTGCATCTGCCTAGGTTGTTGTTGTCCAGATGAATTTCCCCATCTTAGTTTGGGATGGTTTCTCAAATCAGGATTGTAACTGTTAGATGACATGTCATAGTTGGCTTGAGGGTTGTATATATTTGATGCATATGCTTGAGGAACATCAATAATTGGATCTTCTTGCAATGTAGGACATGAATTTTGTAAGATGCTCTAGAGAAGTGCAAATACCACCGACCACTGCTTGGGTTTTACCTATTGCTAATTTTTTACTAAAGATGTAAGCTCATCAAGTTTTCTTTCTAAATTCTTGTGGGAAGAAGCTTGAATTTCATTCACACCCCTTGCCAACACTGTTGAATTGCTTCTAGTTGTAAACTGCTAAAAATTAATGGACATGTAACAGAACCTGGTTGAAGGTAGTATAACTAGTCCTTGGAAACATTTGGAGTGAAAATGGGAAGGCTCTCAACTTAATGTTGTCTTCTGTGACTCCTTGAAGCTTCATGGTAGAACACAAAACATGGAATTCCTTCAAGTGTTTGTGGGGATCCTCACCTGCAAGACCATTAAACTTTAGAAGCAAGTGTATTAAACCAGATTTAAGTTCAAATGATACAGTAACTTCAGGATATGTGATACACAATGCATTATAATTAACATCAGGTGCAACAAGTTGTCTTAAGATTCTATTATTCGCATTAGCCATATTTTGCAACAAGTTGTCAATTTCAGTATCTGACTCTGACTCGTTAACACTAGCATCTCTATTAAGTTTACGACGTAAATGAAATGTCCTATCTATTTCAGGTTCAAGAGAATGCAGATTTACAGAACTAGCCATAGTCATCTATCATCATAACAATGTAATGCAAAATCACAATTCTTAAAATTCCAACAATATCCACATTGCTAAAATTGAAGTGAAAAATCGAAAACCCTATCAAATAAAATCCAAAAAATATAAAAATACCACCAAAAATTTCTAAAAATCAGATAAAGACAATGCAATTTTTTTTTTTTGGAATTTTTGGAGAATATGAAAAATTCAAAAAATTGAAAAAAGGGTCTAAACGGAGCAATCCGAGACAGTCGCCTGAAATTGACAGTGTAACCTGAATCTCAAGGTGTTGATGAAACTCTGAACTCTTGAATTAATCTTATAAAATTAATCTTCCATGAAATTAAAATAAAAACTATTTATTTCTTGTAGCAATCTGAATCCTAATATTTTGTTTCTAGAAAAGAAACAAAACTATCAATATATAGTACTTGATATTGGGCTTTAGGGTTTAAAAACAAGTGACCCACTAATTAAAATTATTACAAAAGTCCATATTACGAAATCTGCACTTTAGACACAGTAAAGTTTGGAATAGGGATTTTATTCCAACACAAAAGTTGTTGCTCTGATTTTTAGCTTTCCAACGCCTTCTTATATGCGCCAATGCAATATACAGAGCTCAAGTTATGACCTATAGAGTGAGAAAAAGTCAAAATACATATAATAAAATTAAAATACAAATAATAAAATTATAATTCAAATTCGACCCAAAGTTTAGAAACAAACTAAAAATATTATTTTAAACTATAAAGAACTTTTAAAATACCAAACTAAAAAGCTAGAAACATATGTCCAAATGCTATGATCAAACATCTAACAAGTTAATAATATTATAATAGATTTACAATCAATTACATATAAAAACAGTCTCTGTATATAATCAAGGAGAAAGAAAAAAAAACTAATGATAGAGATACTATTTCCCAATAACATATATTTAATAATTAAATTCATTCAATTGATATAAGCAATCAACATGTTTTTTAACTATTTAAAAAATAAAACTAAAGGGTACTTCTAACAAAATAATGAGTTATCGTTGTCTCTTTTATTGACGATGAATCATCGGGGTAGCTAGTTCCTCCTACTGATGTAGTCAACTACTTAAGGAACTATAACTGCAGTCATTCAAATTCAAACATAGATAATTAAAAGTATCTTTAATGTGGTTCAGGAGTGCGAAGGCAACGCTACAACTCCTACTTCTTACTTCAAGTTAAAAACTCACTTAATTTCACATTCACATTAATTTATTTATAACTTACAAGTAGAACAACACTTACATCAATATATAATCAATAACTCGATTGAAGCAATATAGAACTATTTCACTTTTAGATGCTCTCGACTATTCTAACTTTATACACTAATTCCCAACAATTAGAACACTTCAAACACAAACAATTTAATATTTACATAATCATATACACATTCACATACTCACTACAAGAAATGAGGGTTTTTGTGAGGGCCAAAAGCCCTCACAAAGGGGTATAATCAGCCACAAAGGTGGATTTTGTGAGGGCTTTTGGCAGCCACAAAGAAGCTAATCACAAAATTTTGTGAGGGCTTTTGCAGCCACAAAAGACAGGCATTTGTGTTGCATTTGTTTCAAGATGGTGTGCCATTTTTCCATAGATGCTGCCAATATTCCAACCTCAGATCTTCAATACCATGTCTCAGAGATATTGTCAATTTTAAGTTTGGCGTGAGCCCTCACTGTTTTGTCCTATGTGAAAAGATGTTAGGATGGCCGAAGTAGTGTCACAATTAGAGCTTTGTTCCCAAAATGTGGGGGGGTGGTATCTTATCTGACCATCTTTCTCGGTCCAATTCCAGTTATTGGCCACCTGAGAGAACAAACCTACGAAGGTTTGTGTCGTGCACTCGAGCTAACAGATTGTTTAGCCTTTTAACCTCGATTGGGACCTATTGTCCTGGTTACAAATAAAAAAAAGCCTCACATCATTTAGTAATCGAGGATAAGGATAATTTATACACTACTCCCACCCTTCTTAAACTAGTGAAATGTTTTTTCATAAATTGTGATGGCTCACGCCAGACTCAAAGCGGTCAATGCCTCATAAATGCCGTGTTATATTTGAATGGGTCTTCTGTAAAAAAATGTAATAATTATAGAGAAAAATATGAAATGTATATAGATATAGTATAATGAAAAATACTTAAATAATTTGAACTCTTAAAGAAGTATAAATAAATGAAATGTATGATAACTAAAGGCAATAACAACAGAGAAAAAAAATGAAACGTTAAAAAATATATAAAAAAAAAATGTGTAATTTATTTTAACGTTTATGAGGTCATAGATAAAAAAAAGTTAACTATAAACAAAAATAATAAAGTAAAAAAATAAGACAGTAACAAATATAGTACAACAACAAAAAATCTATAACCAATTTTAACTTTTAAGAAGTTATAAAAACATAAAAATAAAATTGTAAGTTGTGCTATATAGATAAAACTAGTGTAGTTGATTCCGTGTTGTTGCACATATAGAAAAATGATTATTTATATATAAATTATAATGTTTAAATATTATTATAATTACAAATAAAATAATATTATAGAAGATTAGTTTTATTGTTATAAATTATAGATATTTTTTTAAATAAAATTATTAAACAAATATACAATACAAATAACATTAAAAAGTTAAATTATATATAATACATCACCGTTAATATTGAAAAGACATATTATCTTTATTATATGGTTGTTATTATAATGTTAAAAAGTTTAAAAATTAAACTTATAAATACTAAAGATAATAAATTCACACACAAATTATGTGCAATGGTTTGGATAAATTTCACAATTAAATAAAGTATAATAATTGACCCGTGCCAATTACAAGTTAGTATTTTAAAAATATGACTTAATTGTTCTTTTGGTCCCCCTATTATAGGTGAAAATTGAAAGTAGTCTCCCCATATTTTTTGTCCCCAGTTTTAGTTCCCCAAATAGAATTTGAGTCCAAATCATGATGAGTTGTCATTTTTTTAATGACGTGTCAATAAAAGGGTGACGTGGCAGACGCTTATGTGGAATAAACTCATTATTATATTATTTTTGATTAAAAAATATAATTTATATTTTTAAAAACCATTATTATAATTGTGACAATATTTTTAAAAATATAATTTAATTATTAAAATTAAGTTAAAAGAAAAAACACCTAAAATCATGAATCATAAACAAATCAAAATAAAAAACATTCATTCATGAACCCTAAAATCATTCTGGATTTCTTCCTCCTTAACAACACGAACAACATGGCCTCCATCTCCCCCCTCAACATTGTGCTCAACTTCCTCCTCAACAGTTTCATCAACAAAGCTCTCAACTTGACCCACTCTCTTCGCCCTTGCAATTTCAGACACCTCAACTTTCACTTCATCACCAACGACAACAACACTACCAACATTAGCACCAACATCCCCAACTCTATTAAAGTAAATCCCTTCACAAATCTTCTACAAATTCTCAAAAACAGGCTCAAACGCCAAAACACGGAACCCCATAGCAGCAGCAGCAAAACTCGCCATACCAACATTAGCACCAACATCTACAACAAACCCATTCATTCCCTCACTTTTAGGCTTCTCAAGAACCTCCTGAATAGTCACCGAGATATCAGGTTTTCGAAAAGGCTTCCCTTTGAGCAATCTCACGATGTTCTTGTGTGGCTTATCTGGTAGATTTTGGAAATCGGAAAGCGAAAATAGAAACGGGTAACGAACGCCTTCGACGATGCTTGCGACGACAGGGTGGGCTTGAGGTGATTTGATGCAATCGAAAGGGAAAATTGAATTTGAGAAGAGGTGGGTATTGAGAGTGAGGAAATTAGGGTTAGGATTTGAGGGATGAGGGGTAAGGAATGCGAAGAATAGGAATAGTAAGAGGAGAGTGGAAGAAAAGAGTAAAAAGAGTAACTTGATGATTTTAGGTGTTTTTTCTTTTAACTTAATTTTAATAATTAAATTATATTTTTAAAAATATTGTTACAATTATAATAATAGTTTTTAAAAATATAAATTATATTTTTTAATCAAAAATAATATAATAATGAGTTTATTCCACATAAGCCTCTGCCACGTGACCCTTTTATTGACACATCATTAAAAAATGACAACTCATCATGATTTAGACTCAAATTCTGTTTGAGGGACTAAAACTGAGGACAAACAAAATGGGGGGACTACTTTCAATTTTTACCTATAATAGGGGGACCAAAAATGCAATTAAGCCTAAAAATAACATGGGTTAGTATTTTAAAAATAATATGGGTTATTATTCAGTCATAAAAATACATATCATTTTGTGTTAAGATACGTGAAACTCTATATATATTTTGTCATCTAATTATAAAAAAATAACGAACACATTTAAGAGATATAAGTATAACAAAAGAGTAATTGTTTTTAGGATAAAATGATCAGACTTTTGGATTCTCAGATGACATACGTGAACACAATTAATTAGTTATATGCCTAATATATTTTTTTAATATGGTATGATCAAATTTATAATCTTTTATTAAATTATACATTCAGAATGCATTATTGTGATAAAATATTCATTTTTTATGTAATATTTTAATAAAATATACTAATATCAATAAGTAAATTTACAAATTTAAAACAAATAAATTTCAATAAATTTAAAAATATTGAGTTAATCATATCTAAATTTTAATGCAAATATACTCCCTCCATCCATAAATAACTATGGCATTTGTAAACAAAAAAAGTATTTATCCCAAAAAAATTGTGACATTTAGTTTTCACTAGAACTTTAATTATTTTTTATAATTATACTCTCTAAGTAATACAATTTACACTACTCACAAATTATTATTCTCCACGTTACATTTGTTTATTGTAATGAAAATACAACAATATATAATAACAGATAAATTAGTAAAATAATCATTTTCTTTTATTCATTTTTCGTCTATTTCTTAATTTTTATGAAATGATCAAATACAATAAATATTATGGGAAGGAGGAAGTATTTTGCATAAATTTGAGTTTAATATCAATATTTATAGTAATTTGTAATTATGAGTCACTACGCCAAAAATTGGATTTTACAGCGTTTTTTTTAAGCCTTCTACAGCGCTTTTTCAAAAAAAAAATGCGCTGTGAATTCGAGCGCTGTAAAAGCTACAACAGCGCTTTCAAAAAAGCGCTCTTAAAGGCACCCTTTATAACGCGCGCTTATTATGCACCTTTTACAGCGCTTGTTACAACAAGCGCTGTAAAAGGCTTACCCATATTTCATATATTTGAGGTACCTTTTACAGCGCTTTTTCAAAACAAGTGCTGTAAAAGGCATACCCATATTTCATATATTTGGGGTACCTTTTACAGCGTATTTTTGTAACAAGCGCTGTAAAAGGCATACCCATAATACATATTTGGAATACCTTTTACATCCCTTTTTTGTAACAAGCGCTGTAAAAGGCATACCCATAATACATATTTGGGGTACCTTTTACAGCGCTTTTTATAAAAAGCGCTGTTAAAGGTGTTTTTTTTTTAACCTTGTATATATTTTAAAAGCGTTTTTTAGCTTTTTATGGCACTTTTTTTATAAAGCGCTGTCTTTTATCTTTTTATCCAAAATTAGTTTGAACCAGTTCACACAACACAACACATCCAGAATCAGTAATTTAGAACATATTCATGTGCATGTTAAAACAGAAACAGAATCAGTAACACAACCAGAACCAGAACAAGAACAAGAGCCCATAATCAGTTCACACAATATGATACATATATATTATCCTGTAACACAGTAATTTACAACATATTTGGTATGAATATACATTGAACCTAATTTACAACATATTCATATGCATGTTTATATACTGTCCTATGATCATATACATATAATAACCATGCACCATATAATATTCAGATCCCTTGCCTAGCAGTATGCTATTTCCTAGAAAATCAAATAATTTTCATTTCAAGCACATACTCACACCATTCCTCCTTTAATTCCATCAGATCTTGCTCAGAATATGATGGACTGGAATTTTCAAAGTACTGCAATATAAAAATTGAACATATTATATTAAGTTAGTACCAAATATATAGATAATTTATATATGAAAATCATATAATCAAAATACCGTACCGTTTCTGGGATAATAGTTTTATTCTTGTCAACAATCTCCTTCATGAATCTCAATACGTAGTACCCACAGTCGATGTTGTTTGTTTGACGATGGCACTTTATTGGGATCCATGTAATATTATTAGACTTTTGCTTCGACACTACCGCACCTCTTTGAGCTCGAAAAACTTTTAATGCTATATCAAATGAATAAATGTGATTATTTTAGCATGAACAAACACATATTTATATATATGTGTAACAAAAATAAATGAATATTACTTACGTGTCGAACAAAGTCTTGATTTCGGAGTGATTGTTGTAATTGCCATGCAAGGGATCCAAATAGTATACAACTTCAGAGACGACATTGATTGCAAATAGCACCCAATGTGCCCTACAACAACAAAAAATTGGTTAAACAATTTTGTCTATACACAACTAATAAATTAAATTCTCATCAATTAAAAAAGATAAAATTACGTACCCTGAATTATATGGTGCTAAGAACAATTTATCCTTTGAAATATTTCCTAAAAACATATTTACAATGTATTTCTTTACATTGTCTTCATCCAGTTTCCACATGGACGTTTTATGCGGAGAGAAGAATGAGTATTTATTCGATAATTTCCTCGGGCACACGACCTTCTCATGCAAAAACCTTCAATGAAAATTTTAAACTAGATTAATTACCAATACATTTAATTAATTACCAATAAATGCAATTAAAAGTATTTTTTACCTTATATACAAGCTCATTACAGTTGCACTGAGCTCCTTATGTTCGAGAAGTTCGTATACGTGCTCCTTGTCGAACAATTCCTCATACTCCTCTCCGAATATTTCTTTATTCACGTGTATCATGCGCGAATCGTCGCTACTGCATAGGTTCTTTTTTACTTGGATGTCAAGACACGCCCCGTATTTACCAAGGCGTGGCTGACTTATTTTAGGAGCAGCAGCAGCAGCGACTAATTTGCCACGATCCAATTTTTTTATTGCTGCAAATTTGGCAGCTTTATTGGCAGCTCTATTAACCTCCAATTTTTGAGGTTTGCTGCCTTTTTTTGGATGTGCGGGTGGTTTATTTATTTGGACCTACAAAAATGAGGTTAAATGTTAGTTTATTGAATATGAAAAAATTGACAAAGCTTATGCAATAAATGTGACAAACCTTATCGGGAGACGTAACTGATTTGTTTCTGGGAGGGCTTTTAATGAGGGCAACAAGGTTCGTGGGCCATGCCACGTAACTACCAATAGCTTCGCCCAATGTCTGCATATCTCCGTCGTTGTCCGGTATCGGCAACGGTGCAGTTGGTTCGAAAGCAACAGTAGACGATACCTTGACATGGCCCTTTGGGATCGGAGTATTGTGCAATACTTCTCCCAAAGTATTGTACAATTTTGCTTTTCCCACCTTCCGATAAGTGGGCGAGGACAAGTATAGAAAACATGAAGTGACACCCTAAATCAATAGTTAAAACATAAGTACAGTTAATATATAATATTGTTTAATGCATAAGTAATTACATAAGCAAGTAAGTAATTAATTACCTCGGGAATAATTTTCAAACCGACGTTGCAACTCCCGCTTTCACTCTCCATTTGTATTTCACCTTGGACCTGAACCGGAAGTTGCTTGTCTTTGTTCGTATTCACCAATTGTGCCACTTGCTCAGATAGGATTCTGAGCTTCTCTAATACTTCCTCGTTGGAAGGTTTTTGGCGCTTCTCTTGAGGAAAAAAGCTTTTTTGAGTTACGCCAAATCCCTTCCCCCTAACTCGACCGGAATATTCAGGAACATTAAAAACTTTGCCCAAAATGTCCCTGCAACTAGCCTTGTTGCCCTCTTCATTTTCAGAACTTTGACAAATGATCTCCTAAAATACATGTAACATTAAAATAGTTAAGTTCATTAGCATTTTTAAAATACAATATTAAAAAGTATTCAAGTGATAAATACAATATTGAAAAATATTAAAGTCATAATATACTTACAAAAAGTTCTATTACTTTTTGAACATTTTCGTTATCAACCACTCCATCTTTATTTACCCGAGCTTCCTTCCACAAGATATGACGACCCAACGGTTGATAGGATTGGATCTCTTGTCGCTATTCGTTAAAACAAAATATTAGTTAGAAACTATAGTTTATAATACAAATTCCCTCATCATTGATGTTACATTGACTTACAAGGTTTTGGGTGCGTCGGGTTGTTTTCCCTCTCGCGATTTGCCTTACTAATGTTCTATATAAAAAAATAGCAATTATGTAAAAATTTAAAATACGATGCGAATATAAATAATAAAACACACAAATGCTAACAAATTAATCACTTACGACAAACGCGGGGTCAGTACGTTTGGAAACAAACGCTTTCCATTCATCATTTGATATATAATGTCGATATATCTTTGGAGGTTCAGCTGTTGTGTTTCCTTCTTTATCTTTAAGATACAAGTTTGAGAGATGCGATCTAAATCCACGATGGATTTTGCCAGCAACTCTCAATACATAATTCTTTCGTCCCTCATCAAGGACAAAAGATGTCTGCAATGAAAAAAATTATAAGTAAAGTATTTCAATGAAAATATTTATAAATGACAAAAGATTGGATCAAAAAATTTACTTGAATATCATTCCATATGATATCTTTGGCATCCTTCAATGCCTTATCTCTCCAGTCGTCAATTGTTATTGGAATATTTTGACGAACAACAGCCCCAATGTAGCTCACAAACATTGCGCTGTGGGGGTCAACTGGCTGACCACTTTCATTCCATCCAACCTAATAAACTCATATAGTAAGTACATGCTATTAAAAAAAGCTAAAAAAATACATAGCAAATAGAGTATAGTATACCTCAAATTTAATGCCATTACTCCTTGCTTTAATGACTTTTTGCATGATAGTTGTACCACGTTTGACTTCATTTTCATAAGTCCTACTGGTGCTAACTTCTTCATTTTGACATTCTAAATCTCTGTTTGTATCCATTTAACTACAACAAGTTCATCATGCAGTTTAGTATAACATCAACAAGCTCAACATGCATCATGCATTATTCTAAACAAGCTCAACATGTATCAGTATATATATTTTAAACAAGCTCAACATGCATTTTAATGATTACAAAAAATAAATAACATCAATACCTGAATAATGGTTCGAAGAAAGATGAAATGCAAAGGAAAGAGCGAACGGAGAAATTTCACAGCAATAAAGTTCACAGAAAAACGGTTTTGAAGAAATACGTAATGAGGGTTACGTATTTCAATGAAAATATAAGGTTCGAAATGAAGGAGATGATCGTGGAAATACAGTTCTTAACGGACAAGATTATAAGGTTTGCAAAAGAAGAGAAGAACGATGAAGATTGAGATGATAGTGTAGTTTACGTAATGAAGAGGAAACTGAAGAGGTTACTGTTATATATATAACCCTTTTACAGCGCTTTTCCAAAGAGCGCTCTAAAAGGCTAAGCCTTTTACAGCGCTGTAAAAGACCTCATTGTTTTAGTATGTTATATAATGTTTTTTTTAAACCCTTTTACAGCGCTTGTTCAAAGAAGCGCTGTAAAAGGCCTTATTTAAATTTTTAAAAGACTCTTTTACAGCGCTTATCCCAACAAGCGCTGTAAAAGACCTCATTGTTTTAGTATGTTATATAATGTTTTTTTTAAAAGCCTTTTACAACGCTTGTTCAAAGAAGCGCTGTAAAAGGCCTTATTATATTATTTTTGTGTTTTGTTATGTTATTTTTTAAACAAGCTCTGCAAAACCCACATAGTCCCACCAAAATATCTTCCTCTTCACCAAACTCCACCTCAAAGTCCTTTTATGCATCTTCTTCGCAAACATCAAAGCTTACTCTTTCAATCTCCACCTCAACACCCTTTTTATCTCTTTACATTCCCTTTCATTCTTAAATCATAGCTTGATCTTCAGGTTCATTGCCATGTTGCGAAAAATGGGTTTGTTAACAATGTGTCTGATGTTTTTGTTAACAATGGGTCTGATGTTTTTGTTAACAATGTGTTTTTGGGGATTCCCATGATGCGTACAAGGTGTTTGAAGAAAATCCTATTAGAGAAAGTTATGTTAGGTATCTGATGAATATTATTTTTAAAGCCTTTTACAGCGCTTGTTCACATAAGCGTTGTAAAAGGTATCTTTATTTGATTTATAAAAGGGCCTTTTACAGCGCTTGGTAAGCAGAGCGCTGTAAAATGTCTCATTGTTTAATTTTTAAAAGGGCCTTTTACAACGCTTTTTTTAAAAAGTGCTGTAAAAGGCATGCACTTTTTTTACATGCATAGTTCTTAAGAATTGAAATTGTCCAAATTTACATAAACATGCACTTCACCAAAGACCCTTATCCCCCACCCATCAACCAAACTATCCAAAAGCCAAAAACTTAAGTCCTAATTGAATCACTGGTTATGCTTGCCTTCTTAGACAACAATAAAACAAGAATAGAACCAGAATAATTCAGATTATATAATACCACAATAATTCAATAAAACCATAATTGAACCAGAATAGAACAATAATTCAGATTACAATAATTCAGATTACAACAATAAAACCAGAATAGAACAATAATTCAGATTACAACAATAATTCAGATTACATGCATGGCTTATATAAAACAATTAAACATGTACATTAAGATGCCCTTCTTCTTTTACTGGTGGGATTCACATTTGTTTGTCCATTTACAATACGAAACGATGGATTAATCCAAATTCCCTCATCATGATCATCTCTAAGATATAAACCATCATCAGTTGAATCAATTTCATGTGGTTGTTGTGATGTTGCAAATAAAAGATCATTACCAACATCTTCATCATTGTTGTTATCATCACTTATTTTATTGGTCGATAGGACAATAGACCATTTATCATCAGAAGGATCGGTGACATAAAACACTTGTTGAGCTTGCGACGCTAAAATAAAAGGCTCGTCTTTGTATCCCACCCTATTAAAATCAACAAGCAAGAATCCTGACTCATCAATCCGAACGCCATTATTATTATCGACCCACTTGCAACCAAATATGGGAAAACGAAACATTGTGTAGTCTAACTCCCATATGCGCTCGATAACCCCAAAATATGATAGATTTGCATATATTGGGTTTTTGTCTTTTGCACTTGAGACATGCATCGCTTCAGCTACGAGAGTGACTCCACTATTTTGCATAGTGGTCTGATCATCTTGTTCTTTGGTATAAAATGTGTAGCCGTTAATAACATAACCAGTGTAAAAAAAGACATGTAAGCTCGGACCATTTGCTAGCCACCTCAATCTCTGTGAAATTGATCCGGGGTCTATGTCAAATTTTGACTTTATGTGATTTTTTAACCATGTTATAAAACTTCGATTGTGCTCTCGAGTTATCCAATTTTGATTCCTATTCATGTTCAAACGAGATAACTGATCCATGTGTATTGTAACATACGGTTGAACCTCATCATCATTGTGCAGAACATACAATTGTGCCTGCTCCAATTCTGTCCTTGATATAGTCAGTAGTCTCCTTCCAATTATCCCTTCTCCTGATAGTCTTCCCAAATGACGAGACATGGGAAGCCCTATGGATTCAACATTGGAAAGATATTCAGTACAAAATTCAGCAGCCTCTTCAACAATGTATCGCTCAGCAATACAACCTTCTGGTCGACTTCTACTTTTTACGTACCCTTTTAATATTTTCATATATCGTTCTATCGGATACATCCATCTCATATAAGCTGGCCCACAAAGTTGTGTCTCCTTAACCAGATGAACAGTAAGGTGAACCATTATATCAAAAAACGATGGTGGGAAATACATTTCAAGTTCACACAAAGTAACAACAATTTCCCTCTGCAATGTCGGTAATTTCTGAGGGTCGATCACTTTACTAAAAATTTCCATGAAGAAGAAACATAATCTAGTTAATGCTAGTCGAACTTTTTCAGGTAAAATGGAACGTATACCTATTGGTAGCAAATGCTCCATTAGAATATGACAATCATGGGTCTTCAAACCTTTTAACTTGAGGTCTTTCATACAAACCAAATTTCTAATGTTCGAAGAGTATCCTTCTGGAACTTTAACTTCGTGTAGAAATTTATGTAAAATTTTTTTTTTTTCTTTCTAGATAAAGTATGAGCGGCTGGAGGTAGATATGTGCGATTTTCTTTCTTTACTGGAGCCAATTCATTTCTTATTCCCATATCGACCAAGTCCAATCTTGCGTTGATGCCATCTTTAGACTTTCCTGATAAATTACCATATGCTGGAAAATCATTAATTGTGCCGAACAACATAGCCCTCAAATTGAAATATTCTTTATTATACCCATCATAAACTTCCACACCTTTCTCCCACATACGTTTTAAATCTTCTATTAGAGGAGTCAAGTATACTTCGATATCATTCCCCGGTTGTTTGGGTCCAGAAATTAACAGAGACAACATCATAAACTTACGCTTCATACATAACCATGGAGGTAGGTTATATATTACCAAAATCACAGGCCACGTGTTGTGTGAGATGCTTTGAAGACCATGTGGATTCATTCCATCAATAGAAAGTGCAAGTCTTAGATTTCTTGACTCTATCCCGAATTCAGGATACTCGTGATCAATTTTTGCCCATTGTGGGGAATCTGCAGGGTGTCGAAACATTCCATCTCTAATTCTTTCATCTGCATGCCATGTCAAGTGTTTTGAATCTTCTTCACTGCGATACATGCGCCTAAATCTTGGTATTATAGGAAAATACCACACGACTTTTGCTGGAGTAGATTCTTTCTTCTTATATCGAGAGACATTGCATTTCGGACACGCCTTAAGTAGTTCATATTCATTTCGAAATAAAATGCAATCGTTAGGACACGCATGAATCCTTTCGTAACTCATGCCAATAGAACACAAAATCCGTTTAGCCTCGTAGGTTCGACTGGGAAGTTCATTATCATCTGGAAACATATCTTTTATGAGTGTTAATAATTCTGTAAAGCTTTTATCAGACCATCCATTACTCGCTTTTAAGTTGTACAACTTTAATATCGCCGACAGTCTTGTGAATTTAGTACAACCATTATATAATTCTTTCTCTGCATCACTCAACAAACTTTCAAACATTTTAGGACAATCTCGAAGATCTTCTTGAACTGCTTTTGCGATCTCATCAACTCGGTCCGGCTCATATGTATCTGTATCGAAGTCAGTTGAAGCATATGTCGAACTATTCTCAAAATTAATGTTTCCTTTTTTTTTTCTCACCATGTCTTATCCAACATGTGTAGCTTTGATCAATTCCATTACATACTAGATGTCCTTCTAATTCATCTTCTCTAACACGTTTTCCAAAACAACATTTTAAACAAGGACAAACTACTCTATTTGGATCATTTGCATTCTTCACTACAAACTCAACAAACTCCTTCACTCCAATTTCATACTCTTTTGACAATCGATTGGCTGACATCCATTTCCTATCCATATTATACCACCTATAAAAATGCAGTTACAAAACTAATAAGCTTTCAAAACATATCAACAAGTTTCAAAAAGAAACCAATATCAACTAACAATTTCAAAAACAGAACAGATCATGTGGTATGAGTTTTTGACTAGTAGAAGAGATTTAATATATATATATATATATATATATATAACAATTTCAAAACATAACACAGATCATGTGGTATGAATTTTTAATTTGATAAAAAAAAATCTAGTTAAAAAAAAATAATACCTGAGACAACACGTAATAAGTAGATGGCGGCACAACACGTAATGGATATGAGGGTATGAGGGTTCCCAGAGTAGAGGTGATGAAAGATGTAGAGGATATGAGGGTTCCCAACGTATATAATTATTTGAAATTTATGTCTTTTATAGCGCTTGTCAATAAATGCGCTGTAATAGGTAGTTAAATTCAATGAAAGCGCTTGTATTTTATAGCGCTTGTGAAAAAAGCGCTGTAAAAGGTGGTTCAATTATTTTAAAGCGCACGTATTTTACAGCGCTTGTGAAAAAAGCGCTGTAAAAGCATACGCGAAAGCGCTTCATTTTACAGCGCTTTTTTGAAAAGCGCTGTAAAAGCCTTATAACATTATGTGCAAACGTTATATGACCTACAACAGCGTTTGTTTTACAGCGCTTGTGAATAAAAGCGTTGTAAAAGGCTCCGTTATTTTTCAAATACATTTACAACAGCGCTTGTGTTTAGCAAGCGCTGTAAAAGGGGCGCTGTTAAATGTCATTTTTGGCGTAGTGAGTGTTAATATTTTTAGTGATTTTGAACATGGTTGCAATCCAAGTTACTGGTTCCATATGGATAGAAATTTCCAAAATAAATATATTTTGAAAACTAAATAAATTGTTATAACTTTATTAATTCAAATGTAAATTATATGTAAATTATAAGTTTTAAAATATTATTATTTATTTATCAATCTTGAAATAAATTTTATGCAAAATAGAGTCTTTATACATGTAACATATTCAACTCCATGTCCTATAATTTATATATATTATAATTTAGATTAATATATGTGGCTTTTGTCAAAAATACCTCATAAAATAATAAGATATATCAACAAAAATATAAATTAAAAAAAACCAAAAATGGTTATAATAATGTATCAACATAAATTTAAAGAAATAATTACAAA
>JBBPBR010000006.1:19114319-19127754 GCA_037974775.1 Cicer pinnatifidum | reverse complement strand
TTTTTAATGTACTCCTCGAGCAATACATGCATTATTATCTTCATAAATGCTTATTGCATTCATTCCCATAAGACAAACGACAAGTCTCTTATACATGTTTAATTATTGACCTTAACCAAACACATTCTCGACTTGCCTCATGTAAAGTTAAAAATTATACATGGTATATATAACAACCCTTTTTTTTCTTTTCAAAAACGAATTCATAAAACAAAGAAATTAAGAAGGAAAAGAAATAAAGACAGAAAAAAAATACTTTTGGATAAAATATTTAAGTTGTAACATAAGGACAAAAGCCAACAAATATTTACAAGCAGCGAAAATAGTTTTTGAATACAAACCCAAAGTATTTAAACAACAAAATACACCGGGGCTATGAAACCTATCAGACATAGTTAATACCCCTGGGGTATTCTCGACATACACCTGTACAAAAGCACTGCCCTAAAAGTTTTAACTTCTCCACATCGCATCAAAAAGTGGTACAAGGACCCATCCAAATAAAAGTCAAGCTGACAATATGAGGTATATGTATAGTCTTCCAAATTGAAATAAATACATCCACAAAATTCAAACATAACTCATGCCAAATTAATCTTCACAAAACACACCTCAAACATCTCAAATTACATTTCCTCAAAACACACATAGATGACTTAAATTCATTTTCCACCAATTCACATAATCGCATTAAATTAATTTTCTACAATTTCATACATCAAATACATCAAATTTCTTTTCCACAAATACACACATAGCCTCCTACATGTAAGCTAAAAATTTGGAAGGAGCCCTTACCTTAACGATAGCTTTAACAAGCGATTATGGCACCGCGATTAATTCCAGTAAAATTTTTGCTCACGATGTCGCTTCCAAAGCTGGCTCACTAGCACCGTAGCATGGAGGTGAGAAACTTTCCCTTCTATGACTTCTCGAAACGAAGCTCAAATGTCGAAGAAAAGTGGAGGTTTGTGATTGACGGTTTTAAAAACCCCTAACACCGTTTTTCTTCGTTTTCGAATCAGAGAAGAAGAAGGAAGCTTGAAAATTTGTTATTTCTCACCCACTAAGCCTTGGGTTTCTTTTCTTGAAGCAAAATAAAGCAAAAGAAAATGAAGGGACAAAGAAGAAAGATTCGCGAGGCAGGGGGGAGTGTTTTCGACTTTCCTCTTTTTTCTGTTATTCCTTTTCTTTCTCCTTTCTAACCTATATATATGTTACTACTAACTAACTATATATATATATATATATATATATATATATATATATATATATATATATATATATATATATATATATATATATATATATATATTATAATGAAAACTAAACCAACAAATATCTAACAACTCTTACACACACCACTTCACTCACATCTCAAACTATTTTGAAAAAAATATCTACTCTCGTCGCAATTCAATTGATAGATAAAATTTTTAGCAACTAGAGATATTTTTATCAAAATTTGTCCGATATTAACTTCTTCAACAAATACTTTTAATCGGATCTCAAAATTTATAAATAAATATACGCATATATTAAACATATTACAAACTCTTACAAAATATATTTTTGGTACTTAATTCTCAAAATAAGGTAAAATTGAGTTTAATGTCACATCAATTAAACACAAAATATACCAAAATATATATATATATATATATATATATATATATATATATATATATATATATATATATATATATATATATATATATATATATTAGAATTTAAAACTAAGGGTCTTACAATATATTTTATAGATCTCTATGAAATGTTTGTACCACCACATGAGGATATGACAAATAATCTGCATTTGCATAACCAATTAATTATAATTTGGTTGCTTTGGAATTAAAGAAACCCATGTCTATTGTACCACTAAGGTAACCCAATATATGCTTGACTTTGTTCCAATGTTAAGTGTAGGTGAAGAATTATCCTGCCAAGAGATTGAAAAAAATTATATATCAAGACGTATGTAATTAGCAAGATACATTAATACTTTGATCACATTGAAGTATGACACTTTAAGACCAAATAGTTATTCGTCTTCTTTTCTAAGAGTTCCTATGATATTTATGTAATCAATACCCACAAAAATTATGTCAAATTTATTTTCTAATATTTACATAAAAATACACGAATCAATTAAGACATGCTTATATCTCTCCCATTGAAAATATTCATTAGGACATGTTTATTTTCTTTTTCGTACAAACATCCATTTGTATCCAACTAGCTCCACACCTTCAGGTGTTCAAACTATAGGTCCAAAAATATTTCTCTTGGAAAACAAGTTTAGTTTAACTTCAATATCAAATTTCCATTTTGGCTAATCATCTCTTTGACTAGAATCCTTAATTGACCTTGGTTCATGACCCTTATTATCATTCTTCACAAGAAAAGTCACCAACTATCACCTTCTCTGGTGCGTCATCTAGACTCACATAGTGCCTCATAATTAAACTTGATTAGAATAATTTTTTGTTGTGGAGTCAAAAGGTTAACAAAGTCATCATGACATGTACTCCTTTAAAGAAGATCATACTCTAAATCATGTGTCTGAGGAATACTGGAAGGGTTTCACACAAGATCAAATGCTTTTTACATGGCTTATCTCTTCATTAACTTATGATGTTCTTCCTCATGTTCTTGGATGCTTGCATGCGTTCAATGTTTGGGACAAAATTCACAAACACTTCAATTCAACTCAATTCTTAAGGCTCGAGCTCACCAGCTACCATTTGAGCTCAACAAAAAAGAGCTCAAAACCACTAATAAATCCACTAGATCTATTTATGAATACTTAATTTGTATCAAAGCTGATATGGATTTGTTAATTGCTATTGGTGGTTATGTTATAGATCAAGATCATCTTGATGTAGAACGTGCAAAAACATGAGTGGGGCGGGAGGAGGGGGGTTGAATTGTGTTTTTCATTATCAAAATCTTCTTTCCAAAATGCAGATTCAAAATACATAAAACAAATAAAAAGATCAAAGACAAAAACAAAACAAAGTAACAAGACAGAGGGAGAAACACCATTATTTATACTGGTTCACTACCAACGTGGCAGCTACGTCTTCTCAACTTCCACCCAGAAACCTACAGACTGTTGAGGCACTACAACACATTGACCCTACAAGTCGTTGAGGCATAATAACCACTATTAGGTTGGGTTAAAGAGGGGTGACATTGGGTTATGTTTTGCTTCTTCTAAGCGGGTTAATTACAATAAACTTCATAGTAAAACATAGCACTAAACACTAGGTAATATAAAGTTGAACGAATGCGTTTGCTAATTTTGAAACCTTGAATTCTGAATACTTAGAGAATTTTGAGTTCGTAAGGTTTTTATGAGTTGTTGTGTTGTGTGTCTTATTCTTCAAAATGGATCTCATTGGGTTTTAATATAGTCCCAAAAAAAATTTGAACGTATCTTTCTTGTGCGAGGTCAACATAGATCTTCAAAAATAATAAACTTTGATAGATACAGTTTGGGAACATGATCGTTGAAGCTTGATGAATTCCATAACGAATCTTCAACCAAATCTTATAGAATGATTATGTGCGAACATGTCTAGATAGTGCTTGAAAATAATTCTCCTTGAATCTTTTGAGCAAATCTTTCATGTGCAAAACAAATCTTCAACCAAATTTTCTAAAATGATTATGTGCGAGAATGTCCAGATAACGTATGAAAATAATTCAACTTGAATGTTTCGAGTGGATCTTTCTTCAACGAGGTCAACCTAGATCTTTACAAAAAAATAAACCTTGATAGATATGGTTTAAGAATATGACTAGTGAAGTTTTATTAATTCCAAAATGAATCTTCAACGAAATCTTATAGAATGATTCTATGGGAGAATGTCTAGATAGTGCTTGAAAACAATTCACCTTAAATCTTTATTTGTACGCGTGTTTAAGAGTAGTGAGAATATATTAGACTATATTTTTGGACCATCAGAGTTATGAAACAACTCAGTCATCAATAAAGTGTTGATTTTGCATTAGAGCCGTTGAATTTCTTCATTATAACATAACTTGATAATCGAAATCAGATGTTGTGTTGCTTGGTTTAGATAGTCAAATGCATAACCACATGACCTAAATTCGTAACATGGACAATGTCACCTTGTTGCATCTTCAGAGTATGTTGTGTATTAGAGGCAACATCTTGGAGCAAGTTGTAGTCTTCATAGCGAACAAAATTTGAGCTTTTGACTTACTATAGTAGGCTCTTCAAAGGCATGCTAAACAGAGGCATGATTTGGTCTTTAGAGGCAGATAAGCAGACACTGTAGAGGTACATTGGACATATGCTTCAGAGACATATGTGCGTAAATAATAACACATGTAATAACTAGAGTCTGAACATTGTGTTGACTTTCTTTGACTTCATTTAAATTTGATGGCTTCGTTTCCTCTAACATCTTATTTTTATGTTATGTCTTTGTTTCCTTTGACATCTTCACGTCCTGTAATATCTTCCTATGATATCAATTCTCCCATTTAATGGTTCAATTTACTACACACAATGAAATCACTAGTGCAATAAATTGTTCTCACAAAGTACTTTTGTTATCATCAAAACATGATGAAGGAATTGTTCCTATAACTAACGTGGTTCCAACAAATGTGATTCTAGAGGGACTAATATAGGAATATAATTCTTTTTTTAATGATGATACATTCAAACTTCGACCCGTCCGAGGTTGAGGTTGTTGAAGCACTCGTTTTAGTTCAAGAAGCGCATTTTGAAAAATTTCTCAAGAACTATCAAACCCTACCGTCCAAGTAAAGTTTGTGCAATCAAATGTTGTGCCTCCAACTAATACTACTAATGATACTAAGCAGTCCCTCAGAGTTGAGCACTACAACTTTGGAAGTGGTAGTTGTTGCTTCAGTCGAGAAAGAGGACATGGTTGTGGCTTCTTTCGTCTTGAGTGCCAAATCTGTAAAAAAGTTGAACATGACTCATGATGTTGGTTATTTTTTGATCCAAACATGACGCTAGGCTTTCAACCTAATCCCTACTTTCATCATCCACATCCTATGTATCCACCACATGTGCGACCTACTGCATGTTTTTCTCTTGCACTATATTCGTCAACAACCTTAGATAGAAAAATCTCACTCAAAATTCTTCTTATAATGGCCAATACTAGGTCATGATAGGAAACATACAAGGTGTTCCTATTCCCTCTTTAGGTCGCTCAACTATTTTATCTCAATTTAACCTACTATTTCACTTTAATTGAAAAATCTTTTTCTATTTTTCATATTCCTCAATGTAATAACATCACTTCTTATTTATCTCTTCCAAATACCTTTACACAATGGAACTTTCTCTTAGGCCATGCAGATTCTAATGTTGTCAAATCAATTTTACAATTGTGAAACATTTCATTTCAACATAAACAAGTTTTAGATTTTTGATCTACATGTTGTGTTGGAAAATGACACATAATTTATACACCACCTTCTAACATTGTCTATACTAGGCCTTTTGATGTCACTCACTGAGACATATTGTAACACCATGATTTTTAATAGCAAAAGTGTACTTTTAAAAAAATTAACACTTATGGATAATATATTCATAGCCATCCTTTAACTTAATTTCCATGAAAAAATATTTAATTATAAGATTCTTTTCCAAAAACAACAATTAGAATCATTTCCACATTTTATAGAATGATTTTGACACAACTGATTTACTCATAGCCGATCAATTCACATATAACTGTTTCAAATATATAAATTTCATTGCAATAAAAAAAATACAAAGAAGGAAGCGAAAAGTTAATATCACCCTTAAGTAAAACCCTAAGATGAGCTTGAAAATCTAAGTCTACAATGATTAGGTACTGAGGACTCAAAAGTGGCATCATGCCTCACTTCTTTTGATTATCAGTCCAAATCATTGCTTTACCACATCTTTTACGATAATGTGCTTCCCGCCCAACTTAAAACTCTATGAACCTAGAGCATAAGCCTAGTTCACAATAATAGTAGAGAGTCATGATCTAAACACAACATATATATGAATACCCAAAGCACAAAAGCATAACATGGCATGATATCAAGTGATTAACAAAACATGCACATATTAATCATATAGCAAACATGATTCGTGTGTCAAATCACCATAATGTGATTCTTATATGCTAGTGCACATGATTCTAGAATTTCAAACCCCTTACAAAGGAGCATAAATAATAAATGAACAATCTCTCATGGACCAATACTATTTACCAAGTTGCACTCGCTCATAAAATAGCTCGATTTACTATGGTGCAGCCTTTTGCATATCAACATAGGACAACCTCTCATAGACTAGCACGACTCAATAGTCACCATAAGGATAAGGTGGACCATCATAACACCTGGAACCACCCCGTGGCTTATTACAGTCACCGTTAACTATGAAATACATGAGCGTACACTGGCCATTTCACAATAAATATAATGTAAATGTAGCTATTGAAAGACTTTAATTTTAATATTCATTAAACACGAATAATTTTTCTTAGAGCATACTCATGATAGTTTATCATCGATAAAGTTCATATCACATAGTGAAACACACATGTTAACAAGTATGAACCCATAATCCATTCAAGTACATATACAATCATGTGCACATTTATTCATCCCTTATCACAAAGAACATATATACAAAAACACTATGTATTCAAACATATATAATATTGTTAGGAAGTGCCCTTAACTCGACGACGCTTTATTGGACAAGCAAATTACGCTACAAAAGCATAACCTATCTGATGATTCTAGTAACACCTCTCAATTTCCTTGTACCTTAATCCAATCAATCGACTTAATCAATACTAGTATCTTAAACAACCCTTAAATGAACCCTAGGTTCGACCACTATCCAAATCAATTAGGGTTTTATTTTCTCTTAGGCTTTCTTACCTAATTAGGTTAACTTAACAAAGACTTTGGTTAAGGCACTTTGAAGAAAGAGAATTTCAAATCATGATTTTGTTTGTTTCCCTTTCTGTTATGCCTCACAAAGAATACTGATTTGTATTTTAGATTTGGTAAGCCTTTAACTAAATCAAATCTTTTCAACTTTTTGATTAACCTCAAAATTGTATGTCTTAATATTTTGTGCCAAATGAGTCATTCTTCGTTCACATACATAAGACAGTTTACTTCTTGTTTTTTCTAAATCAGATAAATTTATTTTTGTAAACATTGTTTTTCTATTGGCCAATAAATGGTATGGATCCATCTATTTGACTTATTACCTTACATGACTTTTTATTAAAGGCAACATCATAACCAATGTTGCTTAATTGACTTATGCTTAGTAGGTTATGCATTAGTCCTTTAAAAAGGAAAACCTTTTTAATAGAAGGAATGAGACCATTACCTACTATTCTGTTCCCAATGATCTTACCATTTTGATCACCTCCAAAAGCTATGAATCCTCCGTTTATAAGGGTATGGTCTTGGAACATAGACTTTTATCTCATCATGTGTCGTGAGCATCCCTTTTTTAGGTACAATAATTGATGTTTTAACTTTGTTGCTAATGATATCTGCAAGATATATTATTTTATTCTTAGGTATCCACATTTGGTTGGGTTCTAGTTTGTTAGTTCTGAAAGGTGTATTGTCTTTCCTTGTTCTTTGCATAGGACAAGTTCTTTTATTGTGACTTTTCTTTAAGAAATATACACAAGTAGTATGAAGTAAGTTAGCTTAGGAGTTTTCTCTAGTTCTTTAAAATCAATACCGCATTTATTGTTTCTGCCAACAACATAGATCTCAGAGGCTTGTTTGCTGATGTCCATGTCATTTGCAAGAAATTATTGAAATAATTTTTTCATACTTAATAGAATTATAGACACTATTCTCTGAAATTTCTAGATCATTTTTTTAGATCATTTTTTTAGAGTTAGATTTTCCTTTTTGAGTGTTTCAAAATATTTTTCAAGAGAATTGTATTTATTTGTTAAGATGTCATGAGCTTTTCTAAGAGATTTCAGTTTTAAAGAAACTTTGTGATTCTTGTTGAGAAACTAAATATCCAAAAATATCAAATGATCCCACATTACTACAATAAACATGCAAACATCTGAAATAATATTTTATGAAGTTGCAAGTCCTTGGACGGTATTCTCCGAGGTCTGTAGAAAAAATTGATTTATCATAAACCAAAATATTTTCTAAATATCTTAATTCCAAATAATAAAGTATTACAAACCAAAATATTTTCTAAATCAACACATACAAAACATATCAAATGATCCCACACTACAACAAGCATCCAAACATCCAGAATAATATTTTATGAAGTTGCAAGCACTTGGACGATATTCTCTGAGATCTGTAAAAAAAATTATATGTATATTATATTAGTTATTTACAATTAAAAAGTCATGATTGATTACAACAAACACTTAAATATAGTCATAATTATTTACCTCCATTAGAATTAGATTCTTGAAAAGTTTGAAAATATTTGTCTTTTGATTCTAAATATTGTACTGATCCAATGATATCAATATATACTAAAACATAAAAGAAAATAAACAGCTACACTAAACAAAAATTTAATTGAATAAATACTACATTGCAACAATTATTTCCTTGTTTTTCATTTTTATCCCACTTTGTGTGTACATAAATGCCTCTAAAGTATCCTCATGAAGCCTAGACCATTGAGGACTCAACAACCTATCACCAGTACTTATAGTAGATTCTAAATCAATTGTTGAAATTGGGATGGGCAAAATATACTTGATTCTATTTGTTTTCCACCATCCAAGAATATCAAATTTGGCACACCTAGGCAATATCTTCTCTTCCAAGTATAGATGTAACTCAAATTTTGATTGCACATCATCGATATCATTGACATATGAATCATAAATACTAAAAAATTGGTATAATTACCATTTTCTAAATTTGAATCCCTCTCATTGAACTTTTCAGTAGACATGTCCACCAATCCATTGGTTTAAGCTTGATAGTCTTCAAATAATGAGAAGGATAATGGAAATCCCTATAATTCCATGAATAACAGATCAATATTTCTTAAATTTACAACCATTGTGTAAGCTATATTTCAAATAATCTAATTGAGCAAGTATGCCAATTCATCAAAGAGAGTGTTATTTCACAAATCAATAGAAAAAATATGTTTGTTGTTGGATATTGTGTACCTAAAAATATCTCAGTTACACGATTAAAGACTTGCTACCTATCACAAATTTCTTTTTCTATGTTCCACTCTTTTGTTGTAGGCAAACATATATACAACGCTTCCATGTTTTAAAATGAATATAAACATCTTTAATTCTAGTGAAACAACCAACATTATTATCGTAGAATTCCACCTAATTTTGCAATCAAGAATATGTCTCTAATGATGGGAACTTTTAATTGATTAGCTGCTTCCTTAAAAGTTTGGTCTCTTTCGGATGTGGTTGTCCAAAATGAAACACTATCCCTAACCTTCTCTATACCATCATCAATAACACTCAAACTATTGTGAGCAATTAAATTTAAAATGTGGACACAACACCTCATATGAAATAATTTACCATCAAACATAAGATTAGAACAATCAAGTTTCTTTAATAACATAACAACAACAACATCATTAGTTCTATAGTTATCCAATATGATGGTTGAAGATTTTCTATCAATATTCCAATATATCATGCACTTTACCAAAACCATTGCAGATATTACAGTAAGTATCATACTGTAATATCTTCTCTTTCTTTTGGTTGCTAGATGCCATATGTTTGTTCTTAAAACAATCATACTCCCAATCTTTTTGAAAAGCCCTATAATCTTCCCTTTCCATGTTGAAAAATCTTTCTAATATCATTTTAATTGTGTTTCGACAAGGAATATTCACAAAGGTTGAAGACCTTCACAATAAATTCTAAAGCCCAAATGCTCCACCATTGAAAGAGGATACTCATGAAATATTATCATATTAGATAGGTCTTCTCTTGACTTCTATAGATCAACATGATTGTCACTCAAATAAGTAGATGACCCATCTACCTTCTTTTGCTCTTTAAAAAAGATCGCTTGTCTTATATCCTTATATGGCCTTTTTTTACAAGACAAAAATTGTTTACAAAAATGGTTTGTTCTATCAGATCTTTTACGTACTAGAGGCTCGTCACAATAGTTGCATATAGATTTTTCTTCCCCATTATTAAGAGTTTTTTTTAAAGAAATGGTTCCAAACAAATGATGTCTTTCTTGTGCTGCTAACATTAGGCAATTCAATAGCATCACCATCTTCAACAATAGAAGGTTGAGAACTATCCTACTTAGAGCTACCCATATGATCACTAGGTGCATTTTGACTTTGAGCTTGTGTGAGAGAAGAGCTAGTTTCTGATTTGTTTGGTTGAAGCAACCCAAATTGATTTTCATCTACAAAGGAAAATGAAAAAAAAAACTCTAATATGGAAAAAATTAATAACCAAATATGCAAATAATGAAACTGGTATATGATATAATGAAAATCTATGGCCTTATTGGTATTACTTCCTAAACAATTGAATAAAAGTTTAAATTCATTTTTTTAAATAAATTATAACTTGTAGAGAACAAAAAAAGTAAAAGTTTAACTAGACAAAACAAAAACTATCAAGTATAGTAACAATGATGAAGAGAGAAAAAAAAGGAAGAGATAAAAAATATGGCCATCAGTTCTTTGTTTGGAACTTACTTTATTTTTCTTTCCCCTCACACACCTATGCACCCTACCCATTCTTTTGATAAAGATGAAATAAGTAAAAAGGTAAATCAAAAGGTATACAGAGGGATGATTCCTCTATCTAACTACATACCTGATATGTGGTTTGGTGTGTGTGTGCATAATTTCAGCATGAACCTAAAGTATCCCATGTAATTGTGGTTTTAAGGATCTTTAGATATTTAAAAGGTACCACCAATCTTGATTTGCTCTATTAGAAATCCTTTGAGTACAAATTAGTAGGCTTTTGTGAAGCTGACTATGATGAAGATATGCTCAAAAGAAAAATCATCAGTTGAAGCTGCACTTTCCATGGTTGAGAGCTTGATCTCCTCGTCAAGGAAAAGACAAGGAACGATTGCTCTATCTACTATATAAGTAGTTTATATTTTAGCAGCTAGTTGCAACACTCAACAATTAAGGATCAAACGTCAACTAGAAGAACATTCTTATCTTTTGTGATATTACTTATGTTATTTGTTTAATAAAAAAATCGTACTTTACGTCGAAGGTAAAAACTTAGAGATTAAATATCACTTTTATCAGGGATTATGTTCATAAGGGAATTTTAGACATTAAATTTGTAGACACTGATCATTAATGGACAAATATTTTTAAAAATCCCCTTGCTGAATATAGATTCCATTTTATAAAGAAAAATTTAAATAATCAATCCATAAAGAAGTGATAATACAATCTTTGGATGCGTTTGCCTCTGGCCATAACATACTTTGTTCTCCTTATGATAAATTCAGTTTTTCCCTCTGCCTCTAGCTAATTAAAATTCAATTTATTGTTTGAATAGTTTTATTGAAATATGTGTAATCACTTAGTAACTTGACATACATCATCTTGTGATTATTACACGTGCATGTTAGTTTTTTCCCTTTCAGTTTTGTAGAAACCTAAACTGTTGAGACAAACTCTATATTTAAAGTTTTGATGAAAACAAACAAAGGTTAATTAAGAAAGTTAATTATGATTCTAAAATGCTATGTTAATTTAATATGTGTTTTTGAGTGAATTTAATTAAGAACAGAATCAAGCCAAAGCAGAAAAGACAACAACAAGATCATTCTGCATCAAATCAGAGAATGATCTCCTGCTTCAAAAAGTTCATCACAGCATGTTGGTCAAACTTTTTCTACCTCTTTAACAAAGAGTCTGCCCTGGAAATTTATTCATATACAATCAGTACATGGCAAGGAACAAGTAGGATTCATCCAAGCTCAAAAAGGCTATTTGATCTGAAAAATAAAAGGACACAAAGACAGACAAAAGTCATGACAGTTTGTAAACTCCAAAAATCAAATGTCAAGAAAGTTCGATCAATCTTGACATATGACAAGATAATTGCAAAGGAAATCCAAAATGATTAAAACGGGAACTCCAGAATGATTATTGAAGCTCAAGAAAGTTCATACTGAAAAACCAAGAACGTTAATCATTCTCCGTTTTCTGCACAATTACAGCAGCATTGCAGTTTCTCTGAAACAACTTGTAATTCTTCTCCAATCTTGTCTAGCTACACTCAAGACTCAAGACAGAGAATGTACCATCCATGATCAATGAAGAAACGTCAAGAGTTCTTTTTAAAAAAGGACATAACTGCTTTAAACGCTAAGCCAGAAAAGTCAAAAAAGCTATTTCAAAGCAGAATTATTTTTATTCTGAAATAATGTTTCAGTCAAAAAGCAGAGCCTCTCCAACAACTCTTTTGTACCTTCGTTCAGTGCTTCTACAACCTATAAATAGAAGGCCAATATCCAATATGAAGGCAAGAAATTCAAGTGCTGAGAAATTCATAAATCAATCACATACATACTTGAAATTCTACAAAACAGTGGCAATCTTACTTTCAGCTTTCGCGAAACAGCTGCTGCTGCATCATCATATATTAGATTGTGCAGTTATCATTAGATCCTTTGTAAAGAATCTATTCTCAAACAAGAGTTGAGAAATCTCAGATTCTGACAAAAACAATCAAATTGTAAAAACTCAAACTATAAGAGTTTCTTTATAGTTTGTTTAAAGATTACATCCTATCAAGGTTAGATAGGTGCTGCTATTACTTTCTGGGTGTAAAGTAATAGAGATTGAAACAGATCAATGTTGATCTAGAATAGGTGTTGTAAGATCAAGAAGGTTCTTTGTTTTAAACACGTAGTGGATAACTCACAGTGTGAGGATTGGACGTAACCCACGTTGGGTGAACCAGGATAAATCTTCGTGTGGTATTCTCTTTCCTATCTCTTTTTAACATACTGAATTGATTAACTAAGTTAAAACATAAACTGTTTTTCTGTTTTAAACTAATCTTGGAACGTTCTCTGTTTTATATCAAAAACCAAGAACGTTCTCCGTTTTCTGTTTTCATAACCAAGATCATTCTTGAGTTATTTTCTTAAGTTTTAACATGAATTTTTTAAAAGGTGCATTTACAATTAAAACCCCCCTTTCTTGTAAATCGACATTGTTACTTCATAAACATGTTATCAAAAACTTAAAAACTCGTCATATTTATCTTATCATCCACAAACGAATGGTTGGTGTGATTAAAATGATTTAATTCATAGAGTTTTATTAAGTTCTTGTGTTTTGGAACATAAATGTAATGACTTCACTATCCATGGTAATTATTAGACCTATTTTTTTTTTTTTTTTTTT
>JBBPBR010000006.1:19049047-19100720 GCA_037974775.1 Cicer pinnatifidum | reverse complement strand
AAGATGTATCAAGGTTTAAGGTAGAAATTTAAGGTTTGTATAAATGGAAAAGTAATGGAGTGAATACAATATGTTTTACCCGTCATGATGAAAAGATAATCATCAAGCTGCAAATTAAGGACGTGACGAAATTGAGAAGTATCTGAATGAATGTTGGAAGTAGATGTAGGAAATTATTTTCGGGTTTGTCCAGAATTGCGACGTATGTAGGAAATGGATTAGTGAAGAGTGAATTTGAGGTGTTAAGGCATGAGACAAATGTAGGTCTTAATCAGGAATGAAATTCAAGTTTGATTTTGTTGGAGACGTGACTCTTGAAACGAAGCACTAAACTTGAAGGAAGTTTTTGTGTTGAAGGTGGTATAGTTCTGACATGTTGTCGAAAATATTTGAGGAAACTTTGATCATCATCTGGATGTTGGGATGTAATTATTAAAGTTAAAATTAGATGACCATTTTGATAAGGACATTGTGGTTTGATGTAGTTGTGCGCCTAAAGAAATCAAGGATTTGTGGACCATGGAGAAATTAGGGAGTTCTCAGCGGTAATGATTGTTTTGTGTTCAATATGTTAGTGTCATACTTAGTGTTTCGGTTTGATACCTAATGGATGTTTCGTACCAAGTGGACGTATATGAGGCTATGTGACATAGCTATGGGCGATTGTAGTTCGTCGATAGGATCAAAGTTATAGGAAAATAAGGAAAAACTCAGTGGACCTTGAGGAGATTGTTTGACCGCTTGTGCATTAGAATAACCTTAAGTGCAAGTTGCAAAGAGCGCTATTACAGTTCGGTTAAGATAGTCTAAGCCACCATCATGGTTGTTGGCTACTTATTGACAAATTGAGGAACTGATCATCCTTAATCTCTTGTTGATAGTAACAAAATCATGTTGAATGGAATGAATGAGTCTTACGGCTACAGTAGTGTGTAGAGATAGTAAGCACCCTATGAAAATGGGTTGGCAACACTTTCTTCGAGTGGGCCGGGTGACACAAGTTGTGACTTGTAAGTTGAATTTGAGTACAAACCTAGTGTGGATTGTTACTCGTACTTTCAGTTTCGAGGACGAAACTTCTTTTTGGAGGGTAGAAATGTAAGACCCTTAATTTTAAATTCGAATTTATGTATTTTGGGAATTTTGTACTGAATTTCTAAGGTTTTTTAGCCAATTTTATGATATTTTGTCAGTTAAATGCCAAAAATATCTTTTTAGCGACCCGATTAAAATTATTCATCGATGAATAATTTTATTTAATTACGGTAAATGTTTTGTCGAAGAAAAATTTTTCTGAGATGCAGCATTTTTCAGAAAAATTCATCTGCCGATTGAATTACGGCGAAAGTAGATATTTTTTTTGAAAAAGTAATTTGTGATGTAATGTGAGGTGACATGCGTAATGATGATTTTTATAAAAATATCTAGATATTTGTTTAGATATTTATTATTATTATTATTATTATTATTATTATTATTATTATTATTATTATTATTATTATTATTATTATATATATATATATATATATGAAAGGCAAAAAAAAAGGGAAAGGGAACATTTCTCTGTTTCACGTGCCTTCCATCTTTCTTCTTCTCTCTCTGTTTGAAGAAAACATAAAAACCAAAGTGTTGGTTTTGAAAAGAAAACAAACATAAACCTCCATTTATATACTAGATCAAAACTTCCATTCGAAAAATGACAGAAGGGAAAGTTGCTCATTACCACGCTACGGTGCAAGTGAGCTAGTTTTCGACGTGACGTCACGAACTTAAATTTTACCGGAATTAATTACGGTACCGTAATCACGTGTTAGAGCTATCGTTAAGGTAAGAGCTTCTTCCAAACTTCTAGTTTGCATTTAGGACATTATTTGTGATTTTGTGGAAAAGAAATTTGATGTATTTGAGGTGTGATTTTGTGAAAAATTAATTTAATGTGATTATCTGTCATTTAGTGGAATTTAAATTGGAGGTGTGGTTTGTGGTGATTTAAGTTTGGTGTGATTTATATGTTCATAATTATTATTATGAATTTTTGAGATGTGATTTATTTGTGGATTTTGTAGAAAATGAATTGATGAAATTTGGTGGTTTATGTGTAAAAATGTGGAGTTTTGAAATTGGGTGAGTTATGTTTGAATTGTTGAAATTTAATTGAGTTGTTATATGTGTGTTGTGGAGTTGAATTGATTGTTGTCGGTGTGAATTGGCAATAATTAAATTTAATGAGTTTGAGTTACGTAATGAGTTGTTTTCAAATAAATGAGTTTGAACTGAAATTGAAATTTTACAAAAAAATTAGCTTGTTAAAGTTGTGAAAAAGTTCAAATTTTCACTAAGTTAAAGAGTTTGAGCAAAAAGATAGATTGAAATTAAAAATGGTTAGAGTTCAAAATGTTACTCTTTTAATTACTCTTTGATTGAGTTTAAAAAGAAAAAAAGTTTAGAGTATTTTATTAACTCAAAAATTTCGTTGCTTTAATAGTCGAGTGTGTGTATGGGAAATTTTGACGATATTTGTTTTATTTAGTTTTAAGTAAATAATATAGATTATTTGGTTTTAAAACTTTGGTGTGGGAGAAAGATTTAATTTTGGAAATTTTGTTGTGTTTGGATTAGTTTTATTGTGAACAAGTTATTATAAATATTCATGTTTATGTAGTTAGCTCCTTGAGTCTCGAAAAGAAATCGAGACCGTTGGCACCGAGTTAGCGGTGGGGAGAACTTTGATATATTAATGTTGTTGTGGTGATTTATGGTTGAAAATTTTAGAGATTGAATATGGTGATTAATATTTGGAAATTTTGGTGATTTATGTTAGATTAAATTGATGTGTTCATAATTAATATTATGAATTTTTGAGATGAAATTTATGTGTCACTTGGTGGAAAATGAATTTAATTCAATTTAGGTATGAATGGAATTTGGAGATGTGATTTATGTGTGGTTGTGGAAATTTTAATTGTTGTGAATAAATATGTTTGAGTATGCTCTGTGTTGTGTCTGAAAAATCATTAGTGTTAAATGAGTATTAAAAATGGGGAATCTTTTAATAACTGCATTTATTTAATGATTGTGGTGAAAAGAGTCAGAGTATGCTCATGCATTTCATAGTACATGGTGATTGCGATGGGGCCATGGTGATAGTGGTTACTGTGATGGGCCACGGGATGATGCCATGTGAATTGTTGGTTCATCTTATCCTTGCAGGGATTGTCGCGTCGTGCTGATCTGTGAGAGATTGCACTCTAGAATGTGTTGATCTGTGAGCGATTGCACTCTAGAAAATTTTGCTGGTCTGTGAGCGACTGCACTCTTGTATGTCGTGCTGGTCTGTGAGAGACTGCACGCTAGTAAATCGTGTTGATCCGTGAGAGATTGCACCTCCGTAATTAGTACTGGTAATCTGTGAGAGGCTGTACAATTATGATTTACCCCCCTCGATGAGGGTTTTGGTTTGGAATTCCGGAATTATGCATTTTGGCATATACGCACTACATTAGGGTGCTTGACACCCGAGTCATGTTTGTTATACTTTGATGATCGTATATACATATTCGGTTGTTATACTTTGTGATTTGTCGTAATTGCTTTGAGGTGTGAAGTTGGGTTGATTATGTTTTGATGTATTGATGTGTTCATAATTGATTTAATGAATATTCGATAATATTAATGTTTGAATTGGTTTATGTGTAAATAATGTGGAGGTGTGAATTTTTGGAGATTAATTTGGTGTTAATTATGCGTTCATAATTGATAATATTAATGTTTGAAGTGTTGATTGATTCAGAGCCATTTTAGAATTTAAAATCTGCATTTTCTCAATTGTATTCGGCTACGACTCTGAAGTTGTGTAAGGAGGATCTTGCGGAGAGTGTGGAGATCACCCGGGTTGTGTAGTTTTGTAGCATGATCAGATTAGGTGGTTGTATAAGGACTAAATGTCTTTCTTTTGTGATTGTATTTATTTCTTTTTGTAAGATTGTATCTATGCTTAAACTAATTGATGACTTTTCTTTTGATGGGTCCATCTTCCACTTTTTAATGTGATGTGGGGAAAGTAGAAATTCTTGGGGCAGTGCTTTTATGCAGGTGCCTGTCGAGAATACCCCAGGGGTATGAGCTATGATCGATAAGTCTCATAGCCCCGGTGTATTTTGATATTTGAATACTTTGGATTTTTATTTCAAAAAATTATTCTGTTGCTTGTAAATATTTGTTGACTTTGTCGTTATGTTATGACTTCAATATTTATCTAAAAGTATTTTCATTGTTTTATTTCTTTGTTTTAAAAAAAAAAATACACTCGCGCTATTAAGCTTGTCTTGGATTAAGGAAACATTTAGAGGTAAGGAAATTTTCTATCCACAATATGTAGTGTTTTAATGCAAAGTATGTGTTGGTACAAGTTTAATTATGTGCACTGTTGGTGAACGATTTCTACATGACATGATGAATTTGTTTGTCTAGCATATGATTGGATATATATTTCTTGGCTATGATAAGTGACATGTGTGTTTACTTGCAAAGATGTACATGATGAAGTTGTTTGTCTTACATATGATTGGGTATATATATTTTTTCTGTTTTTACTTTTACATGTATTGGATGGTATGCAATGTCTTGTGCATTTTCATATATGGCAAATCATATGCTCATGCATTATATAGTTAAGAGGTACTGGTTGGATACAACCCTAATTGCGGTGTCATGTTGAATGGCGATCCTCAATTAGTGTCATGTTTGATGGTGACCCTCTTACCCCTCTACGAAGTGGAAATTGAGTTGTGGCTCTGATTGGATATAGCCCTGCATTTAATGAGATATAAGCCACTTTATGGTGTCATGTTGGATGATGACCCACAATCCTTTGGTGAGTGGTAAAGTTCCAGAATCATTTGCCCTAGTATGTAGACATTTCTTCTAGGACGTTTAGGCATTATTATATTTAATTTGTTGTAAACATGTTAATGTTAAGTAGCATGACATGTCTAATGCCCTTGCTTTGTATTCTCTCCTATATGTATCTTTAGATCATGATCTTTTACTATTGTTGTGGATTGGGATGAATGTTCGTGTTCTTAGGGGTTTGAATACTACAAAAAACAGGTCGACAATGAAAACATAGGGGAGTGATGACTTGGATTGGTGATCAAAGTAGTGAGGTTTGATGTGACCAAAGAGAGTTCGAGAAGCCATTCTTCCATATCTTATAGATAAAGATTAGTTCAGTATTACATTTTGGAGTCATATTTTTTAGTTCTGTTTGTTAAAGAAAAGAACCCTCTTTAAATTTATTGTACCTACATTTGTTTTAATGCAAAGTGTTTGTATTGTGAGTAAATTATGATTTGGTGAAATTGTTTATTAAAATAGGATATGTTTTTTATCGTCGTTTTTTTTTAAAAAAAAGAAAGTTACTTGGATTTAAAGGAAATATGATTATGACTTAAGTTTCAAACTATTTAAAGGAAAAAAATACACCCCCACTGTTACAAATTGTGGTGTTACAAGAAATATGATTTGGATAATGTATAGGTAGGTTACTCCATTAGCAATGTCTACACCAAAGCTATATTACATTTCAATGACAAAACATCTTTGAAGTGGACAATATGGTAGTAGCCCAAAACTTCTTTTAAGTGGACTATATCAGGGTATTACCAAAGTATATGTACGTAATCTTTGGTTTCTAGAAGTTTTAGAAAGGAAGTTATTTAGTAGTTTATAAGTCTTTCTTGTTGACCATGAAAAGAAGTTACTTAATGGATAAGACTTTTTCTTATTTACCAAATAAAGGAAAAAATAACAAATTACTTGATGACTAATCCTTTTACTTGGTAACAAATCAAGTTAATTAGACAAAAAAAAATTGTTTGTGTACCATGCAACGGAAAGTAGGGTTACTAAGTCATTAAGAAACCTTGTTAGACAAACAAATGAACATCATACGTATGGTGTTAGAGATAATGCCTATTTCTTTCAACTTTTCTTTTCTCTCGAAGAATTTATAAATACCGAATTAGAGCGTTTTACTAATATTTTTATGTTGTTTCTAGGGCTTTACTATAGTTTTGTTTGGAAGGAACTAATAAATTCTTAGACTCTTAATTCTCCATTTACAACTAGTATTATAATACCCTTGTGTTATTCTTAATTTTATTAAAATTCATAAGTAGATTTATCATTGAAGAAATTTTTTTAGAAGCTTGGTTATAGGCAGAAGCTTGAAGCTACATAAAGGATATTATTCAACACTTTTAAAGCTTGTCATGACCAACAAAGGTGAAGGAAACATTCCATACATGTTATCATCATCATCATCATAATAACCATTGTGGTCAATCATGTTATCTTTTCAAAAGGATATTATTCAACACTTTTATTCAACACTTTTAGAAGCAAGAGTCATCATCATAATAACCATTGTGGTCAATCATGTTATCTTTTCAAAAGTATATTTCATATCATATAATTCACTTCATGAAAATTCTAATTTATAACATGTACATCATGACCACTTTCATATTTCTTTCAACAACAACTACGAGATTTCGATTGTATTTTTCGTTTCCACCAATACTTATATTTTTTCTTATAGAAACGTTCTTCATCTAAATATTCAACTTACTTTTAAAAAAGATTTAGAAGAAGTAAGACTGAATCATAAACAACTAAGATGCGAGAACTAGAAGAGAGTAAGGAGACACATATATTTTATACTAGCTCAGAAAAAATTGTTGGTACATTTAGTCCTCTCATTACAGAGATTTTTCCTCAGTATAGTCGAGGGCTTAATCCATTATTACCTCTCCAGGTTGTCTTTCCTAGAACCTTTCTTCAATATACTGGAATCCAACCATTGAGGATCATGAAGGGCATTGATTTCTCACAATGTTTGTTTTTAGGATTCTAACTCTCATTGAGATGATGTTACATATTAAATCCTATATCAATACAAGTATGATAACACTTTGACTGATTTGTATCAACTCTAATAACTCTCTATGAGAGAATAATTCACTCATTCTTTTGGGTTTGATGTGTTCTTAGCTTTTTCAAATTTTCTTCTTTTTACACAGACTTTTTAATTTTCTTTCACACATTCTCTCTCTCTCTCTCTCTCTCTCTCTCTCTCTCTCTGTAATGGATTGATTGAGTTCTTCTTAAACATAGATAATAAGTGTTTGTTGAGAATGTTGTTGATGAAGGTCCTTAATCATCATTTAAGGAAGATATATATTGAATAAGTATCCATATATATCTCCGTGAATGATTCTACGTATCTTGATATTGAGAACTGGGAATCAAAAGATACTATGATCAAATCAAACGTTAATGACTTTCAAATACATATTAAATTCAGAATGTTCTTTAGAGGATGTGAAGTTGCTTTGTCTTCTTTGGGCGTTGATTATTTTCAGAGCATTGACTAAATTCAGAGTTAGACAATCATACACTTAATGTGATTATCAGAGGCAAAGACAGTTACTTGCTATCACACTTGTCAAAGGCAAAGGTAAGTTATTTATTGTTATGCATCATAGAAGTAGAGGCAAATTATTTATTGTCACACTTATTAGAGACATATGCATATTGTTTATTGTCACACTTATTAGAGGCAGAGGAACATAATCCATGTTGAGTTCATTAGAGGAAATTTAACTACAATATTTCTTTGTGTTTCTAGAGGTAATTGAGGTACTTCGTTATTCGCATTCTAAAGTCAACTAAAACTATGCGACAACAAAGGTGATTGTCACTAAACTTACGTTGTCGAGTTATAGTAGAGTCGTGGTTTCTTTTGCCTTCGTCAAGTTATCAGAGGATGAAGCTTATATTGCGATGCATGTTTTGTTGCACATGTTTTTGCAGTATTGCTTTTGTTCTATTAGTAGATCTCTAACTTTCTTGAAACGTAGGCTACATTGGAATGAATAGTTATTAACATAAATTTTGCCTTTAATCTGCACACTTAGCATATCTAGCTAAGGGATAATTGTGCTTTATAATTTTGTTTTTTTTTATCATTAAAACATCAACTAGAGGATTGTATTTTAAAACACTTATATATTAACATTCTCTCATTTTTTTGATGATGACCAATAACTATATAATAAATGAACAAATTTCCTTTAAAAATAAGGTTTTGAAAGATATCTCCTCCTAAATGTGGTATTCATCAAATAAAATTAACCTAAACGATTGTTTGATATTCAAGAAGAAACTTTTCTGTCAATATTTTGGGACTCCCAGTGAATTTGATAGCTATGTTTCTTTAAGCATTTCAAATGCTATGAAGTCATTATATTTTTTCCACACATTAGGGTAAGGGATGCACATAGATATAATGAAAGGATGAAAATTCATGGTACACACTTATCTCCTCCTTTGTCATTATCGAAAAGGGTGAGTTTATATAGATTATAGTAAGCCAAAGAGTCATAAGAAACACAAGAAGAACTTAATATTCATGCAACATGTAGAAAATTGTCATACATAAATTTAAACGAAAGCTTAAAATGAAACATAAATAAGAGTAAAAGTAGAGAATGATTAATTTCATTCAAGAGAGCCTGATTACAAAGCAGAGAACCAAACAAACAAACCAACAAGGAAAAACTAATCCCAGACATGTTCTAAAGACATGTAGGGACACACCTGAAGGGTTCAACTGTTTCCTCCATTTGAGAGATGAGAAGGTCCAGCTTGTGGTGAACTTTTTACAAAGCAATCCAGGCTTCTAGTTGTTCAAGAAGAATGTCACTCACCATCGAAGGCAATCCAGATGGTGGAATTTCTTTCTTCTCGTTAGAGGAAAGTGACTTCATTTTCTTTCTAGAAGACAAGACAACATCCATGGACGATAGATTGAGGAACATAGAAGGAGGGATAAAAACTACTAGAAACACATCGATGGAGAGAAGATTTAGAGGACACATGTAAGATGGAACAAAAAATTTTGAGGTATAAATAACAAGATTTCTTGAGAAGCAAAACAAAAATGCTCTTGGAAATAGAGTCGTAATAATGAAGGCATGGGAAAGCGAAGAGAGATAGAGTGTGACAAATACCATAAACTATGGGGGTTAGTGTTAAAGGTATGAGGTATCAACTAGAGGGAGGTGAAGACTTGTGGTTGAAGGAAGGGAAAAAATCATTTGGAAGATAAAAAGAGGGAGAGAAAAAACAGAGGATAGGGAGAGAAGTTTCAAAGTCTGAGGAAAGGAAGACAGATAAAGGAAGGAACAAAACCGTGAAAAAGATTTATTAAATTCTTAACTTACATTACACTTGTAATGCATACAAATTACATTTCAATTGCAAAACTTGTTACTAAAGGAAATTATAGTCCTAAGGTCTTTCTAAGGTTGTCTAGACCAAATCCATTAATTTATATTACATATTACGTTCGAATGACCAATTCCTAATACATAAATAAACTAGGTTCCTTTATTTAGCGTCTTTAAAAAAGTCTTCCTTCTTTGAACTTTCATATTATTCAGTGATGACGAAGTATTTCATATTCAAACCACTTTCTGACTTGTCAGACGTAACCACTAAAAATGAGATAATGTGATCTTCCCTTTTCTATAATCATTTTTACTTGTCTGGTGGGACTTTCTCTAAATATAGAATTGGAGATATAGGTTTCCAAACTTTGTTCATTATTACTTTGAGATTTTCATCCAATCCAAAGGATTCAAGAAAAATGGGGTATAAGCCATTCAATGCTTTTTTTCTTACTTTTTCCTTGTATAGGTACTTGTTGAGAGAAAGAGACATTCATACTCAAGGGTTGCACATGTTAACCTTTGAATGCATTTTGTGAACCTTCTTGTATAATTCATCTTGTTGGCTGTAGTTCACATATGTAGCGAATTCAGGAATTTTGAACATTTCACCATTCAGATTGAGCAATTCACGTTTTAAGAAAATTCTAAAGTCTTTCTAAGGGTACAGTGTAAAAAGAGGATCATTTTAAGAGGATGAAAAATTAATTAAGAAAAAGATATAGATTTGGTTTTTCCTTTAGGATTTCAGGTTAGGAAGGTTAAAAAAAATTGGGATAGAAAGGCTTTTGTGGAGATAGATTGTTTTGAAAAACGTTGAAGGAAAGAAGTTTAAATAGGCAAAGGGGAGTGATTTAAACCTATATCATAACAAGAGTGATTAAAGACAACGATAAGAACGAGGACAAGAAATCACTGACCCAAACCGAAAAGACAACACAGACTCGCGATAGGACAAATAAGAAAGCACATGCATGCAAAACGAAGACATATAAGGTAGGACAAATAAGTTCATATAAAATAATGAATTAAAGTTCAAGGTATCTAACGAAGACAAACGAGGGTAATTTAGCAATTCTTCTTTTACATGTCTTACTAGAGTTGGCTGGACTTTTCTATCAAATGATCTTCTAATCAAAGGTGAGAGAAAATGAGTCATCCTTATGACTCAGCAGATGCCGTTATTTGCTCTAGTGCTTTGATTTCTCATCAGAAAATGAGTCAAACACGTGATACACTAGAGGTGAGAGAACCTTGTCCTTGAACCTACAAAGGGATTGCTTCAAACCTTATCTCTAGAGGATTGCTAGGGAGACTCGTTACAAACTTCTTTGAGGGTAATTCAGTTTCATAATTATTTCGAGTGCATCTCTTTGTGTTGATGATGATGATTGACTTGTTGCCATTCAACGTTCCAAAAAGATGTTTATTTAGAGGTTGTATTACTTCTCGTTTCTTCTAAGGGATTACCAGCACATGTGATCATACAATCAGATAATAAAGATTCTAAAAGCTTCTCCCTGACAAGTTAGATTCATTGTTAGAAATGCATTATAGTGCTTCCATTTATTTTGCACTACAATTTTGTTGAATCCACTAATACTTCTTCCTATCATAGGATGAATATCAGTAATGTAAATAAACTCTTCTCACTTAGCAACTCATTATGTCTTACAAAAACATAGATATTTTATCCAATTTGTCATTGAATAGTTTAGAGAAGAAAACAAGCAGAAAACAAAATTGAAGGAATAATTTTTTTAAGAATGTATGAAGATAGATTTTAAAAGAGGAAATACACAAGGAGTATTAAATTTTTGTCCAAAATAAAAGTTGATCACACAAAGAGGTATTTTCATAGATATGACTTTGAGATGATTACTCTGTTTCAAGTGACACAAACAAATTCCTTATTCATGTTTAATCTTCTCTTTGAGTATTCACTTGTCTTAATATAGAGAATTAGTTTTACTAGTCAAAATATCATTGAAGAGTGATTTGCAAGAGAGAAACTTTATTACGGAAAAAACTATTCCTATATCAGAAAAAAAAAAAAACTTTGAATAGGAGATGCAATTCACAATTGAGAAAACAGATATTCTACAAGAACGCTTTATCTAATTTTTCATAAAGAAATAACAGTCTTTTCAACCAGATTTTGTCAAACAAAGTTTTGAAAGAGATAAACACATTTAAGATAAGATTTAAAAAGTATACATTATTTCAAACCATTTTTAGTGATTCCAACCTATAAGGATCTTTGTTCTTTAATCCGTTGTCGCACACGGGACAAATAAAATTGATAAAATGTAAATAGAGGTATTAACTCGAGTCATTTCACAAGGACTTCTGGTATAATAACATTAACCAAATTTAAAGTGTAAAATAGAAAAGGGTTTTTTTTAGATATTTTGTTTTAAAAAATGAGTAAAAGGATTATTCCACTAATTCGAGTTTCAAACCTATCACAAATTCTACAAATGAGTTTAATTTCTAATTTGGATTATGTTCTTATTTGAATATAGAATTGATCAAACAAACTTAATCAATCCTATGTGAATTTGGTTTCTTTGACTTGATTAAGCATCACAATCATCAAAATATTACAACTAACGATCAAGCGTCGCAAAATTATAATTCCATTAAATTAGAAACCGAAACCAAATTCTATCAAATGAATTTAATGGATCCTATTGAAATTCAATTTAAGCAATCAAAATATCAATATAATTCAAATTAACAAAAATAGAATCATGAAGCGAAATTGACAGCGTAACCTGAATCTCAAGGTGTTGATGAAACTCTAAACTCGTGGGTTAATCTTATAAAATTAGCCTTCCATGAATTTAAAATAAAAAGTGTTTTTTTCTTGTAGCAATCTGAATCTTAAAATTTCATCCCTTAGAAAAGAAAGAAAACTTCCAATATATAGTACTCGATTTTGGGCTTTAGGGTTTAGGATTTAAAAACAAGTGGCCTCCTATTTAAAATTATTACAAAAGTCCAGATTACAAAATTTTCAATTTAAGCCCAATAATGTTCGTCATTGGGATTTTATTCCAACACAAAAGTTGTAGCTCTGATTTTTAGATTTCCAACGCCTGCTCGTATGCGCCAATCTGATATCCAAAGCTCATGTTATGGTCTACATAACGAGAAACAATCAAAATGCAAATAATAAAATTATAATTCAATTTCGACCCGAAGTTTAGAAAGAAGCTAAAAGTATTATTCTAAACTATAAAGTGCTTTTAAAATCCAAACTAAAAAGCTAGAAACATGTGCCCAAATAGTATGATCACTCTTAATAGTAAAGTGCTCAATTAAGAGTTCGAACTTTGATACCAATTGAAGGTGCTAGAAAACACATTAAAGGGTAGGTTTGAATTGTGTTTTCCTTTTCATACAATATTTCTATTTTCTTACAAAAAAGTTATTTATCAAAACATTCAACTTACTATTAAAAGAGATTAAGAAGAAGTAAAATAGAATCATAAAGAACTAAGATGGGAGAGTTAGAAGAGAATAAGGAGACACATATACTTTATACCAGTTCATAAAAAAACTGTTGTTACATATAGTCCTCCTCTTACAAAGAGATTTTGTGTTAATACATTTGAATGCTTAATGCATTATTTCCATAAATAGTTGTAGAAGTATTCTTTACTTTGCTTCTTCAAGCTTTGAGTATTTTTCTCTAGTCTCTCTAGGTTATAATTCCTAGAACATTTCTTCCACATATTAGCATCCTTCCATCGAGGTTTATGAGGGTCATTGTACCTTTTAGGGTACCTCTTAAGGATGAGAGGGTTGTTTCCACTATCATATTGATTTACATCAGTTCTAATTTGTGTCTGATTTGACACAGTCTGTTTTTAGGGTTCTAATTCCCATTGAGAGGGTGTTATAGATTAAATTCTATATCAATACTGAAGTGAAAACACTTTGATTGATTTACATCGGCTCTAATAACTATATATCAAAGATTAATTCACTCATTCGTTTGGTTTGTTGTGTTCTTGGCTTTTTCAAATTTTCTTCTTTTAACACATAGCCTTTATCATTTTCTCTCATACATTTCTCTCTCTCTCTCTCTCTCTCTCTCTTTGCTCATTGTAAAGGATTGAGCGTGTTCTTCTTAAATATAGAGAGAAAGTGTACGTTGAAAATGTTACCGTTAAAGGTCTTTAATCACCATTTAAGGGAATCGATGTTTAATAATTATCCATATCCGTAAATGATTATGCATTTCTTGTTGTATAGGATAAGGAATCAAGATATTCTACTATCAAATCAAATAATAAAGTCTTTCAGACACATAGATTCTGAATGTTCGTTTGAGGATGCGAAGCTGCTTTGTCTTCTTTGGGAGTTGGTTTTTTCAAAGCATTGACTTTTTGAGAGTGTTAACTTCATCCGAGGGTACATAAAAGTTCAAAGTTAGACGATCAAACACTTGATGTGATTATTATAGTCAAAGGCAGTTACTAGCTTGTCACAGTTGTTAAAGGCAAATTGTTTCTTGTCAAATTTATCAGAGGTCGAGGAAATTTATTTTTTGTCACGCTTGTAAGAGGAAGGGGTAGATTGTTTCTTTTGACACTTATCATAGGTTGAGGTTGAGGCTAATAGTTTTTTGTCATGCTTATCAACACTAAAGGAATATAGTCCATGTTAAGGTCATCATAGGCAATTTAACTACGGTATTGCTTTGTGTTTCCAAAGGCAACTAAGGTACAACGGTGGTCACATCCTAGAGTCAACTGAAGTTATGCAACAAAAAAGATGTGTGTTACCAGACTTACGTTGTTGAGTTGAAGTGGAGTCTTGGTGGCTTTTGCTTTCGTCAAGTCATCAGAGGATAGAGCTTATATTGCGACGCATGGTTTGTTGTACTTGTTTTTGTAGTATTTCTTTTGTTCTATTAGTAGATATCTAATATTCTTTTAATATAGGCTACTTTGGAATGGATAGTTATTAACATGACTCTTGTCTTTAATCTGCACACTTAATATATATAATTAGGTGATAGTTGTTATTTATTTATTTATTTATTTAATTTTGATATCATCAAAACATTAATCAGATAATTATATTTTAAAACACTTTTGCACAAACAACAACCACAATAATTAAACACATAGGAAAAACAAGTAACAAACAATTGGAGTGATGCACTTACTATTTGGGGTAGTGATATATAAATCATGTTGCGGCGGTTTTAATTTTTTATACTCTATAGATTCACATAATAATTTACCATTCACTAGGAAGTATATATATATATATATATATAATGACATTTTTTCTTTTCTCAAAATAAAAAATAAAATATAATGACTGTTGGGGAATCATAAGGACCTTATTCACATGTTGAATTAAATAGATAATCGGGTTGAGAAAAGATAAACTTTATTTTTAAAGTTCAAGCAACCTGATTTGAAAAGTTTAAGGGACATCAGCAATCAGATGAAAACCATACAACGTGAGAGTTTCTTTAATAAATATGGGAAAATCAATGTTTGCCTTGCTTTTAAGAAAAATAAACAAAATCTAGTTCCTACGGTTCTTATTGGTGTATACTACTCTCTTCATATGCGACATGAGAAGAAAGGGGAACAATTTTGTGTTGTCTTCTAGTGTTGTATACTTGGTTTGTGTCTCACATGTTAAAGAAAGGCTATCATGTTGGAATTAAAAATAGTCGTGAATCGGCTCAAAATATAGATAACCTTACTAGGGACACAATTTCATGGTATCATAGAGAACAAGAGACAGAAGAAGTAATTTGCAAATGCAGACATTTTCCAAATGTACCTCTCATGGGAACCAAATGATGTATTAATTACAATCTGACGGTAGCTCTAAGACAACTAGGCTACCCTTTGTTGGAAAAACCAGATGATAAGTCGCATGAAGCTTTTGTTTTGCACAATACGAGTATGCTAGAAGAATTAATCATCCCTCACAGATCACATGGTATTGAGCTTGTAAAGGATGAGCCCAAGAAAAACCAACCAACCTTGGCTTTGAAATCCAAGCAGAAGAAAGTTATAAAGGCAATAAAAGAATCAGAGGATGGTGATTCAGATGATTAGAATGGAGACTAAAAGGAAGAGGAAATAACGTTTATATGTAGAAAAGTTTAGAATATGTGGCACAATAGAAAGAAGAAATTTTCCCAAAGACATTCTTGGAAATCCAAGAGACGAAATGATGATAATATGACAAGAAAATCATCATCTGCTATAGGTGCAACGAACCTGGACATATAATGCCAGAATTCCCAAATACGAAGAAAGGAAAACATCAAAGGAAATATTCTAGACCCAAGAATAAGAGTCTGATGGCTACATGGGATGATTATGATGAATCCTCTAACGATGAAGAGCACATAGATTTGGCTCTGATGGTTCTTACCAACAATACCTCTAGATCCAACATAGATTCTAACTCTAAAAGTGAACCAACAAATGAATAAATTGAGGTATTTTTTGACTTTACATGATCAGACTTAAGTAGTGCTATAAATGATTTTTTCATTAAGAACCACAAATTGTCTTTAAAACTGAAAACATTTAGGAGCGAAAATAAAAATCTAAAGGAAATTTTAATGTTTTAAAGAATCAAAGTGCTGAATTTAAAATAGAAAATGCAACTTTGAAAACTGATATTACTGAACTTAAGACATTTAATGCAACTCTAAACACTGTTATTATTGAACTTAAAACAGAAAATGCATATCTAAAAACTGATATTGTTGAACTTAAGGCTGAAAATCTAACAGTGAAAAGTAATTACAATTTAAATCAATTGAAAATATCACATGTAACTCTGATAAGCATGAAGAAGTAATTCAAGATTTTCTAGATAATGGTATGGAAAGAAGCAATTATGCATCTATGAGAGGAATATCATTTCAAGAAAAAGTAACTGAACCTAAGTTTGTTCCCTCGGATGATTTATGTACTATTTTCTATAAGAAAGGACACAATAGAATATCTTGTCCTACGCTAACCACATGCAAAGACAAGAAACCTTTAAGACCTAACAAACCAGGACCCAAATAGATTTGGGTATTGAAGGATAAAATTATTTATGTTGTAGATGTTCTAAGAAACCAAATTGAAACACAAGTCATGGTGTCTAGTCAAGGATGCTTGCAATATATGAAAGGAAAAAGGTATATGTTCCAAGACTAAAGTTATTTATGTTGTAGATGTTCTAAGAAACCAAATTGAAACACAAGTCTTGGTCTCTAGTCAATAGATGCTTGCAATATATGAAGGGAAAAAGGTATACGTTCCAAGACTAAATAAACATAAGCCAACTGACTTTGGTGGAAAAAGAACTGGTAAGCATAATATTTATCACAACCAGAACAATATGATGAACCAGAAAAATATGAAGTATCAACATAATCAAAACTGGTAGAGACATCACACATATCAATATAACTGGAACTACCAGAAGAATCAAAATTACCATAAGTTCAAAAATTACCAGAGGAACCTGATACATCAGTGGAAACAGAAGTGTCAAATTAACAATCAGAACTAGAAGATTTCTTTGAACACTCCAATCAAATTCATTAAGACTATAAACCTGGATGGGAATTCAAATCCCTTCATCCAGACCCTCTAATTAGATATAAGTTATATCAATCTTTAAATTTAACTATTGTCTGATATTATGTTTACTGTGATAACAAGAAGCTTGATCTTAAAATTAAAGCTAGATAAGTATTTTGTAGGTTCTCAAAAATTTTGAGGAACAAGGAGATCCACATAATCTGAACACTTTAGCAAAAGTAGCATACAAGTTTGGTTTTTAGAAACAAACTGAAGCCACCAACAAAACTGATGTTTTAGTTGTTTACTGGAATCAGATGCAAACAAACCAGAAGATGACAAATATTCAGAATAAAAAAAAAAACGGATCAAGTTACAAAATAGTCAACATAAGTCAAAAGGATGATCTGGATGAAAATACAAGTCATCTCATCTTATTGGAAGGGAAAGTAATCCTGTGAGGATTAGATCATCATTAAAAAATACCACTTTGTTTGGCTCACTCTCATCAATTGAGCCTACTACTGTTGATGAAGCACTGACAAATGATGGATGGATTTTGCAATTCAAGAAGAGTTGAATGAATTTAAGAGCAATGATGTTTAGGATCTAGTACCTTGACCAAAGAGGAACATTCTTGGACCCAAATGGGTTATCAAAAATAAGCTAAATAAAAAAGGTGAACTGATCAGAAACAAGGCAAGACTTGTTGCGCAAGGCTATATAGTCAACAAGAGGAAATTGATTACACTGAGACATTTTCCCCAGTGGACCTTATAAGAAGCCATTCATATCCTAATTTCTTTTGTTGTAATAATAACATTACATTATTTCAAATGGATGTTAAAATTGATTTTCTAAATGGTTAAATAAGTGAAGAAGTATATGTTAAACAACCTCTAGGTTTTGAAAGTTCTGAATTTCAAAATCATACTTTTAAACTTAGGAAATCTTTGTATGGTCTAAGACATGCACCTAGGGATTTGTATGATAGACTTAGTAACTTCTCACTTAAAAATAACTTTGAAAAATGACAAGTAGATAATACACTTTTTAGAAAGTCAATAGGAGATGACATTCTTATTATTCAAATTTATGTTCATGACATTATTTTTGGATCTACTAATGACACTGTTTGCCAAGAATTTTCTAAATTGATGCAGCTTGAATTTCAAATGAGTATGATGGAAGAACTTAATTTCTTCATAGGGATACAAAATCAGCAAAGTCAAAAAGGTATATACATTCATCAAACTAAATATGCAAAAGAGCTTATCAAGAAGTTTAAGATGAGTGATCGTAAATCTATGGCTACACCAATGCACCCTGCTTGTTCACTTGAAAAAGATTACCAGGCAAAAAAGTTGACAAAAAAAAAAAACTATAGAAAAATATTAGGATTCCTACTTTACCTTACCACTTCCAGATCTTACATCATATTTAGTGTATGTGTATGTGCTAGATTTCAAGCTGACCCTAGGAGATCACATTAACAATTGTTAAGAGAATCCTTAGATACCTAAAAGGCACTACCAACCTTACCTTGTTCTACAAGAAATCTCCTATGTACGAACTGAGTGAATCATGTGATTTTGATTATGTTGGAGATAAAATTAAGAGAAGGAGCACTAGTGGCAACTAGGCATGGCAGTTGAATCCAAAGCCACCTGAACCACCCCAGACCCTCCCCGCATTTAATAGGGGAATACCATTTTTAATGGATGCAGGTGCGGGTACGTATTTTCTTTGCTTTTTAACATAATGGGCGGGTGTGGGGACGGGTGCAGGGGCGGGGGTGGTTTTCCTCAAATATGCCCTGCACGCGTACCCACCCAACATAAATGCAATTACTTAAATACCCTTATATCTCTTAAAATAGTAACAAATCCATAAATTTGTCAATCTTCCTTCTTCTTTTCTAATTTCCTTGTTGCCACCATACACCTCCAACCTCACTTTTCTGTCCCGACCGTCCTCCCCCATCCTCCGTGTGTCGTCTTTGTCATCCTCCTCGCGCCATCTCAACTCTTCGTCGATCATCCTCCTCTATGCGATGTCTCCTTCCTCTTCTATGTGCCGTTTGTGATTCTTGCTTGTATGTTTGTGATTCTAACTTATATTTTTATTAATTTAACCGATTATACTCTTAAGAATTGTACAGAACATCATTGCCTTTCAATCTCATTTTGTTATTTATTTTAATTATAATTTCAAATAAACTGTATTTATTTATTTATATTTAAATTCTACAATCTGATATATATTATTTTTATTTATACTTAACAATAAATAGTGATAAAATTTAAGTTTACATGCTCAAACTTATACAAGTCAGACTAAAAACCCTTACTTTAATTCGGTCTTTAAATAGAAATGTTGATTCTAAATATTGATTTGGATAACATTTTATGATATCATTTTATGGTTGTTTAGCAACTATGACCCTTTATTGATAAATTATTGACTAATGAATTTAATTCATCAATAAGAAAATATGTAAAGTTTAATTCTGAGTAATGAATTTTTAATGATAAATTATTGATTAATGAATTTTTTATAGTAAATTATGATATCTGTCATATTATAATTTATCAATAAGAAAATATGTAGAGTTTAGTTCTACAATCTTTTTTTATTTATACTATTCATAAACTTATTTATGAATTCATGAATTAAATTTGTTTTTATTTGCAACTTTACACAATATATAAATGGAAATTGAAGGCACATCTCAACCACTACCATGTCAACTTACTTCAGAAGAAAGTTCAGATCAACCAACTATAAATGAAAGTTGTAATCTGTTAGTTAATATTTCTACACCAAATTAAACTGTGCAAACACCTCATGATGAGAAAAATGATAGTATGAAAGATGAAATCATCAAAGATCGTTCCAATAGACTTAAAATTATTGTATGGGATCATTTTACAATGGTCAAAATTGATGAAAAAGATAAAACTAAATATAATTATTGCAAGAAATTGCTTGGTGGGACAGCAAGAGATGGGGCGTCACACTTGCACAAACATATGAAAATATGTTCTCCACGTTTGGCTACTATGGGACATAATAGCGGAAAAACATTTCTTACAACTAAGGTCTTGCACTACTAGAAAAACTGCTTTTAACGTCGGCCAGAAACCGACGCTAATAGGCCAAAAGCCGACGCTAACGTTGATTTAGCGTCGGGCTAGCGTCGGTGTCGGGCCTAGGCTAAAACGGTCGAAACTAATATGTAGCGTCGGCCTGGCCTACTCTAAACCGACGCTATCAACCAGATATAAACATCTGACGCTACTTTTGACCAGTGACACGTCATCTCTTAATAATCGTTTGCGTCGGAGGGCCGACACTAGTGGTCAACATTAAATCAATGTGTAGCGTCGGAGGTAGCCGACGCTAATCTTAAAACATTTTGATCCTACAGAGCTGCACCCTTGGCAATGGTCCCTATAAGACATTCATAATTTATTGAGAGCGCCATTTATAAGACTTGGTCATACCCAGCTGTAGCAAGAGTGACACAAACAATCAAGAATCGTAGAAGTACAAATTATCCCTTATGACACTATAATTTTAGTAAAAGATAATTATGAAAAATTAATAGACTGATTAGTATAAGGCCGAGGAATCAACCGTCAAGTTTAAGCTTGTATAAAACCAGGAATGATTTTCATCTCTAACGAACTTGCCTATTCAAGCAAAATCCCAATGCACTCTAAAGTTTGGTCAAAGCACAAGTCTAACATACAATTTGCTATAATCTAATCTAATTAAATGTGAAGATAGTTGAGCTGCATGGATCGAACTCTTGACCACTTGGTCAATAGATGCATTGATACCATGTCATATAGATAATATAGATAATAGAAATTCAAAGGGTCATATAGATAATAGAATAGGCACATCACTAAAACATTATCATTTCCATTCAGAGTTGAGATGCCTCAATATAATAAAGTAACAAGTTATTAACTAACTATAAATTAGTGCAAATATACACTAGTTTGTTTGTGTTTAACAGATCACACATGGTTTTATTCTTCAAAACTATTATACGGTAATGACAAAACTCATGTACTATATAATCTATTACCTGTCCATACACATGATCAACTAGAATATCGAAGTAGCCTATAGACTGCCCAGAGTGGAAGAAGCTATTATCAGTGTTGGAGAATGGAGATGTTACTAACTGCACTGATTAACTCAGTTCAAGGGTTAAGTAGCTTTAAAGATGATTGTGCATTAGGTAATATTTTTTACTATGCAAATGCAAATATGTTTTTTAAAATAGTTATTTAATATATTATATTTTAACGTTGATGTATCATGTGTTTTTAATTATCAGATCAAATTTGACATTTAGAATAAACATTTAATTTAATTATTATAAACAAAATGGAGATCAAACTCATTTTTAAACATAATTAACTACATGACTTGTAAAATAAATAGATCAATTAATGGCAATATCATTCATAGTTGAATAGTCTTATAAAACTAGTGCTACAACTTACTGTTTGAGATTAGGAAAAGCATCAATTATGGGCTCAACATCCTCTGCCTCTCTTCCTAAAACATAACAAATCATGATTTGAATTTCAAAAGAAATATATCATAATAAAATCACAATCTAAAATTTAAATTGTATAGAGTTATGAGTATACCTTGGATTCCAATGTTTGTATTTACAATTAGTATACCTTGGAAGAGAAATGAGCAAAATCAGTGTCTGATTCACCAGGAAATTGTTGAGTGATAGGTGTTTTTCCTCTTGTAAATAATGTTACCTGCCTAATTCAATAGTTATTTAAGGCTTCTAAAATATCTAGTTAAAGTTAACACAATTATCTGACACACAAATTTGACTATAACACTTTCACTTCTTCATTATACAATGTTTGTGTCAAAATAACATATATTTTGTGAAGTTAAATAGGTAAATGATATTATATATACATGGTGACCTTGTTTGACAAGGAGTCTAGAACAAAAGACACCAATGAATCTAGTGCCATCCATGATGAGGACTTTCTTGTTGGTTGATGCTGAGACATAAAAAGAATGTATATGCATTTCAAATAGCATGTTTATCCTGAAAAGCCAATGTTAAAGTGCAACACGTTTTCAAATTGGCCAAGTAAATCAATATTTGAGGTAGAGTGAACAAAAACTACTACACTTACGGAGATTAAAACACCTTTGTGTCAACCATGTATCTAGCAGAGATAGATGCAACTAGTGAAGAATCTAAACATCCAGATAATAAAACACTAAAACCAAACTTCACTTAATCAACTATTTTCTTTGCTCATTGATCGACGATCTGGCTGTGTTTTAATAGAAGTTTGAGGTCTTATTAGAGCTTGCATAATATGAAGAATTGTAGCTCTTTTTCTAACAAGATACCATCTAACAAGAGCTTGTATCTTAACCAATCCTTTCAATGCTCTAAGAGCCTTCCTTACCTGACAAATTCATCAAACAAAAAAGTTTCTGCCCAAGTGGAAATAAAAGTTTCTGCTTGCAAACTTTGGATTATATAGTCTTTTATGGTGGGTTGAAAGAAAAAATAAATATAAAAGTCGGCGATAACGCAACAAGCATTGGAAATGCATAGTTTCTGCCCAAGTGGAAATTAAAGTAGAGTACATTAAATGTACATTTAGCACTAACAAACAAATTTTAACATAGAGGAGAAGACCTAATAACCACTTGTGATTAAAGGATAATCCAATAGTTAAAGGTAGAGATAGATTCATAGACCAACGAAAACTATATAGCAAACCATTAAAAGAAATTTATTTTTGAACAAGATACATGATTTTAAAGCCAACCTCACAAAGGGGTGAGGAATTTTGATAGAGGGAAAGAGCTAATTTAATTTGTATACTCTTCTAACTTTTTAAATTATATTCATTTTTAGTTTTGTATAGTTAAATTATAGTAGTATATCTTATATAAGGATATTAAAATTTTGTAAACATTATATTCCTTCCAAATCCCTTAAACATAGAAGCAAGATTTAACGTAATCTCTTCCCTATGCAAACAGAAAAATGAAAAATGGAAAGGGGAAAAAGACACAAAAATAGGCACAAAAGCTATCCAAAATTCAGAACCAGAAAACAAATCGCAAACACATCTCCTAAATTCCTAAACCTTCCCTCAAACACACAAAAATTTCATCATTAATTTCTCAAACAAATAGCTTCACACTACTTACACAAACAGGAATACAATGCTAACGAATTCATCACTAATATTTCTGATCAAATAATTAAAACTTAAAAACAAATCACAGCATCAATGGACACAAAATTAAAAAAAAAAATTGATATATAACACAGTCTGAAGAGTGAGTGAAATTGAGTCAAAGAAGAGTAAAAGGAGAAAGAATCTAGGGTTCTCAATAATAAGAGAAATTAATTAAAAGAATAAAAATAAAAAGAGGGATAATAACGTCAATAATACCTTGCATTTTTTGAGTTTATAATCAGTTGGTACAATGAAGCTTTCAGATCTTCCTTGAATTTCTCCCTCTATTATTTTATTTATTTTTTTTGTTTGAGTAAAATAAAACTTTGTTTTAGCAGAGGAAGAACAAGATGGACCCTGGTTGTGGTTGATCCAACAAGTTATGGACCTAGTTTTTTGGTGAGTGAGGGAAAAACGAGAGGGGGATGGTGACGAGTCTGAGAGGAGGACGGTGACGACTCTGATTGTTCGAGAGGGGGACGGCACAATCTGATTTTACCATTTAAGGGCACAATCTGATTTTACAAATAATATTAAAAAAATTTAAAAAATACACTAGCGTCAGTCAAGCCGACGCTACATATTAAAAAAAATAAAAAATTAAATGAATAAACTAGCGTCTGATTTATTTTACTTAGCGTCGGCCAAGCCGACGCTAATTGTCAACAAAATTAAAAATCAGCATATATTACCTTAGCGTCGGCCTAACCGACGCTACCTAGCGTCGGAGTCGGGGGCCGACGCTAAAATCGACAGCTAAAATGCTATTTTCTAGTAGTGTTGCAAGGTGAAAAGGAGTTGGGGTCTGGAGTTTATGATGCACATGCAATTATTTTACATGAATATCCACTTTCAATAGTGGATTACTATTTGCTTGTAGAAATACTATAAAAAATAGATAAGTGTACGAAGATGAGAAAACCACAATTTTGAATTTGTTAGAAACTCTCCCACAAAGAGTGCCCATTACTTCTAACATGTGGACTGCGATCAATTAAAAAAAAGGTATATGGATGTCACTGCTCATTACATTGATGAAAATTGGGATTTACAAAGTCAAATTTTGAGGTAATTATAATTTCTTCTAATACTAGTTTGATTGAATATTATTTATATTAGTCATTTAATGTGAATCTTATTATATTAGGTTTATTTATGTTCCTGCCCCTCATACAAGTGAAAAAATTTGTAATGCATTAGTTCAATGTTTGATGGATTGGAATATTGATACAAAATTGTCTACTATCACTTTAGATAATTGTAGCACTAATAATTCAATGACTAAAGAAATTAAGGATAAGTTGCAATTGGATACATTGTTAAAGGATGAGGCCTTACTTCACATGCATTGTTGCGCCCATATACTTAATTTGATAGTAAAAGATGGGTTAAAAGTTGTGAAAGATGGAGTGGAGAGGATTCGAGATAATGTTGTATATTGGACTACAACAACTAAAATGAAGGAAACGTCTGAGGAGACTCCCAAACAATTATGAATCTCTTACACCAAGAATCTGGTTTTAGATTGTCCAACTAGATGGAATACAACTTATAAGATGCTTCATGTTGCCATTTTGTATGAAGATGTATTTAGTTGAATAAGACAACGTGAATCTCAATACACTTGTTTGCCTACAATTTTGCATTGGAAATTGGCAAAATATATTTGTGGAAAATTGAAATTGTTCAATTCTATCGCTAAAGTGTTATCTGGCACAAAATATCCAACTTCCAATCAATATTTTCCTAAGCTTTGTATGATCAAAATTGCAATAAATGACTGGATTAAATCCTCTGATGCATTGATAGAAAAAATGGGACAACATATGTTGGGAAAATTTGAAAAATATTAGAATATGGTTCATGAAATAATGGGGGTTACTATTGGTTTGGATCCTAGGAACAAAATAGAGTTGCTTGAATATTATTATGTTAAGTTGTATGAGAATGGTGCTAATGACCAAGTTAAGTCGATCCAGTAGTTGTCTTATGATTTGCTTTATGAGTATCAATTGAAAAGGAGTAATGGTTCTAGTAGTGATTCTCAAATATTGGACGTCCACTTTAGTAATGTTGAGGATGATGGTTTAGAAGACTATGATTTTTGTAACACACCGATTTTTAATAGCGCGGGTGTTTTTTTGTTTTTAAAACAAAGAAATAAAGAAAGAAATACCTTTGGATAAATATTCAAGTCATAACACAACGACAAAAGTCAACAGCATTTACAAGCAGCGAAAATAGTTTTTGAAACAAATATCCAAAGTATTTAAATAGCAAAATACACCGGGGCTATGAGGCCTATCAGACATAGCTCATACCCCTGGGGTATTCTCGGCAGGAACATGTACAAAAGTACTGCCCCAAGAATTTTAACTCCCCCACGTCACATAAAAAAGTGGTACATGGATCCATCAAAATAAAAGTCTAGATGACAATATGAGGTATAGGTACAGTCTTCCAAATTGAAATAAATACATCCACCAAAGAAAGACGTTTACCCCCTATACAACAATCTAATCAGATCATGCTTCAAAAAAACGATACCACCCGAGTGATCTCAACGCGCCCCACAAGATCCTTCTTACACAACGCCGGTCAGGTACGTCTAGCTACGTATCAATCTCTAGGGTACTAACCGGTAGGACGATCCTAATTCTCATCTGAGGGCAAGGCCTAGATTTCCTCAATAATTCTAATGGGGTCACCAATTAACAATAACACATAGCATTTAAGTTTCAAATGCATAAAATAACCTTTCAATTTATAGGGCTATTTCAAATGTCAGTAGCAAAATCAGGACATTTGTATTCGACTTCAAGCCTCTTGTATTCGAATACAATGCTGTTTCATAAGTCAGTAGCCAAATCAGGACATTTGTATTCGACTATAAGCATCTTGTATTCGACTACAATAGCAGAAAAACGCAGATTTCAATTTTGAAACATTTCGAAAAGGTTTCGCAATCAATCAACACTTAGACACAAGTCCAAACAATCAAACTTAGCAATTATGGCATAATCACAACAACAACTTGAGTTTACACACGCAATCATAACATTAAATAAAACATGGCTCGCGTGCCAAGCACCCTAATACAAAGTGTATATTCCAAAATACATGGACTCGGAATTCCAAACCAAACCCTCCTCGAAGGGGCGTAAATCATAATTGTACCGCCTATCAAAGGCCAATAGTACTAAATTACCGAGGTGCCACCTATCACGGGTCAACACGATTTACTAAAAACGTAAATCGTAAATGTATCGCCTATCACATGCCAATAGTATTATTTACCGAGGTGCCACCTATCACGGGTCAGCACGATTTATCAAAAATGTGCAGCCTATCACGGACCTTGTACGACACGATAATCCCCACAAGGATAAGATGAACCAACAAATCAGATGGAATATCGGGCAGTTTTGTTAAAAATATCTCGGGTTGCTGAAAATTGTATTTGTCAATTGAGTTGCGACGGGAGTAGATATTTTTAACAAAAAATGCTTTGGGAAATGATGGGTGAAATGGTAATTTTATGAAATATCTAGATATTTTTAGATGTTTGTTATATATATATATATATAAGTAAAGAAGAAAATAGAAAGGAAGCAAAAAGGAAGAAAGGAAAATAGAAAGAAAACCATTTCCTCCCAGCCTTCATGATAAACCTTCTTCTTCTTCTACTATCTGTTTCACGAAAAACCACTCAAACTCAAACCTTCACTTTTCTTCTAGATCTAAGTTTTTTTTTTTTTTTGCAAAGAGATAAAAGGGAAAGTTGCTCATCTCCATGCTACGGTGCTAGTGAGCTAACTTTAGAATTGACGTTGCGAACAAAGTTTTTACCCGAATGAATCGCGATATCGTAATCCATTGGAAAAGCGATAACGGAGGTAAGGGCTCCTTCCAAACTTTTAGTTTGCATTTAGGGACTTATTTGTGGTTGGGAGGAAAATAAATTTGTTGGGTTTGAATTGTAGATTTGGAGAAAATGAATTTGGCGCGATTTATGTTTGAAAACACGAAAATTTATAGGTGGATGATGATTGAACTAGGTGTGGTTATGGTGATTCATGTTTGATGTGTTCAAAATTAATATTATGAATTTTTGAGATATGTTATGTGTGGATTTTGTGGAAAAATGAATTGATATGATTTGGTATGAATTGTGGATTGAATTTGAGAATATGTTTGAGTATGCTCTATGTTGTATTTGAAAAATCATTAGTGTTAAATGAGTATTAAAAATGAGGAATCTTTTAATAGCTGCATTTACTTAATGATTGTTGTGGAAAGAGTTAGAGTATGCTCATGCATTTCATAGTACATGGCGACCGAATGGGCCATGGTGACAGTGGTGACCAGATGGGCCACGAGATGATTCCATGTGATTTGTTGGTTCATCTAAACCTTGCGGGGATTATCACATCTAAACCTTGCGCGATAGACTACACATTTTTGGTAAATCGTGCTGACCCGTGATAGGTGGCACCTCGGTATATAGTACTATTGGCTTGTGATAGGAGGTACATTTATGATTTACGTTTTTAGTAAATCGTCCTGACCTGTGATAGGTGGCACCTCGGTAATTTAGTATTTTTGGCCTATGATAGGCGGTACAATTATGATTTACGCCCCTTCGAGGAGGGTTTGGTTTGGAATTCCGAGTCCATGCATTTTGGCATATACTCATTGCATTAGGGTGCTTGGCACGCGAGTCATGTTTGATATATTGTGATGATTGTATATGTATGTTCAATTATGGTTGTCATTGTGCCATAATTGGTAAGTGTGATTGTTCGGATTTGTGTGTAAGTGTTGGTGGATTGTGAAACCTTTTTAAAAGCTAATTTAAGTTGTTTTTGTTGTTTTATGTTGTTCTACTTATGTGTATTCGAATAAAAGAGGCTTGTAGTCGAATACAGATGTCCTGATTTGGCTACTGACTTATGAAATAGTAGTGTAGTCGAATACAAGTGGCTTGTAGTTGAATACATATTTATTGTTTTTGCTACTGACTTCTGAAATAACATTGTATTCGAATACTAGGATGTTGTATTCGAATACGATTGTGCAGATTTGTTAAAAAATTCATTTTTCAACTTTGATTATGCAGTATAGCATATGATAACCCTTTCAAGGTGCATGCTAAGTTGAAAGGTTATTTTAAGCATTTGAAATCTAAATGATATGTGTTATTTGTTAATTTCGGTTGGTGACCCTTTACAATTATTTTGGAAATCTGGGCCTTCCCCTCATATCAAAACGAGGATTGTCCTACCAGTTAGTACCCTAGAGATGGGAAGATAGTTGGATATACCTAACCGGAGCTGTGTCAAGAGGATGTTGTGTGGGGAGTGTGGAGACCACCCGGGTTGTATAGCTTTTTGTAGTATGATTAGATTATATGGTTGTATAGGGATTAGTTGTCTTTCTTTTGGGAATGTATTTTGTAAGACCCATAGTTTTTAAATCCTAAATTATACAATTTTAGGGTATTTTGTGTGGAATTTCTTAGGCTGTTAGTCCAGTTTTTGGTACTGAGTGAGTTAAATGCGAAAAATACATTTTTAGAAATTGGATTAAAATTATTAGTCGGAAAATAATTTATTTACGTTACGAAGGATTTAATATCGGGCAATTTTGTTAAAAATATATCGGGTGGCTGAAAATTGTATCTGACAATTGAGTTGCGACGAGAGTAGATATTTTTATCAAAATAGTTTGAGATGTGAGTGAAGTGATGGATGTGAGAGTTATTAGATATTTATTGGTTTAGGTTTATTTATTATATATATATATATTATATATATATATATATTATATATATATAAATATATATTACATATATATTATATACTATTATTATTAGTAATATATATATATATATATATATATATATATATATATATATATATATATGTATAAGGAAAGGAAAGGAAGGAAATGAGAAAGAAATAGAAAGGAAAAAGAAAAGAATGAAAGTGGAAGAAAAGAAAATAAAGGAAAAACGTTTTCCTCCTTCTTCCTCTGCCTCACGTGAAAACCCACTTCTTCTCCCTCCTTCTACCTCCATTTTCGCTGCTTCCTTTTGTTCAAGAGTAGAAACCCAAGGATTATGGGTGAGTAGGAACAAATTTCCAGCTTCTTCCTCCTTCCCGGATTCGAAAACGGAGTTAGGGAGTTTAAAACCGTCAAACACAAACCTCCCCATTTCATCTAGATCTAAGCTTCGTTTTGCGAAGAGATAGAAGGGAAAGTTGCTCACTACCACGCTACGGTGCTAGGGAACCAACTTTGGAAGTGACATCGCGAGCGTAGAGTTTACCAGATTTACTCGCGGTACCGCAATCGCACGTTAAAGCTAACATGAAGGTAAGGGTTCCTTCCAAACTTTTAGTTTGCATTTAGGGACTTATCAGTGGTTGTGTGGAAAATAATTTTGTTAGTGTTAAAGTAATGTTTCGTGGAAAATGAATTTAAACTCATTTATGTATGATTTTGAGTAAATGAAACTTGTTTTATTTGAGTGGTGGGTTGTGTTGATTTGTGTTCGTCGTATTTGACGTGTTCTTAACTAATACTGATGAAATTTGATATGTGTATGTTGGATTTTGTGGAGAAATGAATTGATGTGTTTTGGTGTGAGTTGTGGATTGGATTTGATAATATGTTGGAGTTTGTTTTGTGTGGAATTTGAAAACCATTAAGTTAAATGAGTATTAAGAATGGGGAATCTCTTAATGTCTTGTGTACTTAATGTGTGTTTGTGAAAATCGTTTAAGTTAAATGAGTATTAAAAATGGGGAATCTTTTAATATCTGCATTTACTTAACGATTGTTGTGGATGGAGTCAGTGTATGCTCATGCATTTCATTTTGGTAAATTGTGCTGACCCATGATAGGTGGCACCTCAGTAAACAGTACTGACCCGTGATAGGTGGTACGTTTACGATTTACGTTTTTGGTAAATTGTGCTGACCCGTGATAGGTGGCACCTCGGTAAATAGTACTTTGGCTTGTGACAGGCGGTACTTTTACGATTTACGCTTTTCTTTTAGTAAATCGTGTTGACCCGTGATAGGTGGCACCTCGGAAAACAGTACTAACCCGTGATAGGTGGTACGTTTACAATTTACGTTTTTTAGTAAATCGTGCTGACCCGTGATAGGTGGCACCTCGGTAATTGGTACTTTGGCCTGCGATAGGCGGTACAATTATGATTTACGGCCCTTCGAGGAGGGTTTTGGTTTGGAATTCCGAGTCCATGCATTTTGGCATATACGCATTGCATTAGGGTGCTTGGCACACGAGTCGTGTTTGATTCAAGTTTATGATTGAGTGTTTGAAGTTGAGTTGTCATTGTGATTGTGTTGAAATTGCTAAGTGTTATGTATTGAATATCGTGTGTAAGTGTGATGGATTGTAAAACTATTTCGAAACCCAATTTGTCGTGGTGATTGTGTGGGAATTGTTAAGTGTTAAGATTTGGAGTTGTGTATGAATGTGATTGAGTTAGTTTATGTATTTTTGGAAGAATATGCAGGAAAATCGATTTCCCAATCAATTTGATGAGTTGCAGGGACTTCGCTAATTTGACAAAATCGATTTGTCAATCGATTTTATAATATGTTTTTTCAAAACAATTTAAGAAATCGATTTGGAAATCGATTTGGCCATACAGGAACTCAGCAAAACTGACAAAATCGATTTGGAAATCGATTGGCATCAATACAGGGGCTCAGTTATTCATTCAATCGATTTCCTAATCGATTGAATTAAGCCCAGAGTTCAAATTTCACTAAAAACCTTCAGGAAATCGATTTGGAAATCGATTGGCTTAGTGGAAATTCTTATTTTGAGTTAGATGATCGATTGCTCAATTGATTTATCAATGTTTTGGTCAGTTATGTATTACTTGATGGATTGAGAACTTTATTTTGATTTCATTTTTATTTGGCAAGTATTATATGAACTTTTAGCATATGGAAAACCCTTTTAAGGTGCATGCTAAGTTGAAAGGGTATTTTGTACATTTGAAAACTTAAATGTTATGTGTTAACTGTTAATTTCGGTTGGTGACCCTTTACAACTATTGTGGAAATCTGGGCTTTGCCCTCAGATGAGAGCCAGGACAATCCTATCGGTTCGTACCCTACGGATGGGAATGTAGATGGGAATGCTTGACTGGAGCTATGTTAGGAGGATCTTACGAGGTGCGTGAAGATCACTTAGGGTGTATAGTTTTTGGTAGAATGATTAGATTAGGTTGACATAGAAGGAACAGATGTCTTTATTTTGGAATGCGGTTATTTTAAATTGGAAAATTGTATCTTTACTAATATTGTCAGCATGACAGTTTATTTTCGATGGGTTCCATGTACCACTTTTTGAGGTGTAAATACTTTGGATTCATATTTCGAAAAACTTTTCCGCTGCTTATAAATTGTAATGACTTAAATATTTATCCAAAGGTATTTCCTTATTTATTTCTCTGTTTTATTTTAATTTCTTTTGAAAAAAAAATACACCCTCGCTTTGAAAATTGGGGTGTTACATATTTACTTTATTTTGGAAGACTGTACCTATATTTTGGAAGGTTGTATAGGGATTAGATGTGACGTGGGGAAGTTAGAATTCTCGGGACAGTGCTTTTGTATAGGTGTCTGCCGAGAATACCCCAGAGGTATGAGCTATGTTTGATAGGCCTCATAGCCCCGGTGTATTTTGATGTTTAAATACTTTGATTTTTATTTCAAAAACTATTCCGCTATTTTTAAATATTGTTTACTTTGATGAACCATTCATGTGTCATCGTTTCCAAGATGGACTAAAGTATGAGATTCAAGACTCTGTCTTACCCATGGGAATTCAACGTTTCCAAGTTCTTATGGAAGAATGTAAGAAGTTGAGGATATGAAGAACAAGAGGGCTAGTCGAGGAGGGAATTTTAATTCAGGAGGGCCTAGTCGGGTGAATTATCAGAACAAAAAGGGGAAACAAGTTGCTAAACCTTATAATCGACCACAAAATAACAACAGGGGCAGAATCGCTCTGGGAACCTGAATTTCAGAAGGAAATTGGGACAAGGGAATCGATGTTTCCGATGTGGGGAAGAGGGACATTATGTTAATGTTTGTACCTCTAAGAGACTTACTTGCCACAATCGCCAGAAGCCAGGGAACATTGCAAGGGATTGCACGACTCCAAAGGTGGAACCAGTTGTGAATGTGACTAGGGCTACTTGTCCTACGGCTAGAGGACACATTTATTGCATGAGCGCTGAAGCTGGAAATCCATCTAGAAATCTGATTCAATGTGACTATGCGATTGTAGGTAACACTCTAACTGCACTTTTCGATTCGGGGGAAACAAATTCCTTCATTGCTATGGATTGCGTAAATCGTTTGAAGTTATATGTGTCTGCTTTGCCTTTTGATTTGGTTATTTTCACACCTGTTAAGACTTTGACAGTAAATTTTGCATGTTTACATTTTCCAATAACTATTTAGAATAGGGATTTCTTGGTTAATTTGATTTGTTTACCTCTACACTCGCTCGAGGTCATTCTCAGTATGGATTGAATGTTGTATCATTATGTGATCTTGGATTGTGCTCGCAAGCTAGTTCTTTTCCCTGAACCAGGAGTTGTTAAGTATCTAGCTGCTAACAAACTTGGGGTGTCACTAAGAGAAGGAACTCATGAGTTTTTGTCTTTGGCTAATGTGGAGGCAAAGATAAATGTGAACATAGAGGATGTGATGCTTGTCAATGAGTATCGGGACGTATTTCCAACTAAAATTCCTGGATTTCCACCAGTAAGAGAAGTGGAATTTTTCATTGATTTGCACCCATGAACCGGACCTATTTCAATTGCGCCGTATCGAATGTCACCAATGGAATTAAATGAGCTCAAAGGGCAAATTGAAGATTTGTTGGAGAAGAAATATATTAGGCCAAGTGTATCACCATGGGGAGCTCTAGTGTTGCTAGTTAAGAAGAAGGATGGACGCTCAAGCTTATGTGTGGACAATAGACAGCTTAATAAGGCAACTATTAAGAATCATCATCCTTTGCCACGCATTGATGATTTGATGGATCAGTTGAGAGGAGCCGCGGTATTTTCGAAGATTGACTTGAAGTCGGGTTACCATCAGATTCGCGAAAGGGAAGGAGATATTCAGAAAACTGCTTTCAAAACCCGTTATGGACATTATGAATACCTTTTTATGCCATTTGGAGTTACTAATGCACCAATAGTTTTTATGGACTATATGAACAGAATCTTTAGTCCATTCCTAGATAAATTTGTTGTGGTGTTCATTAATGATATATTAATTTATTCAAGGACTGAGGAAGAATATGGCGAGCATATGTGCCAAGTTCTTGAAGATTCAATAAGCCTTTGAAGATTTTGCATCTACCTCATAAGAATTCTATGCTTCTAAAGAATTTGTGGCTATGAAGATTCAACGTGTTTTTGGAGTTTCATGCCTCTAATGAACAATAACTTCAATATGCTTCTGATGAAAAGTAACTTCAACATGCCTCTAATTACCAATAATTTCAGCATGCCTCTAATAAATAATAACTTAAATAGGCCTCTAATGAACAATAATTTTAGCATGTCTCTAATGAATAGTATTTTTTTAACATGCCTCTAAAGTCTAAAGCCATTGTACAAGTCTGCATATAAAGCATATATTTCGCTGACTTTAAAGATTGAAACTCGTTCCAAGAGTGTTGCCTCTAATATGTTGCACACTCTAAAGTTGCAATAACTCTAATAATGCAACAAAGATGAAGTTGACCGTGCCACTAATTCTAAGTCACGCAGCTTTGCATCTACCTCTTACTATGATTGTTCAAGCATGACAACACCTTATTCCAACAACCAAGTCAATGATTATGAAGAACAAAAGTCAAAATTTATGATGATGAAAATTCAATGACTTTGATGGAAGGTCAATGGCTCTAATTGATGGAGCAACATACTAAATTGGACTTAGTCATATTCTTACATTTGATGATACAAGAATAAGCCTAGATTTGTTCCCACCCAATCAAGGGTATGAAGGAAGTTTCATGATTAATTAATTTTAACTCATATCTAGAAATTAATCAATCAAAAAAGTTCTAGAAGATTTGTCCATACTTGGAAATAATTTATTCACAAACGGTCAGATTCTCAAATCGTATCAATCAAGATTTTTCTTGGAAGAAATCTTTAATGACAAAGGTGAATTTGAGATACAATTCAAAATTCTTGAGGGACAAAATTCACAACCATAATTTCATCTATAAATAATGGATCAAAGCTGAAGAAGGGTGACACACAACGAACAACAAACTCAAAAGTCCTAAAATCCAAAGTTATTTATAAAAACCTCAAGAGCTCAACTTTTCTAAGTATTCAGAGTTTAAGATTTAAAGTTCTAGCAAAGCACTAGTTCAAAGTAAAATACTTTATGTGTTGTAGTATGGGAAATTCATTGTATCAAATCTGCATAGTAGAATAAAAACCATATCAATTTTCCATCTCATGGTATTGAGAAGACTTGACTTGTAGGGTCAAGTGGGTAGTTTTTCTTTAACAATCTATAGGTTTCAGGTTGTGTATAGAAGACTTGACTTGTAGGGTCTAGGTGTGGTTTGCCTAAAAAAATTTGTAGGTTCAGGTTGCTTTGAGAAGACTAACTTGTAGGGTTAGGGGCTGTTGTAATTCAAGTTATGAATTAGTCAATAAAATCTTATGCATGAGGGGACTGCACGTAGCTACCAAGTTGGTGGTGAATCAGGATAATATTTGGTGTGTGAATTTTACGTTTTCTCAATTAAATTATTTCAGCCTCTGATTAGTCCAAACAACTAAGTCACCATACCAAAACCAGAATTAAATCTAAGAAAAAAATTTAAAATTAGACAAACACAATTCAAACCCCCTTCTCATGTTTATGCACCTTTAATTGGCATTAGAGCTCGTTGTCAAGGTTGAGCACTTTACAGTGTTTAAGGAAAGATCCAAGGATTCAACATGTCTAGTTTTAGTGAAGAAGTTGTTGGAGGAAACATCAATAGACCTCCTTTGTTTGATGGTGATCGTTTTGAGCATTAGAAGGATATGCTGAGGAGTTTCTTTATTTCACATGATCCAAAACTTTGGGACTTAGTGGAAGATGGTTATACTACTCTAACAAAATAAGATGGAACTGAAATTCCAAGAAAGGACATGAACGTTGATCATAAGAAGATGTACATGATACATCATAAGTTCATAACATTCATGATAAATGCAATCACTTTCAAGGAGTTTGACAAGTGCATCGACAAAGAGATAACAAAGATCATTTGTATAATTTGATTCTAACTTATAAAGGAAGGAAGCAATTTCAAGAAGAAAAGGTCAACCTCTTAGTAAGAAATTATGAGCTATTCAAGACGGAAGAAGATGAAACATTGAAACAGTGTTTTCCAAATTCCACTCTAATCTCAAGATTAAAGGTATTGAGAACAATTATTCTAATGTTGATCATGTGAAAAAAATTCTAAGGAGCCTACTAAGCAAGTGGAGACCTAAGGTTACAACTATTCAAGATGCTACGGATCTCAATATTCTTCTATTGGAATAATTGTTTAGCTCCTTGAGATCACATGAAATTGAACTTATAAAGGATGAGCCCAAGAAAAAGAAGTCAACCTTTGCATTGAAATCCAAGTAGAAGAAGGTTCTAAAGGCAACAAAATATCACAGGATAATGATTCAGATGATCAGAATCTGAACTTAGAGGATGAGGATTTGGCTTTCATATCCAAAAAAGTTCAATAGATGTGGCACAACAGAAAAAATAAATTTCCCCAAAGATATTCCAGGAAATCAATACTCTTCAAGATGATCAGAATCTGAACTTAGAGGTTGAGGATTTGGTTTTCATATCCAAAAAAGTTCAATAGATGTGGCACAACAGAAAAAATAAATTTCCCCAAAGATATTCCAGGAAATCCAATAGAGGAAGAATTGAAAAATCTAACAAGAAAAGCATCATATGTTATGGATGCAACGAACCTAGACATGTCAAGTTTGAATGTCCAAATCTGGAAAAACGGAAACATCAATGGAAAGATTGAAAGCCAACAACATTGTTTTGATGGCTACATAGGATAATTCTGACGAATCCTCTGATGGAAAAAAAAAACAAGCAGATTTGGCTCTGATGGCTCATACCGACTCTACCTTTAGATCCAACACATACACTGATTCTAACTCTTGAAGTGAATCATTTGATAAAGAAATTGAGGTATTTTTTTACTTAACCCGACCTAATTTCATTAATGTCATAAATGATTTTTGAACATTATGAAAAGAAACAAGTATGTTTCTATGATTTATGGACTTAGTAGAAATGGTAAAGAGGTATAGGATTTGAACAAACAGTAACTGAATCTAAACTCATTCCCTCTAATATTGTGTGGCTCTAAGAAAGTTCACTCCATTTATCTTGCCCCATGTTAAATACAAGGAAAGATAAGAAAAATTTAAAGACTAACAAACTAGGACCCAACAAAATTTGGGAACCTAAGAACAAAATTATCAATGTTGTAGATTGGAGGTGCAAACACGAGAAGGGGGTTGGATTGTGTTTGACTAAGTTCATAACTTTTTCATTATTTGACTAAACGGATTCATACTTGATGATTTACTTGGAGTAGAAGAATTAACAAAACTATGAAGTGCAAGAATACAGTGACACAAGTAATTTATCTTGGTTTACCACTAACATGGCTACATCCAGTCCCTTCACTGAGAAGGATTTAATCCATAATTCAACAATTTGAATTAAAACACACCTGACTCTCGAAGCCATTATTCTTCAACAACCAAACAACCCCAGACTTTTGAGGAAAACATACACCTTGACTCTACCACCCAATTCTTTTCCACACAATTTAACAACCCTGGTTTATTGAAGCCATGCTAACACCACTATCGGGTTTGAATACAAATGTTTGGAACTTGAGTAGTTTCTCCTAACAAGTTGATTATAATAATGCCTATCACACTATTTATAGATAAAATTAGGGCTTCAATTTAGTCCTTGTTAAATTTTGAATTGTATCTTCATTTCTAGCTAGGTAAACAACAATCTTATTCAAAAATAATTATAAACAAGATGCATCTTGAAAAATGTTCTTTAGCCAATTATATATATCTGATTCTAATCTAAGCAGTTCTTCTAGATTGATTCACTTTGTATTTTGTTCAGATTGAGTTTGTAAATTCTTTAGATTGATATTGTTCGTATTTAGCTTGTAAATTCTTCAAATTGATATTTTTCATATTTTGTTAAGATTTAATTTGTAAATTCTTCATATTTTATAATGTTCTTATTTTGTTAAGATTGCTTCCACAAATTCTTCAGATGAAACTTCCTTCCTATTGCTTGTTTTGATCTGGGAGTGAACATAGTGTCAGACTAGTTCTTGAACTTTCACAAGTAAGAATTTTACTAAGTTCAATTCAGTATTTTGTCCTTTGTCAAAATCTGAATCATAACTATGTAAATAATAAATGTATCTTCTAGTGAGTGTTTCTTCTTGTAAACAATTCTTTATTATATTTTCTTGTAAATAATTTATATCATATTGTAAATAATTCATATCTTCTTATAGATAAAACTCGATCAGATTTTCATGTAAATAATTAATAACTTCTTGTGATAATTAATATCTTCTTGTAGATAAATCATCAAATATTCTTGTAAATAATTCATATCTTTTTGTGATAAGTCTTGATCAAATCTTCTTGTAAATAATTCATATTTCTTGTAGATAAATCTTGATAAAATCTTTTTGTAAATAATTCATATCTTCTTATAGATAAATCTTGATCATATCTTCTTCAAATCTTGACCATATCTTCTTTTTAACTTGGTCAAATATTTTCTTCAATTATAAATTTGAATCAAATCTTATTTTAGATTGTCTTCAAAAACATGAATTTTCTTACATACTTTATGAAGTCAAATATATTATTCTCATAAAATACTTTTGTTAACATCGAAACTCAAAGTATAAAACCAACTTGGTCCCAACAAGAATACCACCAGAGGAAGTAAAACAAAATCAAATTAGTCAAATCCACGTGTTGGAAAAGTTCGCGCAACTGCGTCCAATAGCGCGATTCTAATAGTTCAATGTGTTTCTATGTCTGCCTCTAAAGACTAAAGCGTGCTTCATATTGTCATACCACTATATAGTCAATTTGTTCATCTGCCTCTGAAGATCCAGTAAGCCTCTAAAGATTTTGCATCTGCCTCTGAGGAATTATGTGCCTCGAAAGATTCAACTTGATTTTGGAGTTTCATGCATCTAATGAACAGTAACTCCTACATGCACTAATGAATAGTAACTTTAGCATGCCTCTGATGACCAGAAACTTTAGCATGCCTCTAAGTAACATTAACTTTAACATGCCTCTGATGAACAATAACTTTAACATGCCTTTGATGAGTAGTATTTTTGAGCATGCGTCTGATGAATAGTATTTTTTAGCATGCCTCTAAAGTCTAAATCCACGATAAAAGTTTGACTCTGAAGAGTGAAACTCGTTCGAAGAATGGTACCTTAGAATACACAACACACTTTGTAGTTGCACTAACTCTGATAATGCAACTCCTAATTCTATGTCACGCAACTTCGCATCTGCCTTTGACGTTGATTGTTCAAGAATCACAACATCTAATTTCAACAATTAAGTCAATGATTATGAAGAATAAAAGTCAATAATTCTAATGGATAAAAGTCAACAACTCATATAGAAGGTCAAAGGCTCTAATAGATTGACCAACATACTAAATTTGACTTAGTCGTATTCTTTCCTCTAATGGTCCAAGAATAAGCCCAGATTTGTTCCCACCCCAATCCAATCATGTCTATGATGGAAGTTTTAGAAATAATTAATTTCAAGGCATATATGGACATTACTCAATCAGAAAAGTTCTAGAATATTTGTCCATACCGAATTTGAAAATAATTTATTCAGAAATATTCACATTCTCAAATCGTATCTATTAAGATTATTCTTGGAAGAAATCTTTGTTGGCAAAGGTGAATTTGAGATACGACTCAAAAATTCTTGAGGGACAAAATTCTCAAATCCTAATTTCATCTATAAATAGTGGATCAAGGCTGAAGAAGGATGGCACACAATGAACAACAAACTTAAAAATCCTAATAACCAAACTTTTTCAAAATAATCTCAAGAGCTCAATTTTTCTAAGTATTCAGAGTTTAAGGTTTTAAGTTCTAGCAAAACCCTCGTTCAAAGTGAAATAATATAAGTGTTGTAGTTTGGGAAAGTCATTGTATGAAATCTGCTTAGTAGAAGCAAAACCAAAACAGTTTTCCAACTAATTGTAACCCACCCTAATAGTGGCTTTAGTGTGCCTCAAGCAATATGTGGATCTCATGTTATGTTGAGATGACTTGTAGGGTCAAGTGGGTAGTTTTCCTCTAATTATTTGTACGTTTTAGGTTGTGGATAAATAACTTGACTTGTAGGGCCAAGGTGTGGTTTGCCTAAAAAATTTTGTAGATTCAAGTTGTTTTGAGAAGACTGACTTGTAGGATCATGTGTTATTGTAATTCAAGTTTTGAACTAGTAGATAAATCCTTATGCATGAGTGCACTAGATGTAGCTATCAAGATGATTGTGAACGATGATACAATTTGGTGTGTTATTTTTACCTTTGCTCTATCAGTTTATTGCAAACTGTGATTAGTCCAAACAGCTATGTCACCATATCAAAATCAAAATTAAAATTAAGAATTTTAAAATTAGACAAACACAATACAAACCACCCTCTTCTCATTTTTGCGCACCTTTAATACTTTCTAACCAGAAGATTGGCTTTAGCTTCTTGTATTTGCATACTTCCTTCATAAGTCAGAACTAAAGCATCAAATATACTCTTGGCTATCTCTTTGTTATTGCACTTGTCAAATTCTTTGATTAGCATCTTAAATTGCTTTTCTTGTTTAGAATTCATGTTCTTTCTAGATAATTTTGTGTCATCATCATGGGTAGGAGCAGTGTATCCATCTTCAACTAAATCCCGAATATCAAAATCTTGAGAAATGAAAAAGCTTCTGAGTTTGTCTTTCCTATACTCAAAACGCTTTCATCAAATAGACGGGGTATGTTGATGTTTCCTCCAACAGCTTTGTCACCAAGCTTTATTCAGACACTGTAAGGTGCTCAAACCTTGAGACCAAGCTTTGATTCCAATTGAAGGTTGAAAGAATACAAGAAATGGGAGGTTTGAACTGTGTTTTACTATTTTAAAAATTCTTGAATAAACTTGGTAATTAAAAGCACATAATAAATAAGTAGAGGAAAAAAGTAAATAACACAAAGATTTATATTAGTTCACCGTCAAACCAATAGTTATGTCCAATCCCTTCACCCTAAATGATTTTCTCCAATAATTCAAATTGAATCACAACACTTAACTTAAACCAGTTAATTCTACTCAACTTTCATTTTGCACCTACAAACCGTTGAGGAAAACATCCACTACTGGGCTAAGTTAAAAATGAATGACTTTAAGTTTTTGTGAAAAAATCACTCTTAAGAGGTTGTTTACAATGTAATTCTTTCAGACTTTTCTTTCTGAGCATTTAAATAAATTTTGAATGATTGTAGAATATTCTAATGTTGTTGTGTTGCGTGTAGTTATTGTGCAATGGTTTTCCTTAGTTGCCATTTACTCAGATAAGGAAGCATGTCTTTTTATAGATTCTTTAGGGTATGGACTTTGTACTTCATAATAGAAAGAAAACTTGTATCTTCATGGATTACAACAATGAACAGTTGAAAATAAATTTATCCGTTGAGCTCAAGTTAATCCACAATCCTAGAAATCACTCATTGTAACTTAAATGAAAACACATGAAGCAAAGGATACAGGATTAGAGGATAGGATAATTAGAGCATTGTCTTACAAACCATCAGAACTTGTAGAATCTGGATGATTATTAGAGGATGCGCACAACTTGTCTTCTTAGAGGAATAACTGCAATCAGATCATGTACTCTCATCAGAGCGTTGACTTTTATAGAGTTGTTGACTTTATTAAAAGCGTTGAATTTTTCATAACATTGACTTATTCGTTAATGTTGACTGAGTATTGACTTTCTCCATAGGCGTTGATTTTATCTTAGTTGTTTAGTTTCTTCGAAGGTAGACGAATTAGACGCTTGATGTAGTCATCGGAGGAAGCTGATTCAGGTGCTTGCTTGTATTTCCAAAGGCATGTATGTATCACCATACTTATAAATGTAGAGCATAGAAGCAGAGTCTTAGTGTTCCTTTGTATTAATATGATAGTTAGTGGATATAAGATAATACATACACAAAAATTGTTCCTACAAAATACATTTTGTATTCATCAAAACAAAATAAGGAATTGTTCTTTAAACCATTTTGGTTCTAACACCCGAGACACTAGGCAAGTTTCATCAAATCAACCATACCATTAAAATCACCAAATAATAATTTTTCTTTCAGTCCAACTTAGTACATATTCTCTATTTTAAATCACACAATCATAGGTTTAAACACTTTTATCAAAACACTTTAATTCTCAAAAATTTTTTCAAAAGGTTCAACACTTTAATGAAATCAATATTTTCAAAAAGTCTCAAACTTATTTAAAACTCAAAAGTAGAACTAAAGTTTAGTGCTTTTACGCTTCAAAGTCCCTAATTCAACACAGCAACAATGTTTTTCAAGATAAAACTTTTAGAATTTTTCTCAATTTTCCAAGGCATAAAAGCATTGTGAAAATTTTCCAAAACATTATTTTTCAAACTAAAAGAGTTATATGTACAACCACCGCAGACCCTTAGAGTTTGAAAAAGGGGACCATGTATTTCTTAGAGTTAGACCTAATACCAGATGTGGAAATGCAATCAAATCTAGGAAGAAAGGGTATGAGTGCGAGAGAATAAGATAAGGAGAAAGAAAAAAAAATATTTACAAAACAAGAAGAGAAAGGAATAGTGTTTTTTTTTTTTTTTTTGCTAGAAGTCAAGATAGAAATAGTTGAGAGTATCATTATCTTCTCAATTATTTTGAAAATCAAGAGGTGAGTTTCCCTTTTCCTATTTTCTTTCATGCATGTATGAGATAATGTCTACCACATATTAGGTATTTGGGGTTTAAGAGTTTGAAATGAAGAAATTTTTTTTTTGTTAGATTTAGGGGTTTTGGAATAGATGGTTAAAATAGTTCATGCATGTGAATTTCTATGACTGAAATTGAGAATAGATTATTGTAGAATTGAGTTTCATTCGTGACATGAAAATATGCTATTTGGATGTGTTTTAAATTAAATAGCTTGAATTTCATTATTATGACAAATTAGGTTGCGTAAATTGATATTTTGATGTTGTTTCGATGTATCCATTACTTGACCTATTCATAATTTGTACCATTAGTGTTTACAAAAAATCAGTAGGAAATTAGTGTGATTTAATGAGTATTGTTAACTTAAAATTCACAAGACATATGTGTGATGTTTTGGTCAAAACGTTTTCTTTAGACCTTAGTTTTGAATGATTGTTAGTTTTCTGGAAACTACACTCAATTACCATTAATATGAGTATAATCTTTGTGATCTTTGATTGAATATTGATGCTTAAAAATGAGTTACAAGTTAGAGCTAAGTTGTTATTGATATTGTGTATTGTTTTGATAAATTGCAAGAATTGAAGGCTTAATTTGGAAAAAATAAAATTTTATCTATAAACTAGACATCAAAAGCATTCCAAAGAGTGCTCGTTTACTCAATTCTGATACTGATAAGTTTTTGTCAATTGTAACACCCCGATTTTTAACAGCGCGAGTGTATTTTTTTTTCAAACAAAACAAATTTATAAGAACAAAGAAATAAATAAGAAAATACTTTTTGATAAATATTTAAGTCGTACACAACGACAAATAAGTCAACATAATTTACAAGCAGCGGAATAGTTTTTGAAATACGAATCCAAAGTATTTACACATCAAAAAGTGGTACATGGAACCCATCAATAATAAAATGTCAAGCTGACAATATTGGTATAGGTACAGTCTTCCAAATTAAAATAAACGCATCCCAAAAGAAAGACATCTAGTCCCTATACGTCAACCTAATCTGATCATTCTACAAAAAACTATACATCCCGAGTGATCTTCATGCGCCCCGCAAGATCCTCCTAACACAGCTCCAGTCAGGTGTTTCCAACTACATTCCCATCCATAGGGTACGAACCGGTAGGATGGTCCTGGTTCTCATCTGAGGGCAAATCCCAGATTTCCACAATAGTTGTAAAGGGTCACCAACCGAATTTAACAATTAACACATAACATTTAAGTTTTTAAATGCACAAAATAACCTTTCAACTTAACATGCACCTTAAAAGGGTTTCTATATGCCAAACATGCATAAACAAAGTTGAAAAATGAAGTTTTTAACAAAACAACACTGTTGTATTCGAATACAACATCTATGTATTCGAATACAAGGCTTTTTCAGCATTCAGCAGCAAAAACAGCATACCTGTATTCGAATACAGCCTTCTATATTCAACTACACAGCAAGTCAGTAGCAAAACAGAATGTCTGTATTCGAATACAACAGTCTGTATTCGACTACATAGTAAGTCAGTGGCAAAAACAGCATGTCTGTATTCGAATACAACCTTCTGTATTCGAATACACATCAGACAGCAACAAAAAAACAGCAAAATTCAGCATTTTTAGAGGGTTCGAAACCTATCAACACTTACACACAAATCCAAACAATCACACTTAGCAATTATAGCGCAATCACCACGACATCTTGAGTTTCGAAATAGTTTTGCAATCAATCACACTTACACACAATTCCAAAACATCCACACTTGGCAATTATAACACAATTACCACGACAACTTAAGTTTCAAAATTGTTTTGCAATCAAACACACTATCACACAATTCCAAAACATCCACACTTGGCAATTATAACACAATCACTACGACAACTTAAGTTTCGAAATGGTTTTGCAATCAATCACACTTACACACAATTCCAAAACATAACACTTAGCAATTATAGCACAATCACCACGACAACTTGAGTTCAAACACTCAATCATAATCTTGATTCAAACACGACTCGTGTGCCAAGCACCCAAATGCAATGCGTATATGCCAAAATGCATGGACTCGGAATTCCAAACCAAAACCCTCCTCGAAGGGCCGTAAATCAAAATTGTACCGCTTATCACAGGCCAAAGTACTAAATTACCGAGGTGCCACCTATCACGGGTCAGCACGATTTACTAAAAACGTAAATCGTAAATGTACCGCCTATCACAGGCCGAAGTACTATTTACCGAGGTGCCACCTATCACGGGTCAGCACGATTTACCAAAAATGTGCAGTCTATCGCAGACCTTACACGACGCGACAATCCCCGCAAGGATAAGATGAACCAACAAATCACATGGAATCATCTTGTGGCCCATCCGGTCACCACTATCACCATGGCCCATCCGGTCGCCATGTACTATGAAATGCATGAGCATACTCTGACTTTATCCACGACAATCATTAAGTAAATACATATATTAAAAGATTCCCCATTTTAAATACTCATTTAACTCTAACAATTTTCACGACAATTATTAAGTAAACAGAGATATTAAAAGATTCGCCATTTTTAATACTCGTTTAACCCTAACAATTTTGACGATAATCATTAGGTAAATGCATATATTAAGAGATTCCCCATTCTTAATACTCATTTAACTCTAACAATTTCGACGAAAATCATTAAGTAAATACAGATATTAAGAGATTCCCCATTCTTAATACTCATTTAACTCTAACAATTTTCACTACAAACATTAAGTAAACAGAGATATTAAAAGATTCCCCATTTTTAATACTCGTTTAACTCTAATGATTTTCAAATTCCACATAGAACATACTCAGACATATTCTCAAATTTAATCCAATATTCACACCAAATCACATCAATTCATTTTTCCACAAAAATCCACACAAACACATCTCAAAATTTATAATATTAGTTATGAACACGTCAAACACGACAAACACAATTATCACAACCCAACACTCAAACACATCAAATTTCATTTCCTCAAAACCACACATAAATGAGTTAAATTCATTTTCCACGAAACACTCATCAATATCACCAAAACCCAACTCTAAAATTTCACCCCTAACACCGTTTTTCTTCGTTTTCGTATCAAAGAGGAAGAATGAAGTTGAGAAATTCTTTGTTTTCTCACCTACCAAGCCTTGGGTTTCTTTTCTTGAAGCAAAAGAAAGCAAAGAAAGAAGGGAGAAGGACGATGGGTTTGCGAGGTAGGTGGAAGGCGTGGTATCTTCCTCTGTTTTGTTCCGTTCATTTCCTTTCCAACATATATATATATATATATATATATATATATATATATATATATATATATATATATATATATATATATATATATAACTTATAATAATATATATATTTATATTATACTTAAAATTAAACTCAAACGAATATCTAACAACTCTTACACACCTCACTTCATTCACATCTCAATCTAATTTAATAAAAATATCTATTCTCGTCGCTACTCAATTGAAAGATAGATTTTCAGCAACGAGTGATATTTTTAACTAAACTGTCCGGAATTATATTCTTCGTAATCCAAATAAATTGTTCTTCGACAAATAATTTTAATCCAATTTCCAAAAATATATTTTCGACATTTAACTCACTAAATACCGAAAACTAAGCTAAAAGTCTAAGAAATTCAACACAAAATACCCTAAAATAACATAATTTAGGATTTTAAAACTATGGGTCTTACATTACTACCCCCCAAAAATTAGTTTCGTCCTCGAAACTTAAAGTACGAGTAACAATCCACACTAGGTTTGTACTCAAATTCAGCATTCAAGTCACAACTTGTTCCGCCCGGCCTCTTTTTGAAGAAAGTGTTGTCTACGCGTTTTCATAGGGTGCTTAATAACTCTATACACATCCATAGTCGGTAAAGCTCGTCCGTTCCATTCAACATGATTTTGTCTACTATCAACAAGAGATCAAGGATGATCAGTCCCTCAATTTTTCAATAAATAGCCAACAACCATGATAGTGGCTTAGACTATCTTAACCGAACTGTAATAGCGCTCCTTGCAACTTACAACTGAGGTTATCCTAATGTACAAGCAGTCAACAATCTTCTCAAAGTCCATTGAGTTTCCCTTATTTTCCTATAAATTTGATCCTATCGACGAAGTACAATTTCCCATAGCTATGTCTCATAGCCTCATTTACATCCACTTGGTACAAAACATCCATTTGGTACCGAACTGAAACACTAAGTATGACACCAACACACTGAGCACAAAACAATCACTATAGTTAAGGACTCCTAAATTTCTCCATTGTCCACAAATCCTCGATTTTTCTTTAGTCTTACAACTACGTCAAACTGTAGTGTTCTTGTCAGTATGTTATTCCAATTATAACTTTAATAATTCTATCCCCACAACTGCTTGGTGATCCAAGTTTCCTCAAATATTTTCGAAATCAGGCCAAAGACTATATTACTTAGGACACCTAATCTTCTTTTCAGTTTAATACTTCATTTCAAGAGTCACATTTCCAACAAAATCCTACTTGAATTTAATTCACATATCAGGGTCTACATTTGTCTCATGCCTAACACCTCAGATTCACGCTTTACTAGAAAATTTCTTACATACTTCGCAATTATGCACAAGCTCAAAAATAATTCTCCCACATCTACTGCCACATTCATTTTGAAACTTCTCAATTTCGTTGCGTCCTTCATTTGCAACTTGATGATTATCCTTGCATTATGACAGGTCAAACGCATTGTATTCACTCCATCATTTTTCCATTTATACAAACCTTAAATTTCTACCTCGAACCTTGATACATCTTCGTTATAATGATTCCAATAAATCAAGGCTTACTAATTCCCACCAAACTTTTCCATTTTATGTTCAATCGTTTCCTATCAAACCAACATTTAACTCCTTTGATTGACGAACACAATAACAACTCCCATGACATGCACTCAAGTAATGCCTTTATATCGTTGGCATACATTTATAATAATAATGTCTGAATTATAGTTGAGATAATTCCTTTCTTGAATCTTTAATTGTCATAAGCTACATCTCAATGTGCTGCTCCAACAAATTTCTTGGCACGTTTTCCAATATTTGGTTCACTCGTTGGATTCTTATTCCTTCTCAACCTTCACCGAGATACAAACTGAAAGAATCCTAACAATCGAACGTCCTAAAGAATCGTTTCTCAAACGTTCCTCATTAGCATTTCTTAAGAAATAATTATCTATAACTTCATCCTCATAAATTTTGCAGTAAAATATCTCAAAGACCCACATACCTTTCATTGATCATCTAGTCACTAAAACACTCAGTTTAAATCTCAACGCTTGATTTCCCAAGACCAACAACTAAATCATAAATTATTCGTTACATCTCTTCTTTTTCAATTCCTATCATTTAATAGGATTCTAAAATTTGATACTCAAAATCTCCAAACACTTCCATCCTTTAATAGACTCTAAAAACTTATATTATCGCAATCTCAAAGTATTCTCGTACTCGATACTTCAAATTCCACTTAATGGTAACATAGAGTTCAATACCTCAAGACTTAACTCATTATGTTTTTCCGAACATCGCTCAAAATTCACACTTACGTGTCTATAGTTTCATCCAATATCACTATCCATACTTACTATTTCCTAAACCACGAAGAGATTTGTCACTTATCAACAAAATATATAGTCTCACTCCTATACTCTTCATGAGATTCATAATTAATAATCCAAGTTGCGAATCTAGTCTAACTCGAATGCTCCACTTCACCCCTCAAGGTATCGACTGTTCCTCAAAGCGTATTTTATCCAACCAAAGGAGTATTTACTCCTAATGTACAACGCTCCCTTAACTTCAATACCAGTCTCTTTCATTGACACCTAAGCACCAAATGCTATTCCAAGTGGAAGCCTCATCTTCTCAACAATTCCATGATGTTCACATCTCTTTGATAGTTGTCAAACTTCATCCAGTTTCATCCTGAAATCTACCAGGAAAACATCTAATACTTTTCTTAACAAAAGTCCTCCACTTAGATCTTTACTTGAAATCCCTTATTAGACTAATGTTAATCTATCCGAACTCATCATTTTCGAGTTAACACCAACACATAGCTTTTGTGTCCTTGGAACCATTTCATAAATTCCATGCTGTCATGATTTGCTTCAACTCTGCCTGACAATCCGTCATCTCGAAGATCTTTTCCATTCCTTGAGTCCACTAATCAGCTTTTTCCCGAGTTCTCATCACCCTTGAACTTTGGAGGATGGTAACGACGAAAATCTTTCAATCCTCTTGACTCAATAGCACATATCTCTCTTTCCCTCTTCTCCAAATCCCGAAAAGTATTTTCAGTTGTCTGTGCAACAGCAGAAACATCCATGTTATTTGTAGCTTCAACCATTTGATCATTCCCACTGACGTTCATTCTTGCAACGTCGTTCCTTCTTGGAGGTAGTGTTTCCCCAAAATCAACATCAAGAAGAGTGTTAACGCTACTTTGAATAATTCCAAAACTAACTTTCGACTATATCAACACATAATAACTACCCCTGATCTGAAAACTCAGACCAATTACCCTGACGCATGATCAGATAACGACTCCAAAACTACAGGTTGACCTACAATCTATAACCAAAACTCCACAGCCCCAAAGAAATCCAAAACCAAAGCTCTGATACCACAATGTAACACCCCGATTTTCAAAGCGAGGGTGTATTTTTTTTTTCAAAACAAAATCATTTAACAAATAAATAAATAAGGAAATACCTTTGGATAAATATTTAAGTCATTATAATTTACAAGCAGCGGAATAGTTTTTCGAAATATGAATCCAAAGTATTTACACATCAAAAAGTGATACATGGAATCCATCGAAAATAACATGTCATGCTGACAATATTAGTACAGGTACAGTCTTCCAATTTAAAATAAACGCAATCCAAAAGAAAGACATATGTTCCCTCCATGTCAACCTACTCTGATCATTCTACAAACAAAAAAAATATACACCCTGAGTGATCTCCACGCGCCCCGTAAGATCCTCCTAACATAGCTCCAGTCAGGCATTCCCATCTACATTCCCATCCACAGGGTACGAACCGGTAGGATTGTCCTGGCTCTCATCTGAGGGAAAAGCCCAGATTTCCACAATATTTGTAAAGGGTCACCAACCGAAATTAACAGTTAACACATAACACTTAAGTTTTTAAATGCACAAAATAACCTTTCAACTTAGCATGCACCTTAAAGGGTTTTCCATATGCTAAAAGTTCATATAATACTTGCCAAATAAAAATGAAATCAAAATAAGGTTTTTAATCAATCAAGTAATATATAACTGACCAATCCATTGATGAATCAATTGAGCAATCGATTATCTGACTCAGAGTAAGAGTTTCTACTAAGCAAATCGATTGGGAAATCGATTTCTTGAAGGTTTTTAGTGAAACCTGTACTCTGGGCTTAAATCAATCGATTGGGCAATCGATTGAATGAATAGCTGAGCCCCTGTAACAAATCCAATCGATTGGCAAATGGATTTTGACCAAATAGCTGAGCTACTGTAATAGCCAAATCGATTGGCAATTCGATTAGTTCAATATCTTTTCAAGATTCAAGAAAACAGGAGACACAACAATCGATTGGGAAATCGTTTTCTTAAATGGTTTTATGAAACATATTTACAAAATCGATTGGCACATCGATTTTGTCAAAATAGCTGAGCTCCTATCACAAATCAAATCGATTGGCAAATCGATTTGGATAAATTGCTTTTCACATAATCGATTTGGGAATCGATTTCCCTGAATGTTTTCCTAAAACTACATAAACTAACTCAATCACATTCACACACAACTCCAAAACATAACACTTAACAATTTCAACATAATCACCACGACAACTTGAGTTTCGAAATAGTTTTACAATCAATCACACATACACATAATATCAATACATAACACTTAGCAATTTCAACACAACTACCACGACAACTTGAGTTTCGAAATAGTTTTACAATCAATCACACTTACACACAATAACAATACATAACACTTAGCAATTTCAACACAACTACCACGACAACTCAAGTTCACACTCAATCATAAACTTGAATCAAACATGACTCGTGTACCAAGCACCCTAATGCAATGCGTATATGCCAAAATGCATGGACTCGGAATTCCAAACCAAAACCCTCCACGAAGGGCCGTAAATCATAATTGTACTGCCTATCGCAAGCCGAAGTACCAATTACCGAGGTACCATCTATCACGGGTCTGCACGATTTACAAAAAAGCGTAAACCATAAACGTACTGCCTATCACGGGCCAGTACCATTTACTGAGGTGCCACCTATCACGGGTATGCACGGTTTACTAAAAAGAAACGTAAATCGTAAATGTAGCGCCTATCACAGGCCAAAGTACTATTTACCAAGGTGCCACCTATCACGGGTTTGCACAATTTACAAAAAATCGTAAATCGTAAATGTACCGCCTATCACAGGCCAAAGTACTATTTACCAAGGTGTCACATATCACGGGTTTGCACAATTTACAAAAACGTAAATCGTAAATGTACCGCCTATCACATGCCAAAGTACTATTTACCAAGGTGCCACCTATCACGGGTCTGCACGATTTACAAAAAAAATGAAATGCATGAGCATACTCTGACTTCATCCAAGACAATCGTTAAGCAAATGCAGATATTAAAAGATTCCCCATTTTTAATACTCATTTAACTCTAACAATTTTCACAACAATCGTTAAGTAAACAGAGATATTAAAAGATTCCCCATTTCTAATACTCGTTTAACTCTAACGATTTTCACGACAACATTAAGTAAACGTATATATTAAGAGATTCCCCATTCTTAATACTCGTTTAACTCTAATGATTTTCACGACAACATTAAGTAAACGTAGATATTAAGAGATTCTCCATTCTTAATACTCGTTTAACTCTAATGATTTTCACGACAACGTTAAGTAAACATAGATGTTAAGAGATTCCCCCTTCTTAATACCCGTTTAACTCTAATGGTTTTCAAATTCCACACAGAACATACTCAAACATATTAACCAATTCAATCCACAATTTACACCAAATCACATCAATTCATTTCTCCACAAAATCCAACCAAACACATATCAAATTTCATTTCTTCAAAATCACACATAAATGAATTAAATTTCTTTCCAACATATATATATATATATATATATATATATATATATATATATATATATATATATATATATATATATATATATGTATCTTATAATAATAAATATATATATATACTTATAATATATATATATATATGTATATA
>JBBPBR010000006.1:19027629-19042565 GCA_037974775.1 Cicer pinnatifidum | reverse complement strand
TGATATCCTAATATCTAAATTAAAATATATTATGAAAATTATTATATTTATAATTATATATTAATGAATAATAATGAATATCTCTTTACAAGTATTTTACACTACATAGATATAAATTTTTATTCATAAATTTGTTAACATATTTAAATATTATGATATAAATAAAACATTAATATTTCTTTTTTTATTTTATCATTTATTGTTTATTACTCTCTATTCTTTTAATTAATTTGATTAATTTTTCTTTTTTATATCAATGAAAAATAATTTTGTAAGATACTGTAACTTATAATTTCTTTTTTTCAAAAAAAAAATAAAGTTTTTAATTGTATAAAATAGTCAAAATGACTACAATTTGGGATAGAGAAAGTACAAAATATGAAGAGAAAATGAAAAAGATTGTCGTACGAATTGAAGTTTCTAGCTCAACCATCACAATCACGACGGATATATGTGGAAGAAATCCACACATTTGGCAGACTATTACCAAAATAAAATTAAAAGTAATGCTATAAATTAAAATATAAAGTTGCAATAGTTTATTTATTATTAAAAAAATATCTACCAAGATTACTATCAACATGCTATTTCTAAATTTCCTGACATGTACTTATGTCAGTTTAACATACTATCAACTCCAAAAGTTTGATCAAATTTTTTAAGTTTCCTAACTGCAATATCACCATAAGCATTGTTTTGTTGCACATCCACATAATTTGTAGTTTTCAAAACCTGAAAAATATTAAAAACCATACAAGGATTAAAATATTTTTCCTTCCTCTGACCTGTTTGCTTTGCATTGCTAAAATGAGTAAATAATGAATCGTAAAAGCAGATTGATGCATTTTTGTTCAAATTCTAATGTAAAAAGAACTATTATTGGATAGAATACTTCATTATTTCCATTTTATTCTTATCATGCTTTCTATACAAGTTCTATATGAGTTAAAGGAGTCCCACCTTCTTAAAACATTCACAAGAAGGTAAACTAACTCTTTTATTGGTATATGACATCATTATAATCGATGATTCGGTAGAAAATCATTTTTTAAGAATAAATCGACTACCGAAATTTGAATTAAGGATCCTAGGAGGATTACGAGGCATTTATTTTTTGAAATATATGGTATTTTTATTTCTTAAAATGTATTATCTTGATGAGAGGTTTCTTGAAAACTTTAAGTAAACATTGCAATGGAGATAAAATAAAATGTTAAGTAATGAACACACATTTTGGAAAATAATTTTGACATTTTCATAGTTTCTAGAAATGTAGACAATTTTCCATTTCAAAAGCTTCTTAACTTCTAATTTATAGGAAATAGTTTTACAACACCTTAAGTATTTCGTTAGCTTTGAGCTAGCATAATTTGTAGTTGTTGAAATATCTTGTCATTATTGAACTATTCCTCTTCTTTCAATTTTTTTTTTATTTTCTTTATATCACTCCTAAATTTAAAGAGTTAAGTAATTTTACTTTGTCTTATAAAAGGAGCCCCTATTTGTCAAAATTATACACAACAATTATCAATAATATTTCTCTATATGGTATCATGAGCCCTAGGTTTTTTTATCTAGGCAAAATGGATGAACCATCCATCTTGGCGACAAGCCCTAACTGGCTCCTCTATGAGTAACTCTACTGGCGATGGAAACCCAATCGACGACACGCCAAATGGAAGCCCTGGTCGAGGTGGCGGCCATGATGATGGAACTGGACCAAGTGGAAGGGTTGGTGATGGCACAGGTTGCGGCGGCAGCCATAGGCACAATCACAATTCAGGTGGTATCGATCAGTGGAACAATGGTTCCTTTCAAATTGGAGGTAGCTTTGGAGAGTTTTAAAACAACGACTATTACGGTGGCTATGGCATCGGATACGGAGGTGCTGGCGGTTTTGGTATGGGAAGAAACAACCAAAAGAATTCCTTACAAGTCAATGTGACATGCATAAACTAAATGGGAAAAATTACAAAGATCAGACCCAAACGGTGTGACCCATTTTGGACGCCAAAGAAAAATATGGCTTCATAAATGGTATGATTTCATTCAAGAAATATGAAAACTCTTTAATCATTGCTTGGCTAATTAGTTCAATGGAGAAAGGAATTGGGAGACCATTCATATTTATACCTACAACAAAACAAGTATGGGAAGCTGTGAAGGATACTTACTCTGATATTCAAAACTCATCTCAAATTTATGGTCTAAAATCAAAGTGTGGAGCCTAAAGCAATGTGAAAGGATGGTAACAATCTACTACAATGATTTGATGACCCTATGGCAAGAACTGGATTTGTGCTATGAATATAACTCGAAATGTATGGAAGATAATGTTCAATTCATCAAGAGGAAAGAAAACGATCTTGTTTTTATTTTCTTGTAGGTCTAAACAAATAACTTGATGAAGTGAGCAGCATAATCCTTAGAAAAAATATTTTACCACCTCTTCGAGAAACTTTTTCAAAAGTCAAAAGAAAAGAGGCAAGACAAGAAGTGATGATGGGAAAGTCAAACACAAATGGGTCAACACTAATCAACAGAAGTTTCAATGGGGAAGACAAGAAAGATAGTAAGAAATTAGAGAAGCCATGGTGTGACCATTGCAAACGTCAGTGGCACACACGCGAGACTTGTTGGAAGTTACATGCGAAGCCTCCTAATACGAAGAAGAAATGAGAAGGTTGTGCTTTTCAAGCTACTTTTGATCAAGAGTTACAATCTTCCTCATGTTCATTTTTGTTCACCAATGAGCAGTTAGATCAACTATACAAACTTATTGAATCTCAAACACCTTCTAGCTACATGGCTTAGAAAGGTAATTTTTTATCAGCCTACTTTAGTGTCATCCCTAACCATAGTTGAATTGTTGATTCTGGAGCTACTGACCATATGTTCGGAGAACCTAGTTTATTTTCCCCATATAAATCTTGTGCATGTAATTTAAAAATTAAGGTTGTTGATGGCTCTCTTTCAGCTGTGGTAGAAAAAGGTTATATTATTTTATCACCTTTATAAACCATTCAAGATGTTTTACATGTCCCTAATTTGCTTGCAACCTATTATTTGTGAGTAAACTAACCCAAAATAAAAAAACGTGAAGTTCATTTTTTATATTGTCATTGTGTATTTCAGAATTTGATATCGGGAAGATGATTGGCAGTGTTAAGCAAAGTGGTGGACTCTACTATCTTGAAGATCGACCTAAAAATATACACCAATTCGGACCAATAGGTTCTTCAGTTGAATCTTTTTTTTTTCAAATAATAATAATGATATTATTTTGTGGCATATGAGGTTAGGTCAGCCTAGTTTTAAATATTTAAAGTCTCTATTTCTAAAAAAATTTGTTAATCAAGATATTTCCACGTATCAATGTGAAATTTTCAAGTTTGCTAAACATCATCAAAATTCTTTTCCAATACATGAGTATAAACCTTCAAAACCTTTTTTGGTGATTCATAGTGATGTTTGGGGGACTAATTGAAAAAGTTCTATATCCAACAAAAGATGGTTTATCACCTTTACAAATGATCACACTAGACTTTGTTGGGTGTACTTATTAAAAGAAAAATCAAAGGTAGCTCAGATAACAAAAACTTTTTGTAAATTGATGCATACACAATTTAACTCTCAAATACAAGTGTTTATAATTGATAATGGAACTGAATAATTTAATGCAATCGTGGGAAATATTTTTATGGAAAATGGAATTGTTCATCAAAGCTCATGTGTTAACTCACATAGAAAAATGTAATTGCAGAGAGAAAAAACTGACACCTTCTTGAGGTGGCACAAGCATTACTCCTCTATACCAATGTCCCAAAACTCAAAATATATGTGGGGTGAAGTTATCTTGACAATTGCACATTTGATTAATCACATGTCATCGCGTGTGTTACAATTTCAAACACCTTTTCGAACTTTCGTGAAACACTTTTCTATTGCATCAATCTTTGTTGATTTACCATTGAAATTTTTTGGATGCATGACTATTGTTCATGAACATAAACATCTTCGTAAACTTCAACCCCATGCTATTAAATATGTTTTTCTTGGCTACTCATCACTCATAAAGGTTATAAATATTTTAATCCAAGTACAAAGAAAATGTTTGTCACAATGGATGTTACCTTTCTTGAAAACAAACCTTTTTTTGAGAAGAAACATTTTCAAGGGGGAGAAGTAAAGTGAAAATGATTCCCTTCAATTTTTTGAAAATCTTATTTTTTTTTTCTTCAAAAAATGTGTATACAACACATGATTATGTTATTGCTGCACCTAAAGAGATTGTCTTAGAAACATTAAGTGATTCTACTTCTACCATGAGTAAGGAAGGGTCTTGTCGAATTTTAGGCAACAAATAAAGAAAATGATTTTTTGGAACTTAATTTAGAAAAAATCAAATATCACCACATAAGAATCCTTATGATGAAACAAAAAAAAATATCTGAAGACGGTGATCCAACATGGAAAGGAAAGGTATATGTAAGAAGAAACCAAGATCAATTAGTGGAAGACCTCATTCCTCAGCTTAGCCAAGAATCTGAACCGAGTGAAATTCAACAAACCGAAACACATAAAATTCTTACTAATCCTACTCTTACATATGTTGATCTAGATGTTCTCATAGCCTTTAGGAAACCTATTAGATCATGTACTAGAAACCCTATGTCTAATTTCATATCTTATTCAAACTTGTCCTCTTTTGCTACTTTTACCTCTCAATTGCCTTGCATAGAGATTCCAAAGAATATACAGGAAGCTCTAGAGGTTCTAAAGTGGAAGGAAGTCGCTATTAAGGAATTGCAAGCTCTTTAAAAGAATAAAATTTGGAGTGTCATGACTTTACCAGGGGGTAAAAGAATTGTGGGTTGCAAGTGGGTATTTACAGTGAAGTACAACTGTGATGGATCAATTGAAAGGTACAAAGATATGTTGGTTTCTAAACGATTTACTCATACCGACGGCATAGACTACTCAAAGACCTTTTCCTGTGTTGCTAAGATTAACACAGTCAGAATTCTCTTATCTCTTGCTGCTAATTTGGACTGGGCATTCTACCAATTAGATGTTAAAAATGCATTCATCAATGGTGATTTAGAAGGTGAAGTGTACATGGATTTCCCTCCAGGTTTTGAAGACAAATCTGGTTCCCAAGTATGCAAATTGAGGAAGTCTTTGTATGGATTAAAATAGTCTCCGAATACGTGGTATGAAAAATTTACTTAGTCAGTAAAGAAACAAGGATATACTCAAGGGCAAGTTGATCATACCTTGTTCAAAAAGTTTATCTCAAATGAAATAATATATTTGAATAGTGTATGTTGATGACATTGTTTTTACAGGTGATGATGTCGTAGAAATGGAGAAATTAAAGATAAGTTTAGCTACAGAATTTGAAATCAAATACTTGGGTCCCAAAAATACTTTCTTGGCATGGAAATGGCAAGTACAAAAAGGGGGATAGTAGTCTCTCAAAGAAAATATGTTCTAGAGCTACACTCCTATGGACCCAAATGCCAAACTGACACTGCTATGAGCTACACTCCAAAAGAAAATATGTTCTAGAGCTACACTCCCATAGCCAGCTGTCACTCCTATGGACCCAAATGCCAAACTTTGGGAGAAATGAGACACCTCGGTTGATACTGGAAGATAATAAAGGTTAATTGTAAAACTGATATATTTGGCTCATGAGTCGTGACATTTCCTTCTCTGTTAGTGTTGCCAACCAATTTATGCATGCCCTATATGAAGAACATCTCAAAGCAGTTTACAGAATCTTGAGATACTTGAAGGCAACTCTTGGCAAAGGATTGTTCTTCAAAAAGACCAATGATAAAAATTTGGCAACATTTACCAATGCAAACTGGGCAGGATCTGTTACAACTAGAAAGTCAACTTCAGGGTATTGCACATATGTGTGAGGGAACTTGGTAACTTTGAGAAGTAAGAAACAAAGAGTGATTGCAAGTAGTGCCGAAGCTTAGTTTATTACAATGGCACAAGGAATTTGTGAAGGTATGTGGATTCTTAGAGTTTTGAAAGAACTTAAGATAGTGGTGGAACTTCCACTGAAGTTATATTGTGACAATAAGGTCGCTATAAGCATAGTTCACAACCCGATTGAACATGATTGGACAAAGCATATTGAGATCAATCGCCACTTCATAAAAGAGAAAATTGCTTTTTAATATTCTTTGTTTGCCATTTGTTCCTTCCAATCAACAAACAACTGACATATTGACCAAGAGCATGACCAAGACAAGTTTTGAACATTTGATAAGCAAATTGGGCATGATTGATATATATGCACCAACGTGACGGAGGATGTTGAAATATCTTGTCATTATTAGAATTATTCCTCTTCTTTCAGTTTTTTATTTTCTTTATATCACTCCTAAAGTTAAGAAGTTTAGAATTTGTACATTATTATATAAAAGGAGCCGATATTTATCATAATAATACACAACAATTATCAATAATACTTCATCAAAACTTTATATTTTAAAAGGAGCCGATAGAATTTTTTTTAAAAGGAGCCGATAGAATTTTTTTTAAAGTGATTTTAACTTTATATTTTAAAAATATTTTTCATCAAAACTTACTCAAAACTAATAGAAATTATTTTGGACTCATTTATTATCGATAAAAAAAATAATTTTGACATTCAATAACTTATATATATATTATTAGATATTCTTACATGATAAAAGTAATATTTTGAAAAAAGATATCTCTCATAAATAATTTTAATGAAGAGTTTCTCAAAATAGTTTTTTATTTTAATCATTTTTTGAAATTCTATTATCCAAAAAATGTTGTAACAAATAAATGAAATATTTAAAATGATATTTTTAAGATAAACAATTTAAATATTTTTAGAAAAAAAACTGTAACAAACGAATCCAATATAGAGATGTCTGAAACAAAATGCAGTTGCTACTTGGGCACTAAGGTTGAAATTTGAGTCATGACACAAGGAATCTATGAGATGTTTTGGACAAAAAGTTTAATAGATGACTTGAAGCTAAAATATGTACTCCTAAAGTTGTTTTGTGACAACAAATCAACTATCACCATTACTCATAATCCGTTTCAACATGACACAACAATAATTACATAACCAAAAGTTTAGTTGATACATATACTGGAAGATTAAGTTTTCCATAACAAGATTTAAGACACCATATTTGCATAAACATGAGCATATCTTAAAACGAAATTAAACATACCAGTACTTCATAAAATAGCCTTGCACTTTCTTTTCGGGTTCTCCCTTCTGAAACTTGTGAAAAGTTCACAATATCCTCCCCTTTTTGTTTCCCTTGATCTTGAAAACTCCTTTGCAAGTATGATGCAACCTTCCTGTACATCATCATAAATGACAACGATAAGCCAGTGCTGCAAACAATAATAGAAATGTCGATATTCGAAATGCCAACAAACATCTCACCTGGTTCTCTCAGACCACCCAGCTGCTGTAAAAAAAAGAATCAAGAAATCGTACAGTATTAGGCAGACCATAGAATTTAACAGATATTATTGCACTTTACAAATGAAGATTTTGTGGAGTTCTTACCCAATTTTGAATTTTTTGTTTCGGATGAATTTATCTCCTGAGATAAACATAATTTATGCAAGGATAAATCAATTAGTTCATAGTTCGAGAACTTCCGGAATAAAGAGAAGACAGAAGAAAATACAAACTTGATTTCTTAACTCAAAAGAGAACACTATCATTTCTTGGGTATCAACTTAGCTTAATCTAAGGATGGTCCAGTTATTTCACATAGGATATATGCTATGAATAATATTGAACAAACAGGATTATTGAATGCAAATCAGTTTACACCCCTAAGAATCCAAACCTACTTAACTAGCTGTTGTCAAATTCAGGGAGATACAAGAGATTAGTTGGAAAATTAAACTATCTCATATTCATTTGTCTATAAATTTATTCTGCAGTTAGTGTGGTAAGAAAGTTCTTAGCCAAGATCATTGGACTAACGTGATATGGACCTTGAAATACATCAAAGTTCCTACATATTTGGTTGAAACTATTACTATAAGAAAGATTCCATTTGAAGACACAATGCAAGTTTCACTAACATGCAATAATCAAACAGCATTTCATATTGTCTCTAAATATTTTATGAGAAAAACTGACATATTCAGGTAAATAGTCATTTCATTGGTGAGAAGTGTTAACTATAATTTGAAATTTAGAATAATTAAGAATTATTTAGATAAGTCATAATATCTATTGAAAAATCTAGAATTATATTAAATATAGAAAAGTGTAGAAAATATCTAGAAGTATGTATTAATTAGGAATGTCCTAGAAGTAGGTCTAGAGTTCTCTTATTGTACCTATAAATATCTCCTTGTACTTAACCTTTGAAACCAAGCAAATTGTAAGTTTTCTGTTAGAAACTCCTCTCTTCCTCTAACAAGAACAAAAAATGCGACAAGTTTTGCCAACTTCAATCATCATTCAGAATATGCCTTCACCAAATCCCTAACACATTGTTTGGTTGAAGTGAAAGTAAGAGGAAAGAAACTTGGAGAAGAGAAAGCACTAATTCCAAAATTATTAAAATATATTTGTGCATAAATATATCACATTTTTATGTAAGGATATTTATGTGATTCATTAAAATTATATCTTTCTTTCCTCTCACTTTCTATTCACTTTTACTTCTACCAAACAATCAAATTATCATCTCACTTTCCATTCACTTTCTACCCATTTTTATTCCTTCACCATTCTTTCCTCTTACTTTCTTTCCTTTAACTTTCTTTTGTCTTCCAAACAAAGCATAAGAGACCCTCAAATCAATTATTTATGTAACAAGCTCATGCACATGATTTAAATGCTCCAAGTTGAGATAGATTGTTGAAAATTATTTCGGATTTATGTACGTATTGTTAAAAATCATTGGATATGAATAATGTATCATGTAAATAGAAATTAGTATCTCCTATGTTTATTTTATATTTATTACATTGAAACTATACAAAAGTGGCTCTATTGTATAGTTTCAATACACAGTTTCACCATCTCATGCCTCAGTTCTCTCTAGTTCAACGCAAACTACTCATGAATAAATACGTTACTTATAAAAATTTAATACATGATATTTGTTACCTCATTCATCAGACTAAGATCATCATCAATGTTTAAGCATTGCTCCTTCTCCAATGTTTCATATGAATTGGAAGTTTCTTCATTTAACTACAATATGGTTATTCACTAGGTTAGTTGTGTAGAGACAATTATGAATGTATTGAAAAGTACTCATAGTGTGCCAAACATTAAATAACTTTCATGATTTAGTTATTCATTACCTCGTCCATCATATTATCACTCCTTTCCAAAGATGGCTCTCTCTCAATACTTTCATGAAGATTTGAATGCTCTATATCAGAGTTTCGAATTTCAGTGTTCTCTAGGTCTTTGACTGACCTCACTTTCACTTTTGAACAAAGAGGAGGGGTTTCTGGACCAGTTTCTATATGATCTAACCTCTCATGAATTGCCATAATTCCAAGAGAGTCAGGGCGCCTTGGAGCGATTTCGATATGCTCCGCAGTGCCAACAGTTTGAGATTCTGAGTTCTGTTGAGTTTCCACAATTTCAAAAGAGTCTGGTAGTTTCAATTTCTTATTGGAAAACAAGGACTCAAGCTTTGGCGAGAAACCTATAGCAAAACAAGGTTAGTAAAGATGTAGAGTTTATGAACAAAGAAAAGATAATTCAAACTTACAAGGGAACAAGGATTGATTGAATTCATCAAGAAGACTGGACATGTGAAATTTTCTCCGCTTATCGAGCAAAGCGGAATGAAGTGGTTTTCGGACAGAGATCAAGTCACTTGCATCATTTATGTGCTTTCTAAGTACCCTGAAATGGTTCAAAATGCAGTGTGTTCAGTCAGAGTTTAAAGTATACATATATATATATCAATATTCATTAGTGAAAACTAAAAAAACAAAAATTAAAAAAATGGCCTAAAATATTTATAAAAAAATTGTTTTCAACCAAATTAATCCCTTGCATTATCAGTCTTAAATCTTTTGATATTAACACAGTACAATTTTCAATTAGGAAGAATGGTACTAATTGCATATTGGTGTTTAAGCAGAAAATTACATGTTGTACAAGTAAAATCATCAATGAAAGACAAATAACATTTTCTATATTTACGATCACATACTTATCGGACAAGACTGTCTTTTTATCAATAACAATTTTTCTTTTCTTCGAAGAGCGAGCACTTTCGGTTTCAGCTAGTGTAGGAATAAGCCTAAACTCTAATGTAGTAGCACCTGGCAAAATAGAAAATGAAACAAGAAGAATTATGAACTTCATACCAAAAATGAAAAGAAAAAAATAAACATTTAGCAGTTGCATTTTCAAGGCTTCTATAGAATAATGGTTTTATAAACCTGATTTTGGTCTTCCAATTGAACCACCTTGAAACTTAGACTGAGGAGTTACATCAATAATTATTGACTCTGAAGGAATAACACTAGATTTTCCATCTTCAAGTGAAACCTTTTTTCCAAATTCTAAATTTCTTTCTTTGTCATGCTCTTCAAGTGACCCTTCAACGAGTTTGTTGAGGCTCTCTTCAACAACACAAGACTTCTCAGAATGAACACTTCTTTTTCGATAGGATTCATCATCCTGAGTCCTTTCTATAATTTCAAGAAAACTTCCGACTCCAATTGAACAACCTTGAAACTTAGACTGAGGAGTTACATCAATAATTGTTGACTCTGAAGGAATAAAACTAGATTTTCCATCTTCAAGTGAAACCTTTTTTCCAAATTCTAAATTTCTTTCTTTGTCATGCTCTTCAAGTGACACTTCAACGAGTTCGTTGAGGCTCTCTTCAACAACACAAGACTTCTCAGAATGAACACTTTCTTTTCGATAGGATTCATCATCCTGAGTCCTTTCTATAATTTCATGAAAACTTCCGACTCCACCAATGGCATCGATTTCATTATGCATTTCGCAAAATGATCTTATTGTTTCCATCGCCATATTAAACTCTTCAATAGACCCTTCACTGTGTTCTTCGAGGCTCTCTTCAAAAACAGGAGACTTCTCGTGCTGAACACTTCCATTTTCATGGGATTCATCATCCTGAGACCTTTCTATAAACTCTTGAAAATTGTCAGCTCCATCAACGTCGACAATTTCATTAGGCATTACGCGTAATGACCTTAATGTTTCCATGACCAAATTATGCTTGTTTTCAGCTTTTTTAGATTCATTAAATGATGATCTGGCCGACAAAACATCAAAGTCCAAGTTATGATGAACACTGTAAGGCATATCACAAAATCAATAAGTTCAATGGAGAAGATATGCAATGATTCCAAGATATTCAGCAGCATGTTATGATGCAAATAGAAAATTTTCAAAAGTTGAGAAATTTACTTTTCTGCCATGCGGTGGTCAACAGAGCAGCTACTTTCGCCGATACCGAAATCCTCAAACTGCAAATCACAAAAGCAAAGATTCTGGGGATTGCTAAATCAAAGAAACAAAAATAACTGATTCCATATTATCTAAAGTCACGAAATCTATTATTTCATAAACTTAAAACCATCAAGTATATGAAACCAATGAGCTTATAACATCTTATGACTACAATTAAGACAGAATTCAATTTAACCAGTCCATTGATGATTCTGATATGCTCAATATACCCTGCAAATTATTTAACCAAATATGACCATAGTTATTGTACAATTATATTAGTTATCCATTTAATGTAGTGGTAAAAGAGATTTCCATCTCTATTTAGTACAAATATATACTCAATTATATTCTATAGATGTCACGGAAAAATTGTTAGTCAATATTTTCCACGTTTTTTTTTCGCTTCATTATAATCTAAAGGAAATTCATAAAAATAAAAGTAAAACAACCGGAGGACATTGAATGTAGTGAAAAACTATAAGATAAAGAAAAACAGTAACACTTGAGTAAATAAAATGAAAGAAACATCACTTAGAAATGCTCATGGGATTGAAAAACTGTAAGTCAAACCTAGCAAGAACAATGAAATGCATACCTTCTCTTGAGAAAACTGCATAAATCCCCTAGTTTCAGGCAAAACCTCTGTTTCATTTCATGGTATATTACTTAAACATTAGGACAAGATTAAACATACTATGAGAAGGAAAATATTGAAACAATTATAATACCTTTGAGAGTGATTAGTTCAGGCGGAGCAATATGGCATCTGGAATAGACAGAAAACAAGTAATGAATGAAAATAAAACCAAACAAAATTCACAAACCAATTTGCATGTGCTACAGAGTGTAGCTTCTGAAAATTCACGGTGATCTAATGTGATTTTGTCAATCCCTCTGTGAAACCAATGATGCACTAAGCTTATGAAATTAACGAAATCTTACTCGCCAGTGTCTTCAAATATAGTACCCAGATCGAGAGCATCCAATTCAAATCGGTCTGGTATTGTAATAGACATATACATCCTTTCCACAGGTGCATTTTTTATCAAAAATTTGTTTATTCTAACTAGTGCAGCATTGCAATCATTGAGAAAATACTCAACCTTTTTCGAGTGTATTTTCACAACACCGAGTAGGAGAAATGCCAGTACCCGATAAGAAACTGCATCCATTTCACGATGCATAATTTTATCTGTAGAATGCAAAAGTTGCAAAGCGTATTAGCTAGATTTCACAAATGAAACTAAATCTGAATAGAAAAATAAATCATACTTTGAAAAAATAAGGAAACCAAATCCTAACTAAATATATCAAAATCAAATCCAATCAGATAGTAACTAATTATAACTGCCTTTGCTTCAGTTTAGATCTTGCCCTACAGAAGATCTATCAAATAAACATATTTCAAATTTGACCAAGTCACGAAAAATTAAAATGCAAATGTTACTCTTAGAATGTAGGTTTTGAGCCTATCTAAAAAAATGAATAAGATTTTAAAACATCCATTATCAAATTAGTCTACACATGTGTATTTAAACTATTTACATTAAAAATTATCTTTGTAGCATCGACACTTCCGGTCAAAAGCATCTCCAGTACTGACACGACAATGATGCATGGGATTGATTACATTCAATTGAACAGTGACTATCTTCCATGAAAGTACTTTTTCTTTGAAAAATGATAGCCAATCTATATATGGTTGTCCTTTCATGAAAAACTAGGTTAAAATCAATTATGTAATACAGCATAGTTGTTGCAAATCAATTTCATTTCCTTAATGTCTCCTAACTTGAGCTGCAGAACTTGTTTTAAATGCTTAATTTTGCAGGTTTCTGCTTCCATGATAAGATATCTTGAACTGAAACCCAGCAGAAAATCAGAAAAGATCTGAGAAAATACCATTCGTCCAAAACAGAAATGTTTTGGCACATGAACATTAAATGAAGCATCGCAAACTACATCCTATAGGGACCAATAAATACAAATTAATAGAAGATATAAGTTCCATCCTTAATATTTAAAAACATAAGACAGAATATAGCATTGAGAAAATTACAATAAATGAGTTCAATTATTGTTTAAAAATACTTCCAGATTCCAGTTTAGGTATAATAAACTGTTGATGAGTAAACATTTGAGTTGTTAACTGTCCATTTTTACTGAAAAATGGTTCCGTCATTTTCCCTATAAAAAAGGTTCCATTACAAGTCTGATTATTAAGTTATCTTTCATCACAAATTTTATAACAGAAATGCTTCCTGGTACAAATAGGTTAATACAAATTGAGTACGAAATCAACGTGCAATCTCACAATTATTATTTCTAACAACTAATAACTATCATTTGTCATGACAGAGGATATTTCATACACATTCAACAGAAATCAGAATCATGTCTTCAAAACCATTTTATTTTTCAACAAACAATGTAGCCACATCCATCATTTCAGCTGTTCATTCAGTTCAAATAAGGACCTTAATATAACAGATATGTAAATAATCTCTAAAAGTAAAATACTAGTAGAGGTAAATCAGCAATTTGGGACCACTTATAAACACATTTTTCGATAGTATCTCATCTATTTTGAGACCTCAACACATCCTCTCACACCTTGGACTGGACATATAGAGCGTGACCCGAGTGACCTAATAGTTGTTGACCCAACAGATCTAAGATAGACTCTTATATCATATAGTCTTAGGTTTTTATATTAGATCTAACTCATCCCTAAAAAATCGGCTTATAAGATGTGTGATGTCTCCCTCTTATAAATACATTTTCAAGTCGTATTACATCTAATTTGAGACTTCAATACACCCTCTCATGCCCTGGACTGGACTTCAAGAGTGTGACTCGAATGGCCTAAAAGTTGTTGACCCAACGGATCTAAGATAGACTCTTAGATCATATAGTCTTAGGTTTTTATATTAGATCGAACTCGTCCCAAAAAAATAGACTTGTAAGGTGGGTGATGTCTCCCTCTTATAAACACATTTTCAAGTCAAATTTCATCTAATTTGAGACTTCAACACACTAGGTGATGTCAATTTCTCACGTCCTAGACTAGACATCTGAAGTGTAACCCGAATGGCACAATAGCCGGTGACCCAACACATAGGATATATTTTAATACCATACAATCTTAGGTTGTTATATTGGATCTAATTCATCCCTACAAAACTGGATTGTAAGGTGAGAGATGTCTTCCAATTAAAAATATATTTTCTAAGACCAAAAAACAAAAACAAAAAACACATTTTCAGGTCTTATTAGGTTTTATATCGGATCTAACTCTTCATTACATAATCAACTTGTAAGGAGGGATGACTTACACTTATCAACAGATTTCCATATCATATCTCATCAAACATGGTAATCTCAATAACATAAATAATAAAAAATTAAAAAACACTCTCCCCTATGACCAAAT
>JBBPBR010000006.1:19002386-19025828 GCA_037974775.1 Cicer pinnatifidum | reverse complement strand
AAAAAATAAAATAAAAAATAGTCAAAACATATCAGTGATTAGTGATATAATAATATATTTATAAATTGGTCAAAAGAAAAATATATATTTTAATTATGTTTATTAATGTGTTTTTAAAATAAATGCATTTTATTATCAAATTACTTCAAATTAAATGTAAACAAAGTAAAGAAGAATTAAAACAAAAGAGAAGAAATAATATACAAGAGAGAATAGGAGATGCATTCATATAATGTCATATAAGTCGTATTTATAGGACATAAGTCTTGTAACATATAACTATATGAATGATCACATTAATATAAGAGAAGTCACTAACAATTAGTATAGTTCACTAGCAAATAGTAAATCACTAGGATGTCATAGATATTAAGGAATGTATAAGGATAAAGAGAATGAACCTTGATATGCCTCATTAAAATCTTATTAGAAAGAATCCAATGGGAAAAAAGCTAGTGAAAGAAAAAGAGTACAACATCATCTATGTAGAATGTGTCTTATTAAAAACCTTACTCGAAAAATCCGGTGGGACAAAACCATGGTGAAGGACAAAAAGAGTGCAGTACACATTTATTTATCCCCCTCATGGAAGAAATCATTTCTAAGATGGTGAATGTCAATTAACCTTTTGTACTAGTTTCTCAAAAGCTTCACTTATGGGTGGCTTTGTAGAAATCAAGATGTGTTATCTTCACATTGATTTGTGTAATGATAAAATGTTATTATGAGAAATAGACAAATAACTTGCATATATAAAGTAACAAAATATATGTTTAACTTTGTTTCAATGTTTTTGTGTAGTGCAAAGTTGTATACTCATTAATAGATTGACAACAAATAATATATCAAACTATGTAGAATTAGCAAGGTTCCATATTGTCTCCAAATTGAACTAAAATATGGTACATCAAGACAAATCAATTCTTCATCGTTTTCTAAAGTTCTAAAACCAATCTTTGTTCATGTCTAGTGACCTTAGAACAATTGGAGCACACAACAAATGATGTTTATCAAAATAGAACCGTATTAGTCTTCAAATATTCAATCAAAATAAATATTTTCTTTTTGTACATATTTCATCTCAAACTTTTTCTTTAATCAATTTGATTTTGGAAGATCTTCACGAGTTCTGATAATATTTATATCAAATTAATTTTCAAATATTTTCTAAAAATTGGACAAATGATGTCATTCTCATATTCTTCATTCGATAATATATGCTAAGGATAGTATACATCATACATCTAAATTGTTTGAAAACATAAAGAGACTTACTTCTTTTGATTAAGCAATCTGGTGTCAATTGACACAGTTTTAAGAAAGTTTTTTATTGCATAAAGAACATATTACTTCAGATTTTTTTCTAAGCCTCGTTGAGAGGGACATTTTTACTACCCTTCCCTTTATTTTTGAACTCACTGAAATTTATTTACTAGCCAATTTATTTTAAAATTTAGCCGCTAAAGGTAGTTCTAGAGCAGATTGATGTTGGTGGATTAATTTAGTGTGCAATCTTCAAAATAGGTTATTTCTTATGAGTTGAGCTACATCCTCTAATGTTTGATCTAAGTTAAAGGAACACCAAGACTCCACTTTGATTTGTGTATTATGATTCTAGTGAACGTGCTTTAAAATGCACATTTGATGACTCTGTTATTGCATGCAAATGCTCTGAATAATTAGCGACTATAACATGAATTTGACTATTTTGCCTCTAATAAATGTGATCATCTAACTCTAATAAATTCTTTGATAAGTCAATACTCTGTTAAAAATCAACACTCTACTAAGAACCAATGTTATGATAAACACCCTGAAGGTTTATTGATAGCGTTTCAACAGTGTACTGAATCATTGCAAGTAATAATAAAACGGTAGTACCGAGTGTCGAACTCAAGGATTGCGTTTTACGATTAAATTATATTTAATTACTACAATTGAAAAAAAGTTTCCCAAATTTATTGAAATAATATTTAAAATTAACAACACAAATAAAATTGATCCTTTATAATAAGAAAAATATTAGGGATGAGTTTCACTTTGAATCCAATCTTCGTGTCTAATTTGATCCTAGTTATTGAATTCTTTTATTGAATTATTACTGAATTCTCTTTATTATTCTTGCCCTAATGTCTTAGTGATAGAACCTATAATTCCAAAGTAACCCATAATTCCTTAGTAGATTTAAAATTAGAATTAAACATTACCGTACATGAATTCTCTTGTTAAACTATGGCCTTTTCAACTATTTTAATTGGTTTCGTAACTTGTATCTATCCATAGACTACAAATTCATGAATTTCTCATCTCAAGCATCCGTAAAGTCCACTTCCGTTATAAAATACAAATCGTAGAACATTTTAATGTTGATCAAACAATAAAAAGCATTAAGCACAGAGATGAGCAAAATAATTCAATAAACTCATTCATATAACTAGAAAATCAATCATAAAAATAAGGGTTTCATCTTGTTACACTCATCCCTAACAAATAGAGTTTAGTTACTCATGACAGAGATACAAAAGATAGGGATTAAAGAAGAATTAGAAGAATTATTCATGAATGATTCTTGATTAAACTACTCGAATGATGTTAGAAACGGTCGTCTTTGAGTTTCTCTGGTAGGGCACAAGCCTCCCAACTTCCCAATAGTCAAAAAGATACCTCAAAAGTAAAAAAAAAAAAAAAAAAAAGAGTTTTAATGTGTTCTTTTGTGCTTCGCAGGCTTTAGGCATGCAAAGACATGTCTTCAGCGCTGAAATGCGCTTTAGGCGTGTTTCCGGCGCGTTTCTGGCGCACATCATCTTCTGTTTAGCGTTGAGCGCATTTTTCTCCTCTTTTGAGTCTGAATATGGTTTTGGTGTCTTCATTAAGGTTGTAGCTATGGATCGTATCTTTCATTTTCACTTAGTTTTGTTGAGACAAAATCTCTCTTAATTGGTTTTAATGATAACAAAATTAATTTAAAGATTATGATTGTGCTTTAAAGACTAATCTGTGCTTTTGAGTGTATTCACATAAGAAAACATGTTATCATTCATTAAGGAAAAAGAAGCAAATTCTAAGTTAAAATGCTAAGTATTGAAAAAGCTGAGGATGGCCTCACGAGCTGCAGATCTGCATCCTCGCTGGTTTAGATTCATTCTACAAAGGGCAGAATAATATTAAAGAATGAATAATTTGAATTCATTCATCAAGGGAAGAATAGTACTAAAGAATGATTTATTCAACAAGGGCAAAATGGTATTAAAGAATAAATTGTTGATTCATTCAATAAAGGCAAAATACTATTATTTTAAAGAAAGGTCTTTGAAGAAAAGTTGCAAGAATGAAGAAGAAAGGCACGGTGAATGATGATATTAGCTTGTGCCTATAGTCAACTTTTTGGAATGCATCCCAACACTTTATGAAGGCAACTCATCATGTCTTAGGCTTCTTAGGCAAAAGGCTACATGTACCTTTATGTGTTTTGAAAAGGTTATTATTTAAAACCTTCAAAAAGGCAACAACAAACTTGTCCTAAATAACTTGATCACATGTCTTAAGGCAAGAAAAGAAGACTTCACGTGAAGCCTTCAACAAGGTCTTGAAGAAAGGAATGGATAGGACATCACATGTCTTTCAAAGGCATTAAATGGAGGAAAGAGAAAAAGCTCACATGTGAAGCTTTATCAAGGCATTGAAGAAAGAGAAAGAAATTGACTCCACACAATATTCAAACCTTAAAACAAGGAAAAAGAAAAGAACAGCTCATGTTCCCAAGTGCCAAGAAACCAGCTACCTCGTACTAAAACATGGAAGACAAAATTCAAATGAGTTGAATGGCATTTTCGTAATTATGAAGAAAAACCTTGGCATTTCTCAAATGGATTTTCCAACGGTCATAAAAGGCTTGGCTTATGAAATGAACATCACAAGAACTCTATAAATTGCAGCAAGATGATCTTCATCAATACACAACACACTTGCATAAAAAGATCAAGCATCTTAAAAGCTATTAAGAGCTAAACACCCTCACTTCTTACTTTCTTTGATCTTACACTATATCTTTGTAAATCTTTTGAGAAAGTATTAAGTATCAATCACTCTCTTATCACTTTGTAAATTCCTAGTGAGTTACACTTGGAAATATTCGGAAATTGATTGTAAGCTTGGTGAAGCTAAAGAATACACGTTTTGTAATCGTCCTCTGGTTGAGGATCGGTCTGTTTGAAAGTTAGTGAAATCTCACAAGGGTGTGAGGACTGGACGTAGCCATCTTTGGGTGAACCAGTATAAAATTGTGTGTGTGTCTCTCTTATTCTACTCCTACTCTTTTGCTCAACTTAGATCTAACAAGTTGAAAAATCTCATCCTCGAGCCAGCCATCCTCAGCGAGAGGATAGTTTTTAAAACACTTAGAAATTATTTTTAAACAGCAAAATCCCTATTCAACTCCCCTTCTAGTGATATTTAGCTACATCAATTGGCATCAGAGCAAGGTTCTCTAAAAAATACACATAACAGTGTAAGAGAAAAAGATCCAAAAAGAAAATGTCAAAAGCTAAGTACATTCCTGAAGGAGGATCATCCAGCCGACCTCCCTACTTTGATGGTACATATTACTATCACTGGAAAGGCAAGATGAGGCTATTTCTCATATCACAAGACAACAACATGTGGTCTGTGGTGAAAAATGGAGATCATGTCATTAGAACCAACAACACAGATGCAACCTCCGATGAGAAACCTCAAGCACAATGAACGGCAGATGAAAATGCAAAGGTACTCCTAAAGTCTAAAGCTCATTTATTTCTAACGTGTGCTTTGAGCAGGGAAGAATATGATAGAGTTGAAGAGTGCAAAAATGCTAAGGAGCTTTGGGATACTCTAAGGATCCATCATGAAGGATCAAGCCATGTAAAAGAAGCAAGGATAGATATGGGAGTAAGAGATTTCGAACTATTCGAAATGAAGGAGGAGGAAACTATTGATGAAATTTTCTCAAGGTTAACAATCATATTAAACAACCTGAGATCTCTTGGAAAGGTATACTCCGTTCAAGAAAGGATAAGAAAAATCCTAAGACATTTACCAAAAGAATGGAGGCCATTGGTAACTGCCATTACAGAAGCAAGAGATTTGACCAACATGAAATTAGAAGATTTGGTTGGAACTCTAAGAGCTCATGAACCATTGTTGTTGGCGGACAAACCAAACAAAAAGGGAAGAATGGTCGCTCTAAAAACCAGCCAAACAGAAAGTTCATCTTCCAAGAAAAATGAAGATGGCATAACAAAGGAAAACATAGAGTGTCATCTGTCTGAGGATGAGGATGAACTCACTATGCTTTCTAGAAGACTACAGAGGATGATAAACAGAAGAGGACAAAATAGAAGATCCCCTCAAAAAGAAAAAATTGACAAAAGTCAAATAACTTGTTATGGATGCAACAAGATGGGACACTACAAAACTGAGTGTCCTCTCAACAAAAGGAACTCTAGAAAATTTCCATACAAAAACATATCCATGATGATTACTTGGGATGATAGTGACGAATCATCCTCGGAGCAAGAAAAGGAAGAAGAGGTCAACTTATGTCTCATGACAAAATCAGAAACTGAGAAGGTAAGTATTACTAATCCATGTCCTAATTGTGAAGAATTAGAAATTGAATTTGATAGCCTCTTAAATGACTCAAACACTTTATCTCAAACATGTATATTTCAAAAAAACCAACTTGTTGAGATAAAGAGACAAAATGAGGAGCTTAAGAAAAAGAATGATGAATATGTTAAAATCTTTCAAGATTTGCAGCAATCTCAATTTCAAAATTCTGAGAAACAAAAATTTTTAAACATGAAAATAGTTGAAACTCATCCTCCTGACGAGGATGCAGAAAAGGAAATTTTGAAAATTGAGGTTAAGGAACTAAAAAATGATATTTCCAACTTTGTCAAATCTACAGAAACATTTCAAAAGATAATGGGGTCTCAATCTGGAATATTTGACAAGGCTGGTATTGGTTTTAAAAGCTCTCAAAAACAAAAATTATATGAAAATTTTTTCTTGCCAAAAAAATATGAGGATAGGCCGAAATGCACGTTTTGCAAAAAACTTGGGCATACCTCCAAAATTTGTCATGCTAAGAAGAAAGCTAACAATGTAAAGTCAGCTTGTTCATTCTGTGGTAAACATGGGCACCATGATTCTATTTGCTATCATAAAAGAAATGTCCTCAAAAGAGGAAAAACTAACCAACAAGGACCCAAAGCTATATGGGTACCTAAGTCTCTTTTAAACTCTAAAACAGGTTCATCCTCTAATCAGCAAAAGAAAGCCTTGGTACTTGGACAGTGGTTGCTCAAGGCATATGACGGGAGATAAGCACTGCTTCATGTCATTAGAAATAAAGGATGGAGGATCATTCACATTTGGTAACAATGAAAAAGCTCAAATAAAAGGAACAGGTATTATTGGTAAGAATAATTCTGCAAAAATTGAAAATGTTCAATATGTGGATGGCTTAAAACATAACTTGCTAAGCATTAGTCAATTATGTGATAGTGGTTTTGAAGTTATTTTTAAGCCTACTCTATGTGAGGTTAAACACTCATCCTCGGGTAGAGTTTTCTTTTCCAGTTTAAGAAAAAAGAATTTATATGAACTTTATCTTGATGATTTACCCACTGAATCTTGTTTTGTATCTATTGAAAAAGATAAATGGATTTGGCACAAACGAGCGGGTCACACAAGCTTAAACACTATTTCTAAATTAGCAAATTTGGAATTAGTAAAAGGTCTTCCAAAAATTAATTTTGAAAAAGACAAAGTTTGTGAAGCTTGTGTAAAAGGAAAACAAGTTAAAAGTAGTTTTCATTCTAAAAACTTTGTTTCAACAAATCATCCTCTTGAACTTATTCACATTGATCTTTTTGGTCCTATCAAAACTCCAAGTCTTAGTGGAAAAAGATATGGTTTTGTGATTGTTGATGACTTTTCTCGTTTTACTTGGGTTCTATTTTTAAAACATAAAGATGAAGCCTTTGAGGCATTCCACCATTTTTGCAAAAAGATTCAAAACGAAAAAGGATCAAAAATAGTCTCGGTAAGAAGTGACCATGGAGGTGAATTTGAAAATGAATCCTTTAAAAATCTTTGTGAAGAATATGGTATTTCACACAACTTTTCTTGTCCAAGAACTCCCCAACAAAATGGGGTTGTTGAAAGGAAAAATAGAACTTTACAAGAAATGGCTAGAACTATTTTAAATGAAGCCAACATTGAAAAATATTTTTGGGCCGAAGCCATCAACACTGCTTGTTATGTTTCTAATCGTACATCCATTAGAAAAATTTTAAACAAAACTCCATATGAATTATGGAAGGGGAGAAAGCCAAATATTTCCTATTTTCATATATTTGGGTGTTATTGCTACATTCTAAATAACAAAGAAAATTTGGGAAAGTTTGATCCAAAATCTGATACAGGAATTTTTCTAGGATACTCCACAACGTCAAAAGGTTATAGAATATATAATCTTAGGACTCAAACTGTGGAGGAATCCATGCATGTTATTTTTGATGAGTTTGATGACTTGTGTTTAGAGAAGTTGGATAAAAATGAAGAAGATGAACAATCAACATCTCAAGTACCCGGTCCTCACAGAGAGGATGAGTCCAATCCAACCTCTCAACAACTTCCAAGAGGACGGAAAACAGTCACACATCATCATCCGGATCTAATCATTGGAAATACTAAAGATGGCGTTAGAACAAGAAATTCTCTAAGGGAAAGCACTACCAACATGGCCATGATATCACAAGTTGAACCCAAAACGATTGATCAAGCTATTGGTGACAAATCATGGGTTGAAGCTATGATGGAAGAACTCTCACAATTTGAAAGAAACAAGGTATGGAATCTTGTACCCCATCCTCTGGATAAATCTATTATTGGGACTAAATGGATATTTAGAAACAAACTAAATGAGGATGGAGAAGTCATTAGAAATAAAGCAAGACTAGTGGCTCAAGGGTATAATCAACAAGAAGGAATTGATTATGATGAAACGTTTGCACCCGTAGCAAGACTTGAAGCAATAAGAATCCTCTTAGCTTATGCTACTCATAAAGGCATAAAATTATTTCAAATGGATGTCAAAAGTGCCTTTTTGAATGGGTTCTTAAATGAAGAAGTGTATGTTCGTCAACCTCCCGGTTTTGAAGATATGAAGAGGCCGAATCATGTGTTCAAACTATCAAAAGCTCTTTACGGCCTAAAGCAAGCTCCTCGAGCTTGGTATGAAAGGTTAAGCTCCTTTCTAAAAGAAAATGGATTCATTAGGGGTCAAATTGATACAACTCTCTTCAAAAAGACTCTTGAAAAAGATTTATTGATTGTTCAAATATATGTCGATGACATTATATTTGGATCCACAAATGAAAAGATGTGTAAAGATTTCTCAAACCTCATGCAAAGTGAGTTTGAAATGAGTATGATGGGGGAATTAAAATTCTTCTTTGGATTACAAATCAAACAAAGAGAGGATGGTATATTCATATCTCAAGAAAAATACACCAAGGATCTACTCAACAAATACAAAATGAGTTCATCCAAAAGTATGGGAACTCCTATGCATCCATCCTCCATACTCCACAAAGATGATGAAGGAACTCCAATATCTGAAAAGGAATACAGAGGGATGATAGGATCCTTGTTGTATTTAACAGCAAGCAGACCGAACGTAGTCTTTGCAGTCGGTCTTTGTGCAAGATTCCAATCCTCTCCAAAAGAATCTCATCTCACAGCAGTAAAAAGGATCTTTAGATACCTTGTTGGCACTATAAATCTGGGAATATGGTACAAGAAGTGTTCCAATCTTGACCTTAAAGCCTATTGTGATGCGGACTACGCGGGAGACAAAGTTGAAAGAAAAAGCACAAGTGGTGCATGCCAATTTCTTGGAGAATCACTTATAAGTTGGTCATGCAAAAAGCAAAGTACTATTGCTCTTTCAATCACTGAAGCAGAATATGTATCAGCCGCTCAATGTTGCTCACAACTACTTTGGATCAAAAATCAACTTGAGGATTACTCACTAAGGTACACAAAAATTCCCATCCTCTGTGATAATACAAGTGCAATAAATCTTTCTAAAAATCCCATTCAACATTCTAGATCTAAGCACATTGAAATTAAACATCATTTTATAAGAGATCATGTGCAAAAAGGGGATTTAGAACTGATTTTTATTGACACTGAGAATCAACTAGCTGATATTTTTACCAAACCTCTCCAAGAGGATCGATTTAAATTCATCTTAGAAGAACTCTCCATCATAAATTTTCCCAAAGTTATTTAAATAATTTATTTCTGCTAGTTTTATTTATTCTTCATGAATTCCATCTTCCTCTGTGTAAGTTCTCTCAACAACAATGGCACGAATCAAAACCTGTGCCAAACGAAAAATGCGTCATTTTGATCCAGAAACAGATTCTGAAAACTACTCAAGTTCTAAATCCGTTGGGCAAGAGATTAAACAAAAATCAGTATCCCCTCCTAGGGCACCGCCTCAACCTCCTTCTAAAACTCCAAAGAAGCCCTCAACGACAAAACCCACTGCCTCAACCAGACGGTCTTCAAGAATTCAGTCTGGGGCTGTTCATTCAACCAAACAGATCACTGAAGACTCCACTGTGCATGTGATTGACTCGGATAAATCACAAGAAAATATCTCGGCAAAATCAATCCCTAAAACCTCCTCCCAGCCTTCTACTCCCAAAGGGCCGAAATCTAAAACTCCTGAAAAAGGTAAAAAGACTCCAAAGAAATCTCGGTCATCCAAACCTACTCCTGTTCCTCTTTTTGAATCCAAGGATTCGGAGTTAAGTTACACCTCAAAATGGGTTCACAAATCTGTGGTTCATGGCAAGCATATTGATTTAATCAATCTGAAAAATGGTGGCTTTAATGTTGTAAAGATATTTGATAAGTTTGGCTGGACCTCTTTCTTTAGAGTAAATGAACCGCAATACCCAAGGCTAGTAAAAGCTTTTTATGCTGCTTGCAATGGCTGTAAAGGAAGCACTGGTTTTAGTTTTGTACTTAAGGGAGTACATTTGGACATAAACCCTTCTTCTCTGTGCAAAATCCTTAATATACAAGATGCTGGAGCACATTGTTTTGCTGAAACTTGGTATATGCAGTATATGGTAACTCGAAATTCTGTCCTTCAAAACATCCTGATAGATCCTAAGAAACCTCTCATAGCCTCAAACCTTCCTTCCATGTGTCGGATTTATCACAACATTTGTGTTCACTCGATAGCTCCTTGCGCTGGTAGTTATGAAAAGGTAACAGAACTTGACATTCTGATCCTTCATCATTTGTTATCTGGAACACCTCTTCATCTGGGAAATATCATTTTTAGCTATATGTTGAATGATGTCATTGTGGGTCGATCAACTCCTTATGGAATGATCTTGACCAAAATCTTTAAGTTTTTTAAAGTACCCCTGGATGATGAAGCGAGTATTCAGTGCAATAATTTCTTCTCTATGAAAAACATAAAACAAATGCGCATTGATATGCCCGAACAAACTCCTATCTCAAGGAAGAACAAAACTGCCTCAAAGAAACAACAATCTGCCTCTCAACAAAAATCTGCCTCTCACACGGCCTCATTTAACTCTGCTGGTTCAACATTTCCTCAATCTCCACCAGTCAGCAAGGAACCATCAACTCATACTGTTAAAAATGGTGATGGTGAAGATTTAGTCTTTGATCTGAATATATCATACGATCATCATTCCTCCAAAAGCCCTCATAAGATCATGCATGCCAAAGAATTCATATTGCCATCTCAAGTAAGTTTGAACTCATCTCCTATCTCACCAAATATTGGTTCATCTAATTCTGATACAGATTTACAAGGAAAATCCAAATCGCCTGTGGCCCCACTTTTTGAAAAGGATAAGGCTAAATGTTCAAAATCCAAAAGAACCCGAATGGATTCAACCACCCGCATGAAATCAGCAGGGACTGAGAACAAAAAGTTTCTTAAGCTACTAAAGACCATTCGGAAAGATCAAAATAAATTGTTGGATAACTTTTCTCACTTTCAAAAAACCATTAATCAATTTGGACTCGTTCTGGAATGGGTTACCAAACATTTGGGTTCATCAGCTGCTGCACATGATCAACCGCCTAAGCTACCAGGCTAGTTCCCTTTTGCCCCCATGTCTACCTCTTCATCATCTTCCGCTGAATGACTCTGTTTTAATCTATTTTATGCTTTTTGATGTTGACTTAATTCAGGGGGAGTCAGATTATGGATTATATTTTGTCTTATGATAACATATTTAAACTCATATGGTTTGCTTACAATTGTTATGATTGTTATGTTATGGCTGAATTGTTATGATTGTTATGTTATGGCTGAATTGTTATGATTGTTATGGCTGAATTCATGAACCTATGGTATGTTGCTTAAGTTTCTAGAATTAATTCCAGGTGTTTATGAATGTTATATTTACCTCAATAATGAATAATTTCAAAAAATTGCTTTTACTTGAATGTTAAAAGGGAAATTTTTCAAAATTATCACTTGTATGATTGAGGGGGAGCTTAATTATTTCATTCTTACATAAAACAAAAATCATAATCTAAAGAATTTTGTCATCATCAAAAAGGGGGAGATTGTTGAGACAAAATCTCTCTTAATTGGTTTTAATGATAACAAAATTAATTTAAAGATTATGATTGTGCTTTAAAGACTAATCTGTGCTTTTGAGTGTATTCACATAAGAAAACAGGTTATCATTCATTAAGGAAAAAGAAGCAAATTCTAAGTTAAAATGCTAAGTATTGAAAAAGCTGAGGATGGCCTCACGAGCTGCAGATCTGCATCCTCGCTGGTTTAGATTCATTCTACAAAGGGCAGAATAATATTAAAGAATGAATAATTTGAATTCATTCATCAAGGGCAGAATAGTACTAAAGAATGATTTATTCAACAAGGGCAAAATGGTATTAAAGAATAAATTGTTGATTCATTCAATAAAGGCAAAATACTATTATTTTAAAGAAAGGTCTTTGAAGAAAAGTTGCAAGAATGAAAAAGAAAGGCACGGTGAATGATGATATTAGCTTGTGCCTATAGTCAACTTTTTGGAATGCATCCCAACACTTTATGAAGGCAACTCATCATGTCTTAGGCTTCTTAGGCAAAAGGCTACATGTACCTTTATGTGTTTTGAAAAGGATTATAATATTAAACCTTCAAAAAGGCAACAACAAACTTGTCCTAAATAACTTGATCACATGTCTTAAGGCAAGAAAAGAAGACTTCACGTGAAGCCTTCAACAAGGTCTTGAAGAAAGGAATGGATAGGACATCACATGTCTTTCAAAGGCATTAAATGGAGGAAAGAGAAAAAGCTCACATGTGAAGCTCTATCAAGGCATTGAAGAAAGAGAAAGAAATTGACTCCACACAATATTCAAACCTTAAAACAAGGAAAAAGAAAAGGACAACTCATGTTCCCAAGTGCCAAGAAACCAGATACCTCGTACTAAAACATGGAAGACAAAATTCAAATGAGCTGAATGGCATTTTCGTTATTATGAAGAAAAAGCTTGGCATTTCTCAAATGGATTTTCCAACGGTCATAAAAGGCTTGGCTTATGAAATGAACATCACAAGAACTCTATAAATTGCAGCAAGCTGATCTTCATCATTACACAACACACTTGCATAAAAAGATCAAGCATCTTAAAAGCTATCAAGAGCTAAACACCCTCACTTCTTACTTTCTTTGATCTTACACTATATCTTTGTAAATCTTTTGAGAAAGTATTAAGTATCAATCACTCTCTTATCACTTTGTAAATTCCTAGTGAGTTACACTTGGAAATATTCGGAAATTGATTGTAAGCTTGGTGAAGCTAAAGAATACACGTTTTGTAATTGTCCTCTGGTTGAGGATCGGTCTGTTTGAAAGTTAGTGAAATCTCACAAGGGTGTGAGGACTGGACGTAGCCATCTTTGGGTGAACCAGTATAAAATTGTGTGTGTGTCTCTCTTATTCTACTCCTACTCTTTTGCTCAACTTAGATCTAACAAGTTGAAAAATCTCATCCTCGAGCCAGCCATCCTCAGCGAGAGGATAGTTTTTAAAACACTTAGAAATTATTTTTAAACAGCAAAATCCCTATTCAACCCCCCTTCTAGTGATATTTAGCTACATCAAGTTTGACTCCCATTGGACATCTAAAACTCCATATATGGCTGAAATACTTCACGTAGATCATGTTGATTTCTCACCAAAATTCACTGCACTAAAACAAAGTAACAACGTAAAACGACAAAAAATATCTACTTAATCAAAGAAATAAGAACATGAAATTTTCATTAAATAAAAGAACTAAAATCAACAAGATATATCAAATAACTCCTTAAATTAACTAATGAATAAAAGATAAATAAGACTAAAAATAATGAAAAAATATGCATATGAAGAAGAGTTATCACAACCCCAAACTTAATCTATTGTTTGTCCCCAAACAACAATTAATTTCAGATTTGGTACAATTAAAAGCAAATTTGAACTCAATTTCTCAAATCGAATCAAAATCAATTTCAATGATCCAGCTATTATAAAACATTCATCATGCTCCCTGATTGTGTATAAAAAAACAACACAATTTGTATACTTTAGCATTCATTCATCAAGTTCAACTCTCTCTTCACACAATCTCACCAAAATTTCTCTCAAGTGTTTAGCAATGGTTATGAATTTATCTCTCAAATCCTAGAACATGCATCATGCTACCATAGGCTTGAAACAAATCTAGTTAGCAATCACAATGCAGCAAACACATACACTTTTGAAAGACTTTCGGGATGTAATGAGGTTTAGGTAAGGGTAGGACATTTTGGGTTAGTAGAATTTATTACTTAGAGTTAGGCATACATTTTCAAATTATTCTACCTTTTTTTTTCTTCACCTTTTCATTGTGGAGATTCTCAAACATTGACGAAAGAACCAAGAAGATATTATTTATCAAAGTACACAAACTAGTTTTTTTTTCTTTCTTTTTTTCTTTGATTTTTGTTGTTGTTGAGAATCACCATCCCAAACTTAGAATTTTACCAAGACAAGACAAAAGATTTCCTACCTAACTCCAAGTAAGGTGATTGAAATAAAGTTAGGTATTTTGCTTATAATGTGGCTAGTAATCGAAACAAAAGGACAAGGCTCAAAGGGGCAAATGATAAAATTTTCATAGGGTAGTTATAAAGGCTTAAAAGACCAAACGAAATTGTCTCAGTGTATGCATAAATTACGAGTAATGCAAGTCAGAATTAGTGCAAGTTCTGATGGGATAACACATGTCTGGATAATCACACAATAAAGAATTAAAGTGTTTAGGCTTAAAAGATCACAACTATGTTAATAAGAGAGAGCATGAACTATCAAAATAATGGCAAACATGTCACTAAAAGTATTTTTTTTTCTTCTGAAAAATGATGGAAAATTAGACTTTTAAAACTATAGAGTAATCAACAATGTATGCATTAGTGAAACTCGTCGAATTGAGCAATGACATGAGCAAAGAAATGAAATTTAAATTTCAAAATCCCAAACAGAAAACTTAAGATCGAATGCAAGTTATTATAACTTCTTCATCATAGTACACATTTAGGAAAAAGAAAGGAAACATACAATCAAACTATAAAAATAAAGCGAAGAAAAAGAAAAGGAAGAAAGAAAAAGAAAAAAAAATTAAAAACAAAGAAAAAGGAAAGAAAAAAACTTCTCTAAGTTGGGTTCATTCAAGGGGATTTTCTTAGGTCCTCCACTGATGTACCATTGTAGTGCCTAGTATAATGGTCAGGTAAAAATAAATCAGAATAAAACATGTCTCTTGGTGTCTATTGAGATGAAACAAAGGCTCGATGGAGATTTTGTATCCCCATTTCTATTTTGGCATGTCCAACTCACAGATTGGTCATCAATTGTTCCATCATAATTTTCAACCTGTCAAATCTTTCCTCGGTGGGGAGCTGTGATGGATGTTAAGGATGGTCATGTGGCCCCTATGGATCGGTAGTTTCTTTCGTTGGCATCGCTACTTGTGGACCAACATGATGTTCTACTGGAATCATAGAGTGTTTTTCTATCCACTTAGAAGTAATTGGGACAGCAGGTTTTACCACTCTATTTAGGTGACACTCTCACCTGTTCACGAAGTTTCCCCTAAAGATCATTAGCTTATAACATGCCTACATTAATTATGTCACCCTTTATGATAGTAGCTAGTAGACATGCTCTCTGAATTGTTATTTATGACATATTTGAACATGATAGCAGTGTATGATGAACAAAGGTACTCCAAGCTTTTACAATTGGAGTGAGATCCAACAAGCGCAGTTTCCTAGGTGTGTCATCTCTATTTCGTACCCAATCTATGCATGATCTGCATAAAACGTGTAAGATCTCCCGCATGTCTATTTTTATAATGTTTTCCTCGATTGCTTGAAAGTGGCAGTCTTCATAATTTGGTAGGCCAAAGATTTCATTTATGACTTGAGAAGTGAAGGGTATTTTTTTCCCCTCACATAACTCATAAATTGCTCATGTGGAACTAGTTGATCAAACTTCATATCAAAGGTATTGGAGAAGAATTCCACTGCTAGTGGTTTGCTTGCTTTTGTGACAAATGTGGTCATCTTCTCCCATCCTCTGCCCACAATCATCGTCTGGATGTCAAGAAATTCATTTTCTTCTAGCTCAAAGTTTTTCTCACCAACAAAATTCTTGATTGTGGGGAGTTTGGCGTGAAACTCTTGCATTGCCATGGTCGTTAATAAGAACATATCGTGTGATTGGGAGGAAGATGTATTTGTGACCTTAGTGCATTTTGCTTAATGTTGCGTTGCAATTAGGTCTTGCAAAACAATCAAGCACATACATGATTTAAAATATTCAAGGTTAGAGAAAATTAGTTTGAGCATGCCTCCCCTTGACAAAACAACTACAGTAGTTGCCCTAAATTTATCTAGTAAAATTTCGAATGATAGCAATGCACATAGATTGACCGTTAATGAATTAAGAATCAAAAGTGGTTGTGTCATTTTCTCAAACAGTTGGAGTGCAAAGCATATTTTGTGGTAATTAAGATTCAAAAGTGGTAATTAAGATTCAAAAATGGTTGTGTCATTTTCTCAAACAGTTGGAGTGCAAAACATGAAGTAAGTGAACCATCCACTGTCATAAGTGAGAAATCTCTATCACTAACACACATTCGAATTCAAACACCCCACATGCATCAATGAACAAAATCTACTACTAACACAAACTCGAATTCAAACAACCTATATTCATCAGGAAAGACAAGAAGGAGTTGAAAGTAACACTTTTAGAAAACTTACTTGATAATGGAAGAAAACTTTATAGGGGAGGAAGACTTACCTTTGTTGAGTTGAAACTAGACTTGGAGAAGTAATAGAGATATATATGTATCAGTTGAATGTTGTGGGAGAAAAGGGTTTGGGGAAAAATTGAGAGGCAAGGGTTTTATAACCCAACTAGACAGGAAGTGCGCTTCAAGTGTGTGCCCTGCGCTTTAGGCGCATTTAAGTGTAGGAAAAGCGCTTAAGGCATGCCTGAGGCGCGGATTGACAGTAGCATCAGTGTGAAATGCGCTTGGGGCGCTCCTGAGGTGCGGATAGGCAGCAACATAAGCGTGAAATGCGCTTAGGGAGCGTCTGTGGTGCATATGGACAGTAGCATCAGCGTGAAATGCGCTTGGGGCGCGCCTGATGTGCGAATTGACCTAATTGACACGACAAACTTCAGTCCCTGAATACCATTTGGTTACTTAAGTGTACGGAACATCAAGAACGAATTCAGTTACCAATTAATAATGAAATAAACAAAAAATAAAACTAAAGGAATTAAAATGAATCTGAAATGAAAAACAAAAGGATACGAGTTTGGTTTGTCTCCCAATAAGCGCTCATTTAATGTCTTGAGCTTGACATTCCACTTCAAGTGGTGATCAGATTGATGGACTCCATCGAAAGTTTTTACTCTCCCCCTAAGTAGGGTTTGAGTCTTTATCCATTCACCTTGAAGTTCCAATTTGAGTGTGTGTCTTTCAACACCACAACACCATATAAAAATACCTTGATAATTTTGAAAGGGCCCGACCATCTTGACTTTAGCTTTCCTAGAAACAACTTCAATCTTGAGTTGAAGAGAAGAACTAGTTCTCCTTCTTGGAACTCCTTGAATTTAATTTTTCTGTCATGCCACTTCTTGGTTTTTTCTTTATATATCTTGGTGTTTTCATATGCAGAATTTCGGAACTCCTCTAATTCGTGAAGCAGAAGAATTCTCGATTCACCTGCCTTGACCAAGTCAAAATTCAAGTACTTCGTGGCCCAAAATGCTCAATGATCCAGTTCAAGAGGAAATTGACAAGCTTTACCATACACTATTTGATACGGCAACATACCTAGAGGTGTCTTGAAAGTTGTTCGGTAGGCCCAAAGTCCGTCATCAAGTTTCATTGACCAATCTTTTCTTGAATCATTCAATGTCTTTTCAAGGACTCTCTTGAGCTGTCTGTTGGATACTTTAACTTGCCCATTAGTTTGTGGGTGATATGAGGTTGCCACCCTATGACGAACATTATATTTCCTTAGAATGTATTCCATTTTCCGGTTTAGAAAGTGAGTGCCCTCGTCACTAATCAAAGCTCGAGGTACGCCAAAAATGCGCGAATATGTTCTTCTTGAGAAATGTGATGGTCTTTTGTGAATCATTGGTTGGTGTAGCAACTGCCTCAACCTACTTTGAGACATAATCCACCACCACCAAAATATAAACTTTTGCATATAAGGATGGAAATGGACCCATGAAGTCAATACCCCACACATTGAACACTTCTACTTCTAATACAAGATTTTGAGGCATCTTATCCTGTTTTGAAATGTTACCGGTGCGCTGGCATCGATCGCACTTCTTCACATAGTTGAATGCATCTTTGAACAATAAAGGCCAAAATAGTCCCGATTGGAGAACTTTTGCTACAGTTCGATCCCCACTGAAATGACCCCAATAATCAGAGTCGTGGCAGTGCCACAAGACTTTTTCTTGCTCCTCCTCAGGCACACATCTTCACAAAAACCTATTCACTCCTCTTTTGTACAGAAATGGTTCATCCCATACATAGAATTTGGCATCATGGATAAACTTCTTTCATTGTTGGTATGTGAAATCAGATGGAATTGTCTCACCTATTTTGAAATTAGCAAAGTCAGCGAACCAAGGCGCCTTGGTAATTGTGAAGATGTGTTCATCAACGAACTGGTCTCTTATTGGTCTAGTGTTATCATCCTCTCTAATGTCTCCATTCGAGATAGGTGGTCGACGACAATGTTCTCTAATCCCTTCTTATCTCGGATCTCAATGTCGAACTCTTGTAATAATAGAATCCACCGGAGTAGCCTTGGCTTGGATTCCTGCTTAGCAAACAAATACCTCAAGGCAACATGATAAGTGTAAACAATAACTTTCGATCCTAATAAATAAGATCGAAATTTATCAAAGCGTAAACTACAGCTAATAATTCTTTTTCAGTTGTGGCATAATTGTGTTGTGCCTGATTCAAAATATGACTAGCATAGTAGATTACATGCAAAACTTATCATTTCTTTGTCCTAGGACTGCCTTGAAAGCACTATCACTAACATCACACATGATTTCAAAAGGTAGTGGCTAGTCAGGTGTAGTGATAATGGGGGCAATTGTCAACTTATTAATCAAATTGTTAAAAGCATTCAAACAATCCTCATGGTTAAAAGCAGGTGCCTGATTCAAAAGGTGTGTCTTTCACAAGTAGTTTTGTAAGCGGTTTTGCAATTTTTGGAAAGTCTTTTATAAATCTCCTATAAAATCCAACATGGCCTAAAAAACTTCTAATGCCTTTTTCATTGGTATGAGGGGGAAGTTTTTCAATAACTTCAACTTTGGTCTTGTCAACCCCGATCCCCTTGTGGGAGATTCGGTGGCCTAACACAATTCCCGCTCTTACCATAAAATGACTTTTTTTTTCCCAATTTAGGACCAAGTTAGATTTTTTACACATTTCTAATACAAGAGATAGATTAATCAAACAATTACCAAAAGATGAACCAAAGACAGAAAAGTTATCCATAAATACTTTGATATGTTTCTCAATCATATAAGAGAATATGGACATCATGCACCTTTGAAAAGTGGCAGGAGCATTACACAGCCCAAACGACATCCATCGATATGCAAACACACCATACGAACATGTAAATGCAGTTTTCTCTTGATCCTCGGGTGCTACAGTTATCTGATTGTAACCCGAGTAGCCATCTAGGAAGCAGTAATATTCATGTCCAGCTAGTTGCTCAAGCATCTGGTCGATGAAAGGGAGCAGGAAATGATCCTTTCGTGTAACACTATTCAATCTTCTATAATCAATACAAACTCTCCACCCTGTAACCGTTCGTGTAGGAATTAGCTCGTTGTTTCGTTTGTGATGACGGTTGTTCCCCCTTTTTTTGGTACCACTTGGACGAAGCTGACACAAGAGCTATCTAAGATGGTGTAAATGAGACCGACTTCAAGGGCCACTTGGGGTTGTATATTTAGAGTTGCCACCCCTTTCCTTATCTCAACGGAGATAACATATTCTATATGTTTTGAGCGCAACCTGCCTGGATCCAACACATCCATAACATCCAATTCTAATATATTGTTGACCCACCACCTATGTCATACAACATCGATTGTTCATTTGATGTCATGATCTCAATAATTTTTGGTGCTTTTGATGCGGCCTAGTAATTCAAAGGACCCCCTAATGTAGCATCCAACATAATTCTAGTGCTAGGCCTCAAACTGCTACAAAATATTTGCATCTGGGTAGTGCTATCATAAGCATGATTGGGGCATCCTGCTAGTAAACTCTTGAACCTCTTGTAAGTGTCACGAAGAGATTCTCCCTCTTTCTGTTTGTAACTGGAAATATTTTGCCTCTTTCTGACGAACACAACTAGGGGAAAGTATTTTTCTAAGAACTTATCTTCGAGGTCATCCCACATTGTGATGCTACTAGCAAGAAAGGAGTTAAGCCACTTCTTAGCATCATCTTTCAATGATAATGAAAATAATCTCAATCTCTTGTCTTCTTTAGAACAACCATCAACTTTCACTGTTTCACATAATTCAAAGAAGTTCGTGAGGTGTCTATTGGCGTCTTCGTTATGTTTACCGGGAAAATGAATCTCCTTCAACTCTCGGAATAGAGCGGGACTCACTTCAAACTTGTTAATTGTAACCGGTGTGTTATGGATAGCTAGTCGAGCATGATTTCTATTTCAATTCCCATACTCGTCGAGGGTAGGTTCAAGTGGTGGTGGCTCAACCATTTCCGCAAATATGAAGAAATCCCATAAATCCTCTTCTTCCACTACTAATTGCCTTTCCCTTTGTCTCCTTTCTCAAACCTCTTTTCGATTTGCTTTCGCAATTTTTTCGATTTTTGGATCAAAGAAAAGTTCAGTTGAAGACAGGCCTCACATACAAGGTTATACAAATTGTGAGTAATGAACAGTTTTCAAATAAAGAAAATTAAATAATTCAGTAGAAATTAAAGAGTTTTAAAACATAAATTTTTTTAATTTTTTTCAAAATAAAAAATAAAATAAAAGCAAAACTTTTAATGCAGAGCAAAAAATTTCAACTAAGTAAATAAATTAAATTCAATAGTGATATGGCAATCCCCGACAACGGCGCCAAAAACTTGATAGTGTTTTAGCAAGTATACTGAATGATTGCAAGTAATAATAAAACGGTAGTACCGAGTTTCGAACTCAATGATTGTGTTTTACTATTGAATTATATTTAATTACTACAATTGAACAAAAGGTTCTCAAATTAATTGAAATAATATTTAAAATTAATTGAAATAATAAGAAAAATGTCAATGATGAGTTTCACTTTGAATCCAGCTTTGGTGTCTAATTTGTTCCTAGTTATTGAATTCCTTTATTGAATTATTATCTAATTCTCTTTATTATTTTTGCCCTAATCTCTTAGTGACAGGACCTTTAATTCCAAAGTAACCCCTAATTCTTTAGTAGATTTAAGATTATAATTAAGCATTACAGTACAAGAATTCTCTTGTTAAACAATTGCCTTTGCAACTAATTTAATTGATTTCATGACCTGTATCTATCCCTAGACTACAAATTCATGAATTTCTCATCTCAAGTATTCGTAAAGTCCACTTCCATTTCAAAATACAAATGTATAACATTTTAATGTTGATCTAGCAATAAAAAGCATTAAGCACAGAGATGAGAAAAATAATTCAATAAATTAGAAATCAAATAAGAAAAATAAGGGTTTCATCTTGTTACACTCATCCCTAACAAATAGGGTTTAGTTACTCATGACAGAGATACAAAAGATAGAGATTAAAGAAGAATTATAAGAATTATTCCTGAATGATTATTGATAAAATTGCTCCAATGATGTTAGAAACGACCATCTTTGAGTTTCTATGTTAGGGCACAAGTCTCCCAACTTCCCAATAGTAAAAAAGATACATCATAAGTGAAAAAAATGAGTTTTAATGTGCTCTTATGTGCGTCGCGCGCTTCAGGAACGCAACAGGAGGTCTTCAGTGCTGAAATGCGCTTCAGGCGTGCTTTCGGCACACTTTCAAGCGCACATCTTTTCTCTAACGTTGAGTGCATTTTGCTCCTCATTTGAGTCCGAATTTTGTTTTGGTGTCTTCATGAAAGTTGTAGCTATGGATCAAATCTTTCATATGCACTTGGTGTGACTCCAGATATGGTTGGAATACTCCGCATTAATCATATTGATTTCTCACCAAAATTCAGTATTGCACTAAAACAAAGTAACAACGTAAAACTACAAAAAATCTCTACTTAATCAAGGAAATAAGAACATGAACATTTCATTAAATCAAAGAGCTAAAATCAACAAGATATATCAAATAACTCCTTAAATTAACTAATGAATAAAAGATAAATAAGACTAAAAATAATGAAAAAATATGCATATAATGGAGAGTTATCATCTATGCGACATAAGCTGAACAGAATATCATCTTATCCTACTATCTCCATATTAAGATTCACAACATCAATTTTTAAGGATATATTTTACAAGGTTTAATGGCAAATCAATCTCAGAAGATTTGACACAAAACTTCAGGATAAATGTTGATTTCTTGCAATCAGAACAACAACGTGAAACCCTAAAATCTCTATAAAAGGACGTGCAACCCTCATTGAGAAATACAAGCAACATCATACATCAATAAGTATTTTGAAGTCGTCTTTGCACTCTTGCTAATTACCTTTTATCTTGTCTAAGTGCAGATAAAAAAAATTTCCTCTGAGAATACCACATTGTTAACACTCTCTTGTGAGAGTTTTTTTTTAAGGCTCTTAAACCTCTTTTGTAACTTAGTCCAATAATGGCTACATCCCTCAATGACTTGATTGTAACAAGCTAGAAAGTTGATAATACTTGAACACAAACAGTTTGACTAGTATGTGTTTAGTGGAATTGTAATTCAATTGGTGGATTAGTGGATTAAATCATTTAGGTTGAAGGGAGTGAACGTAACTACTGAGTTGGTGGTGAACCAGAATAAATTAGTTGTGTCGTTTGTTTTATTGTTTATTTTAAAATAGTTTTAAAATAAAATACAATTCAAACTCTCCATTTCTTGTGTCTCTTATTCTACAAGAAAACCTGTCAAATTATTTTTTAAAAAAATTCTAAATAATAATTATTTTTAATTGTATATTTATTAATTTATTTATGTGTCTTAAATTTTCTATATTGTAACAAAAATACTTTGTAAAAAAATACACTTTTTCTTTCATATAATGAGTGACCCTTTTTATATATTATAAATTTCAAAAGATTATCTTTATCACTTTTTTTTTTCTTTATAAATTTCCTCCCGTGACGTAATCCTATTCAAGAAATGCCGGACACTAAATGTGGTTAACTCTTTAAATAGAGATACAAACTCGAGTTCAATAAATTGTAGGAATCTAACCCCTCCTGCAAAACTCAACCTTTGTTGGTACCTCTTTTATAATCATCTATTGTTGTTGTTGTTGTTGTTGTTGTTGTTGTTGTTGTTGTTGTTGTTGTTGTTGTTGTTGTTGTTGTTGTTGTTGTTGTTGTTGTTGTTGTTGTTGTTGTTGTTGTTGTTGTTGTTGTTGTTGTTGTTGTTGTTGTTGTTGTTGTTGTTGTTGTTGTTGTTGTTGTTGTTGTTGTTGTTGTTGTTGTTGTTGTTGTTGTTGTTGTTGTTGTTGTTGTTGTTGTTGTTGTTGTTGTTGTTGTTGTTGTTGTTGTTGTTGTTGTT
>JBBPBR010000006.1:18987509-19001691 GCA_037974775.1 Cicer pinnatifidum | reverse complement strand
TTTATTAAAAAAAAAAAGAAAGAAAACAATGGGGGAAATATGTGACACCCTAAACCCCAAAATAACATTTGTAATAATATATACATATATACTAAATTATTAAAGAAAACTTGCAGCGGATAAAGAAAATTTGTTTAAGAGAATAAAAATTTAATATCTAATTTAGGATATCACGTTTCTAAAAAATAAAAATAAAAACACTTTAAATTTATTTTATCAATTAAAATAGTGTAATCTCGATAAGCTTGATTTAAGTATAATTACTTGATTTAATTCTAAAAACATACTAGTACTTCTAAGGTTTTCATACAAAAATTCGATTCAAATTAAATAAGTAAAATACAAATTAAAACCCTAATTTTCGGTATCACCTATCAGAACGGGGTTCCTTCCAAAGTTGAACTTCAATACTCATTAACCTGTAATAACTGCGATTTCGCAAACGCATGGCCCAACCAGTCAAACACAAACAACGAATAAGGTGAGTTTCAAAATCATGATGACAGTATAATACAAGTTATAAGAACACACAAAAAATCATAATAGGACCGTATCATTACACAAATATTCCATAAAGAAAATATCACATTCAAAGGTCAAGATCACTGAAGGAAAATCAATAGATTTCACTGTATCATCAAATTGTCTAAGAGAAATTATCACCACACACGATACATATTAATAACAACAAAACAATTACAATAAAATGCAATGCTACGCATGAGCTTAGACTCTACTTCACAATGTGGTACCATTCTAACTCTGAAGTACTTGGTTAGGAGGCTTGATACTATGCCACCATCCCGGTGGACGGACAATTCAAATTGGCTCTGTCCTCATAGATCCCCTCAGCTCAACCCGAGACACATATACGTGACAGTTGAGGTAAACGTGTGTTGCGTGGTAACTCCCGACATTTGGAGTGCTACCTCCAAGTCACCTAGGAATTCCCCACTCGAATACCTCCAAGGTTTAACAATCTTGCCTTAAGGCTGGACAGCAGACCGTCACGATAAGGCTCATTCAGTTGTACTTCCCCAGAATCACTAGGCTTGTCAGGCCCTACCTATTTGATAACAAAATAATCTCCACTTCACAAATTCACAATATTTATTTTCTTCCCTCGTTGGTTTATGATACTCCATTAAAACCGTCATCTCAAACACAAATTGAAATCACTATTATTTCATCAACTATGTGGTTAATTCACTATTCTCATCACAATTTAGAACATCACTATCATTAATCATACATCATGATTATCACATAAACTCCTCACAAATTTATAGCATCACTATCATCAATCAAACATCATCACATAAACTTATCACAAATTTATAACATCACAATTATTAATCATACATCATCATCATGATGAATCGTTGGGAAATACGGTTTTCCCGTTCATCTCACAATAATATATACTCATGAATTCAAACGCTCTCTCACCCCTTACCTTATTTCGACGCTTTCACCTATGAATACGATTTGACGCCCAAATAGTCTTTGTGTAACACCCCGATTTTTAACAGCGCGAGTGTATTTTTTTTTTAAAAAAAAACAAAGAAATAACAACGAAGAACTAAAGAAGAAAGTACTTTTGGATAAATATTTAAGTCGTAACACAACGACAAAAGTCAACAATATTTACAAACAGCGGAAATAGTTTTTGAAACAAAATCCAAAGTATTTAAATAGAAAAATACAACGGGGCTATGAGACCTATCAGACATAGCTCATACCTTTGGAGTATTCTCAGCAGACACCTGCATACAAGCACTGCCCCGAGAACCTCTACTTTCCCCACATCACATCAAATTGTGGAACATGGACCCATTAAAAGAAAAAGTCATCAGACAGTTTAAGCATAGATACAATCTTCCAAAATGAAATAAATACAATCCCAAGAGAAAGACATCTAGTCCTTATACAACCACCTAATCTGATCATGCTACAAAACTACACCACTCTGGTGATCTCCACGCGCCCCGCAAGATCCTCCTGACACAGCTTTGGTCAAGTATGACTAACTACATTCCCATCTCCAGGGAACTAACTGGTAGGATGATCTAGTTCTTATCTGAGGGCAAAGCCCAAATTTCCACAATAATTGTAAAGGTCACCAACCGAAATTAACAAACATCACATAACAAAATTCTTATATTTTCAAATGCTCAAAAGAACCTTTCGTCTTATCATACTCCTCGAAAGGGTTTTCATATGTCCAAAAATGCATAAACAATGTTGAAAAATAAATTTTTGACAAACTGCATTGTTGTAGCCGAATACAATTGAGAAAAGGCAGATTTTCAATTCTAAAATGGCTCTGAATCAATCAACACTTCAAACATTAATATTATCAATTATGAACACATAATTAACACCAAATTAATCTCCACAAGTTCACACCTCAATCACACATCGAATATTCATTAAATCAATTAGGAACACATAAATACATCAAAACTTAATCAACTCAACTTCACACCTCAAAGCAATTACGATAAATCACAACAACAACCGAATATGTATATACAATCATCAAAGTATAACAAACATGACTCGCGTGCCAAGCACCCTAATGCAATGCGTATATGCCAAAATGCATCATTCCGGAATTCCAAACCAAAACCCTCCTCGAGGGACGTAAATCATAATTGTACAGCCTCTCACAGACCAGTACTAATTACCGAGGTGCAATCTCTCACGGATCAGCACGATTTACTAGCGTGCAGTCTCTCACAGACCAACACGACATACAAGAGTGCAGTCGCTCACAGACCAGCACAATTTTCTAGAGTGCAATCGCTCACAGATCAACACATTCTAGAGTGCAATCTCTCACAGATCAGCACGACGCGACAATCCCCGCAAGGATAAGATGAACCAACAATTCACATGGCATCATCCCGTGGCTCATCACGGTCACCACTATCACCATGGCCCCATCGCGGTCACCATGTACTATGAAATGCATGAGCATACTCTGACTCTTTTCACCACAATCATTAAGTAACTGCAACTATTAAAAGATTCCCCACTTTTAATACTCATTTAACACTAATGATTTTTCAAACACAACACAAAGCATACTCAAACATATGTATTCACACCAATTAAAATTTCCACAACCACACATAAATCACATCTCCAAATTCCATTCACACCTAAATTGAATTAAATTCATTTTCCACCAAGTCACACATAATTTTCGTCTCAAAAATTCATAATATTAATTATGAACACATCAATTTCACCTAACATAAATCACCAAAATTTCCAAACATTAATCACCATATTCAATCTCTAAAATTTTCAACCATAAATCACCACAACAACATTAATATATCAGAGTTCTCCCCACCGCTAACTCGGTGCCAACAGTCTCGATTCATTTTCGAGACTCAAGGAGCTAACTACATAAACATGAATATTTATAACAACTTGTTCACAATAAAACTAATCCACACACAATAAAATTCCTAAAATTAAATCTTTCTCACACACCAAACTCTTAAAATTAAATAATCTATATTATTTACTTAAAACAAATATTGTCCAAATTTAACATTCACATACTCGACTATTAAAGCACCGAAATATTTGAGTTAATAAAATACTATAAACTTTTTTTCTTTTTAAATTCAATCAAAGAGTAATTAAAAGAGTAACATTTTAAACTCTAACCATTTTTAATTTCAATATGTCTTTTTGCTCAAACTCTTTAACTTAGTTAAAATTTGAACTTTTTCATAACTTTAACAACTCTAAATTTTTCGTAAAATTTCAACCTCAGTTCAAACTCATTTATTTGAAAATAACTCATTACGTAACTCAAACACCTAAAATTTAATTACCTCCGATTCACACCAAATTCAATCAATTCAATTCCACAACACGCATATAGCACCTCAATTAAATTTCAACAATTCAAACATAACTCACCCAATTTCAAAATTCCACATTTTTACACATAAACCACCAAATTTCATCAATTCATTTTCTACAAAATCCACAAATAAATCACATCTCAAAAATTCATAATAATAATTATGAACATATAAATCACACCAAACTTGAATCACCACAAACCACACCTTCAATTTAAATTCCGCTAAATTACACATAATGACATTAAATTAATTTTTCACAAAATCACACCTCAAATACATCAAATTTCTTTTCCAAAAAATCACAAATAATGTCCTAAATGCAAACTAAAAGTTTGGAAGGAGCCCTTACCTCCGTTGTAACTTTAACAAGCGATTACGGTACCGCGATTAATTCCGGTAAAATTTAAGTTCATGACGTCACGTCGAAAACTAGTTCACTAGCACCACAGCGTGACAATGAGCAACTTTCTCTTCTGTCACTTCTCGAAACGAAGCTTAGATCTAGGAGAAAAGTAAAAGTTTTTGTTGTTTGTGGGTTTTGTAAGACCCGTAGTTTTAAATCCTAAGTTATACAATTTAGGGGTATTTTGTGTTAAATTGCTTAAGCTTTTAACCCAGTTTTCGGTATTTAGGTCGAAAATATACTTTTGGAAATTGGACTAAAATTATTTGTCGAAGAATAATTTATTTGGGTTTCGAATAATTTAATTCTGGGCGGTTTTGTTCAAAATATCTCGGGTTGCTGAATATTGTATTTGACAATTGAGTTGCGACGAGAGTAGATATTTTTATCAAAATAGTTGGAGATGTGAGTAAAGTGATGGATGTGAGAGTTGTTAGATATTTATTGGTTTAGGTTTAATTATTATATATATATATATATATATATATATATATATATATTATTATTAGTAATATATAAGTATATGTTTGGAAGGAAAAGAGGAAAAGGGAAATAGAAAAACAAAGAAGGAAAAAGAAAGAAAGGAAAAGCAAAGGAAAGAAAGAGAAAGGAGAGAAAGCAAAAAATTTCCATCTTCTTCCTCTGCTCGCGTTAAACAACCATCTCCCCCCTTCTTCCATTTTTGCTTTGCTTTGCTTCCTTTTGCTCAAGAATAGAAACCCAAGGCTTAGTGGGTGATAGGACAAGGATTACTCAACTTCACTCTTCCTCTTTGATCCGAAAACGAAGAAAAACGGTTTAGGGATTTCAAAACCGTCAAACACAAACCTCCCCGTTTCTTCTAGATCTAAGCTTCGTTTCGCGAAGGGATAGAAGGGAAAGTTACTCACCACTACACTGCGGTGCTAGTGAGCTAACTTTGGAAGCAACGTCGCGAGCAAATTTTTTACCGGAATTGATCGTGGTGCCGTAAATCGACGTTAAAGCTAACGTTAAGGTAAGGGCTCCTTCCAAACTTTTAGTTTGCATTTAGGGCCTTATCTGTGGTTGTGTGGAAAAGAATTTTGTTAGTGTTGGAGTATTGATTTGGGGAAAAATGTATCAAAGGCTTTATGGGTAAAATCTTAGAGTTAGGTTTTGGTATATTGATGAATGTTTCATGGAAAATGAATTTAAACTGATTTATGTATGATTTTGAGTAAATGAAACTTGTGTGTTTGAGTGATGGATTGTGTTGATTTGTGTTGATTTGTGTCGTCGTATTCGACGTGTTCATAATTGATAATTATAGAATTTGAGATGTGTTTTGTGTGGTTTGTGTGGAAGAATGATTTGGTGTGAATTATGGATTGAATGTGAAAGTATGTTTGAGTTTATTTTGTGTGGAATTTGAAAACCATTATGTTAAACGAGTATTAAGAATGGGGAATCTCTTAATGTCTTGTTTACTTAATGTGAGTTTGTGAAAATCGTTTAAGTTAAATGAGTATTAAGAATGGGGAATCTCTTAATGACTTATTTACTTAATGTTGTCGTGAAAACGATTTTGGTGGAGAAATGATTTGATGTGTTTTGGGTGGGAATTGTGTATTGAATTGGATAATATGTTTGAGTTAGTTTTGTGTGGAATTTGAAAACCATTAAGTTAAATGAGTATTAAGAATGGGGAATCTCTTAATGTCTTTTTACTTAATGTTTGTTTTGGAAAATCGTTTAAGTTAAACGAGAATTAAGAATGGCGAATCTCTTAATGTCTCGTTTACTTAATGTTGTTTTGAAAATCGTTTAAGTTAACTGGGCGTTAAGAATGGGGAATCTCTTAATGTCTTGGTTACTTAAGGTTGTTTTGAAAATCGTCTAAGTTAACTGGGCATTAAGAATGGGGAATCTCTTAATGTCTTGGTTACTTAATGTTTGTTTTGGAAAATTGTTTAAGTTAAAAGAGTATTAAGAATGGGGAATCTCTTAATATTTCTGTTTGCTTAATGTTTTGTTTCGAAAATCATTAAGTTAAATGAGTATTAAGAATGGGGAATCTCTTAATATCTGCGTTTACTTAATGTCGTCGTGAAAATGATTTTGTGGAGAAATGAATTGTTGTGTTTTGGCGTGAATTGTGTAATAAATTTGTGAATACTTTTGAGTTCGTTCTGTGTGGAATTTGAAAACCATTAGAGTTAAACGAGTATTAAGAATGGGGAATCTCTTAATGTCTTGTTTACTTAATGTGTGTTGTTTGTGAAAATCGTTTAAGTTAAATGAGTATTAAGAATGGGTAACCTCTTAATGTCTCGTTTACTTAATGTTTGTTTTGAAAATCGTTAAGTTAAATGAGTATTGAGAATGGGGAATCTCTTAATGTCTCGTTTACTTAATGTTTATTTTGGAAAAATCGTTTAAGTTAACTGGGCTTTAAGAATGGGGAATCTCTTAATGTCTTTGTTACTTAATGTTGTTTTGAAAATCTTTTAAGTTAAATGAGAATTAAGAATGGGGAATCTCTTAATGTCTTGTTTACTTAATGTTTGTTTTTGAAAAATCGTTTCAGTTAAATGAGTATTAAGAATGGGGAATCTCTTAATGTCTTGTTTACTGAATGTTTTGTTGTGGAAAATTGTTTAAGTCAAAAGTATATTAAGAATGGGGAATCTCTTAATATGTCTGTTTGCTTAATGTTTTGGTGTGAAAATCGGTTAAGTAAATGAGTATTAAAAATGGGGAATCTTTTAATATCAGCATTTACTTAACGATCGTTGTGGATGGAGTCAGTGTATGCTCATGCATTTCATTTTGGTAAATTATGCTGACCCGTGATAGGTGGCACCTCGGTAAACAGTACTGACCCGTGATAGGTGGTACGTTTACGATTTACGTTTGGTAAGTTGTGTTGACCCGTGATAGGTGGCACCTCGGTAAACAGTACTGACCCGTGATAGGTGGTACATTTATGACTTATGTTTCTTGGTGAATTGTGTTTGTCCGTGAGAGACTGCACAGGTGTTTGTCCGTGAGAGACTACGCCCTGGTAAATTGTGTTTGTCCGTGAGAGACTGCACAGGTATTTGTTCGTGAGAGACTACGCCCTGGTGAATTGTGTTTGTCCGTGAGAGACTGCACAGGTGTTTGTCCGTGAGAGACTACACCCTGGTAAATTGTGAATTGTTGGTTCATTTTGTCTGTGTGGGGATTGTCGCGTCAAGATGATTCCATGTGGTTTGTTGGTTCATCTTGTCCGTGTGGGTATTGTGTTATAAGTGTTAAGTGTTATGTTTTGGAATTTGGTGATAGCATGTTTGATTGCAATACTATTTTGAAACTCATGATGTTGTAGTAATTGTGTTATAAGTGCTAAGTGTTAAGATTTGGGATTATGTATGAATGTGATTGAGTTAGTTTATGTATTTTTGGAAGATTACGCAGGGAAATCGATTGCCCCAATCGATTGGATCAGTTACAGGGACTTCTCTAAATTGATCAAATCGATTTGTCAAATCGATTTTGTAATTTGTCCTTCAAAACCCTTTAAGAAATCGATTGAATGAATCGATTGATAAGTCTCCTGTTTTCTTGAATTTTGAAAATGTATTGAAGAAATCGATTGACCAAATCGATTTGGCTATCCAGGAACTCAGCCATTTGACGAAATCGAATTGCCAAATCGATTGGCTTCAATACAGGGGCTCTGTCTTTCACGAAATCGATTTACCCAATCAATTGGCCAATACAGGGGATCAGTCTTTCACGAAATCGATTTACCCAATCGATTGATGTAAGTTCAGAGTCCAATTTTCACTAAAAACTTTCAGGAAATCGATTTGCCCAATCGATTGGCTCAGTGGAAAATCTTATTTTGAGTTAGATAATTGATTGCTCAAGTGATTTATCAATGTTTTGGTCAGTTATGTATTACTTGATGGATTGAGAAATTTATTTGATTTCATTCACATTTGGCAAGCATTATATGAACTTTTCGCATATGAAAAATCCTTTTAAGGTGCATGCTTAGTTGAGAGGATATTTTATGCATTTAAAAACTTAAATGTTATGTGTTAACTGTTAATTTCGGTTGGTGACCCTTTACAACTATTGTGGAAATCTGGGCTTTGCCCTCAGAGGAGAGCCAGGATGATCCTACCGGTTCGTACCCTACGGATGGGAATGTAGATGGGAATGCTTGATTGGAGCTACATTAGGAGGATCTCACGGGGCGCGTGGAGATCACTCAGGGTGTTTAGTTGTTTTGTAAAATGATCAGACTAGGTTGACACAGAGGGAACAAATGTCTTTCTTTTGGGTTGCTTTTATTTTTAAACTGGAAGACTGTACCACTTTTGTTATGTAAACATTTTGGATTCATATTTTGAGAACTTTTTCCGCTGCTTGTAAATTATAATGACATAATTATTTATCCAAAGGTGTTACCTTATTTATTTCTCTGGTTTATTTTAATTTCTTTTGAAAAAAAAATACACCTTCGTTTTGAAAAACGGGGTGTTACAGGTTTTAAAAACAAATAAAATTGAGTAACAGAGAAGGAGGAAGAAGAAGACTCGCGTGGCTGGGTTCTGTTTCCTCGTTCTTTCTTTTTTAAGTTTGTATATACATATATATATATATATATATATATATATATATATATAATATACATTAAAATAATAATAATAATATATAATAATAATAATAATAATAATAATAATAATAATATTAAATATCTAAACAAATATCTAGATATTTTTATAAAAAATCATCATTCTGCCTGTCACCTCGCATCACATCACAAATTACTTTTTCAGGAAAATATCTACTCTCGCCGCAATTCTATCAGCAGATGAATTTTTCTGAAAAATGTTGCATCTCAAAAAAAAAATTCGACAAAAGATTCACCGTAATTATATAAAATTATTAATCGGCAAATAATTTTAATCGGGTCTCCAAAAAGACATTTTTCGCATTTAACTCACAAAATATCATAAAATTGGCTAAAAAGCCTCAGAAATTCAACACAAAATTCCTCAAAATTCATAAATTACAATTTAAAATTAAGGGTCTTACACTTTGTTCTTTGACTCTTTGTCCTTCAATCGATCTAACTCGACAATTTATGGGTAAACGTCAAAAATAAATTATGAGGAGATATTCTAAAAAACTAAATTCGAAAATCAGTCAAAGAAAATTACCATAAATCAGAAAACCAATCAGTGGATAATATAGCCACTTTTTATACGGTCGTTTTGGCGTTGGTTTCACTCAAATCGGACTTACGGTGAAGGAGAACGATGCAAAATAACGAATTCTACAAACGGAGGAGACGAGTATTTTAGAGAGAAATTGGGGTTGTAAAAAATCTGAAAAATTATGTTTAATTGACTAAATAAGTATAAGAAACAACATACTCAAATTTGGAAGAAAATGGAGAAAGTTTTCTGGAACAGTTATCGATTCAGTGCCAATTTTCTATTTTTTTCCTCCAAGTGCGGGTGATTCATCTTTCCCACTACTCTTTTATATTTTAACCTATTTGGGTTATAGTTGATCTTTATATATATATATATTAGTTATTATTAATCTAACTCATTTAACCTCCTTTTATTATTATTATTATTATTATTATTTTATTTTATTTTTTTATTTTGCTAAAATAAAATTAATAATTGTTTAATCTTCTTTTCAATATTCCTCAAATTTTCCAATTATTACTAATAATTTATAAATTAGAGTAATTAAAATAATCAATATAAAAAAACATATTACAAATAATCAAAACTCTCACATTCAAAATAATCTCTATAGTTATACTTATTTCTCAAAATACTCACATTATAATATTACCATCATATTAGAAAATAGTCAAAATTATAAAATAAATAAATATAACATCAATATTTTGGATTTTTTACCATTATATCCCCTTTTTGCAAAAACATAACCAAATTGCCCTACTTTCAAAAGTTGTTACCAAAATGCCCTACTTTTTAGGGTTAGTGAGAAAACTCTCTCTGGGGGAGCGACTTGTCAAAGAGGCAAAAATTTCTCCCCTAGTAGGAGGTCGCATCCCCGGCCTGCGACCTCCCAAAGGATTTTCAAATATGTTTTTTTAATTATTTTTATATATGTTAAGTAATTTTTAAATAATAATAATAATACATTAATAATAATAATAATAATAATAATAATAATAATAATTACTATTATTATTATTATTATTTTTAAATAATCCACATTTTTTTTGTACTCTTTATGTATTGTCCATTTCAGTTCTAATGCGTTTGCTTTTTGGACGACCTTTCTTGACTCCCCGCATTAGTAGATTGTGATACAACTTAATACCTTCATATTGTGGCCAATATCCTTTGTTTGGTATGGGTGTGAAGGCTTCATTGTAGACTTTTAATTCCGTTTCCTCTTTGTACACATCAGGTATAAGGCTCCAATAATCATATAAATACATGCATTTGTTCCCCATTTTCACCACAACTTCCTCACTTTTCTTCTTTATCATATCACTTTCTTACATTCAAATATATATCTTGATCAACTATCAACTAATCAAATATATATCTTGATCATGGAACTATCAACTAATCATATAGCTGAAGTCCAATATATTAAAGCATTTGTAAGTATTTTATGTTATTTTATGTTATTGTATTTTATGTTATTTTAAAGTATTTTATTTTATGTTATTTTATGTTATTTTATTTTATGTTATTTTATTTTATTTCATTTATGTTATTTTATTTTATTTTATTTCATTTATGTTATTTTATTTTATTTTATTTTATTTATGTTATTTTATTTTATTTTATTTCATTTATGTTATTTTATTTTATTTTATTTATGTTATTTAATTTTATTTTATTTATGTTATTTTATTTTTGTTAATTTCAGGCACCCTTAGAGGATAAACTGAAATGTCACGGTTACGTCAATAAAAAACCAAATGAAGCCATATTACCATATTTGCAAGAGGCCGGTTTCGGTGAAGTGATTAAACTCGGAAATTATAAACTAGATGTTGGCCTCATTACTGCTATGGTTGAGAGATGGAGACCAGAAACTCACACATTTCATCTTCCAGTAGGTGAGTGCATAATAACTCTGGAAGATGTATACTATATTTTAGGATTAAATGGTTTTGGTTTTCCTGTTAGCGGTTCAAATTTTGTGAACGTTAAACAAATTTGTGAAGATTACTTAGGAGTTATCCCACCTCAAGGAGCAACAAAAGGTAATTCTATTAAATTAAAGTGGCTCAAAGATACGTTTGATGATGTTGGTGAAGATGCATCTGTATTAGAAAAACAAGCATCTTGTTGAGCATACATCCTACGTATGATCGGAGGATTATTGATGCCTGACAAATCCAACAACCGGGTACATTTAAAATATCTTTCATTGTTAGGAGATTTACAAAAAGCATCTCAATATAGTTGGGGTTCATCCGTTTTAGCTACACTATATAGAGAACTATGTCTTGCAACGGAACCCGGTGTAATGTCTATGGGATGATGTGCATTGTTGTTGCAAAATTGGGCATGGTATCGTTTGTCTTGTATCACTCCAGAATCACCAAATCCATGGATATTTCCACTCGCACAAAGGTAACCGTTGCAAATAAATTTTAAGATTTTTTTATCCTTTTTTTAAAATCAATTGCTTACCATTTTCCATTTTACTAATTTTATTATAATTTTAATTTTTAATATATTCGACAGATTTAATTCTGGTGGTCTAAATTTCAGTAAAATTCCTCATAACGACATAGAAGGATACCGAAAAAAAATTGATCACATGATAGTTGACGAAGTAATATATTCATTCACATTTATTTGAACTTTTTAAATATTTTTTGTTTTTAATACTTGTTATAATTACTTTAGCTTGTTTTTTTAAATATCAGTTCTATTGAAGACTTTATCTCATGTTCCAACATGAAGTTTCAGAAGAATAGATGGTCACTTGGATTGCATGTATCTATCTGCATTGTTATCATATTATTGAAAAACATCATACAGATAGGGTCACACTTCAGTTTGGATTCCATCAACAAATACCACAACCACCAGAGGACATGAGAGCGTATCATGAGGTCGATATGAGACATGGGATTGATGATAATTAGAAGTGGGTTTGGAGGAAAGAAATTAAACATTAGAACGAGCGTCACAATTATGTGTTGCAAGGTAAGATCGTAGAAGGTCTTTTATGCCACAACCAAGAATATATGATTTGGTTTAGACAGCACACCAAATTATTTATATCGGTCGAACAATATCTTCGTGATCCCCGTTTGCAACCACCGTCATATCCTTATGTTCCGTCGACCTCCCAATCAAGCCCACAACAACAAAACATGACACAACCGTCTCTATCATCACCTCATATACACGTCCCTACCACATAAATTCCATATCCACCAACGACTCAGTACTACATTCCGGTTCCAGAAATACCAACCCCTGATCATCCAATAGAAAGTGGGCTTTTCTATAATTTGTTTGGAACTCAGTGCACAACACCTGAGTCGGTTTATGCTGTGTTTGACTCCATGTATAATAATTCGTCTCAAACTTATATGGAAGTTGGTAGTGGTTCTAATCCACCTACAACTAACGTTCATGATAATGATCAGGATGAACCACAAGAACCTCAACTTGTTCAAAGGGCTAGACGAGTTCGACGAAATCCTAGATGTGGAACTGGAGGTCATTTAGGTGGACATTAATAAGATGTATTTTTTTTAATGAATTTAATGTATTTTGTTTTTTGTTATTAATGTAATTTTTCTATTTAATGTATTTTCTTATTTTAATTTAATGTATTTTCTATTTTAATTTAATGTATTTTGTTTTATGTTATTAATGTAATTTGTCTTATTAATATAATTATTATTATTAATGTATTTTCTTATTAATAATAATAATAATTAATAATAACAATAACTAATAATAATAATAATAATAATTAATAATAATAATAATTATTATTATTATTATTAATGTATTAATATTTTTAACTAAAACAATTTTTAATAATAATAACAATAACAATAATTAATAATAATAATAATAATAATAATTAATAATAATAATAATAACAATCATAATAATTAATAATAATAATAATAATTAATAATAATAATAATAACAATCATAATAATTAATAATAATAATAATACATTAATAATAATAATTAATAATAATAATAATAACAATTATAATAATTAATAATAATAATAATTGTAATTATTATTATTATTAATGTATTATTATTATTATTTAAAAATTACTTAAAATATATAAAAATAATTAAAAAAACATAGTTGAAAATCCTTTGGGAGGTCGCTGGCCGGGGATGCGACCTCCTACTAGGGGAGAAATTTTTGCCTCTTTGACAGGTCGCTCCCCCAGGGAGAGTTTTCCCACTAACCCTAAAAAGTAGGGCATTTTGGTTACAACTTTTGAAAGTAGGGCAATTTGGTTATGTTTTTGCAAAAAGGGGATATAATGGTACAAAATCCAAATATTTTATATTAATTAATAAATCATAATAAATATATATAAAATCACAATACCATAACAAGTATTTAAAAATAAACGAAATCAAACACAATATCAATTTTATATCAAGATAATTGTTTATAAAAAATAACTAAAAATAGAAAATAGTTATAAATAATTGAAATATAACTATGTGTATACTTAACATCAGTCAAGCGCACATAAAAGTATTATATTAATTGGGTACACGTATATACACATAAAATCGCATAAAATCTTTTTCTTTAAAATATATATTACACTAAAATACTATTTTTTTTAAAATATATCAAATAATAAAATATAATATGTATTATTTATATCGCTCATGTAATATAACATGTATC
>JBBPBR010000006.1:18872794-18987001 GCA_037974775.1 Cicer pinnatifidum | reverse complement strand
TTACTAACATTTATTGGGAGAACATAAGTCAAAGAATTAAAGAAACAAATATAATTTTTGAATTCTTATTTTAATAAATAAATTATTTGTTGCATATTTTCAATTTATTTATTCATATTTTTAAAACATTTATCTATAATGCATCAAAAAATACTTTTATAAGAACAGATTAAAATTTCTTATTTCATAAGAATGAAAATGATTAAGGAAAAATCATTCACGTAAATTTGAGATCAAATTTTGATAGGGGCAGTTCTATATCAGACTGTATTTACTTTCTGATCCAATTTCCAAATTATCAAGGCTTCAATTCTTTGAAAATTGGAAGATTAAAATAAAAAAGATTATCACATTTTATAATAAGCTTAATTGTTGTACAGTATCAATTTAAAAAAATATATACTGTGTCGGCACATAAAACCATGCATGCGAATGACTTTAGTGATAATTTTAGTAAAAGTTAAATATTTTTAACGATTTAATAATTGCAGTTGATTTAGAGTATATATAAATTAAATTATTTTATAATCTTATTTGAGTTGTATTTTGTCTATTATATTCAATAGAATTTATTTTGATATTTAAATAAAATTAAAGAAGGAAAATTCTTGTTAAAGAAAAATTACATCGGCCTCCCTCCTAAAGTTTCACTATATATTTACACGCCTCCCGTCTAATTTTTAATTGACAACTAGCCTCCCCCCTAAAGTTTCACTATATATTTACACGCCTCCTCTCTAATTTTTAATTGACAACTAGCCTCCCGTATATTTCCCCGGGAGATCGTTAACACCTTTAGCAACTTACCAAACTGAAGATATCTCTGCCTTAGACATTCTTTTATGGAAAAAGCCGGCTAATCCTCAAATAATAACAAGGTAAAATGGAAAAAAAACTAAACTAAAAGCCTTTAGGAAAGGCTAAAACGTTCCTATTAACCAACATGAAAAGAAGGCAAAAATAGAAACATCGTCAATTGATCTGTGACCCTGAGAATAAACCAACTCTAAGCCATTAAAAATAGCCCATAAGTATGCCATCGTAATTCGTAATGGAGCAAAGCATTAACAGAAGAAATTAACATATTCAGAAGAGTTCTCAAACCGGTCACAAGCTACATCCCCCCAAACTTGTCCAATCTCCATAACATTTTCCATGTTTCACAACTATGAAGTACCACCCAAATTCAACACATGTCACGGAGCTCGATTTTCCATGTCACAACTATGAGGTGTATTAACCCAATATTTTTATTTTATTTTTTAATTTGATAACCATACCAAACCAAGTATTTTAATTTGTATAATTAGTCCTATTTAATGACAAAATTTGAAGGAACGGGAAAACACAAGAATGGGAGGGAGGTTGAATTGTGGTTACGGTTTTCAAAACTAATATATATATATATATATATATATATATATATATATATATATATTATACTAGTTCAGAACAAGTTGATGCTACTTTAGAACCAAGTTTATTTTATACTTAAAACTTTTATGTAAATAAAACTATTTTATAAGAGCGATATATTTGACTTCACAGATTATGAAAGAAGATTCGTGTTTTTAAATCTAAAATAAGATTTGATTCAGATTTATAATGAAAGAAATTTTTTGACCAAGTTAAAAAGAAGATATGATCAAGATTCAAAGAAGATACGATCAAGATTTATCATAAGAAGAGATTAATTATTTACAAGAAGATTTGATCAAGATTAAGATATGAATTATTTAGAAGAAGATTTGATCAAGATTTATCTACAAGAAGATATGAATTTTTTAAAAGAAGATATGATCAAGAATTGTTAGCAAGAAGAAACACTCACAAAAGAGATATTTATTATTTTCAAAGATATGATTCAAATTTTGACAAAGGACAAAATACTGAAATGGAAGGAATAGGATGGGAGTTTCATCTTAAGAATTTGCGACAATATCAAACATTATGTCAAGAACTGGTCCAACACTAGGTTCCCGCCCATATCAAAGCAAACAATAAGAAGGAAATTTTATCTAAAGAATTTGCGACAACAATCTTAACAAACTATGAACAATATCAATCTAAAGAATTTACAAACTAAATCTTAACAAAATAAGAACAGTATCAATCCGATGAATTTACAAACTCACTATGAACATAATCAATCTAGAAGAACTGCTAAGATTTGATTCAAAAATAAAGGATTGGCTAAACAACATATTACCAAAAAAGCATCATGTTTATAATTATTTTTGATTAAGGTCATTGTTGACCAAGCTAGAAATGAAGATAAAATGTAGAATTAAACAAGGACTAAATAGAAATCGAAAAGTCAGGAAAGAGTAGAAGAACTGAAGCTCAAAATTCCTTATTTATCTTAGAGTTTAAGGAGAGAAACACATGTTCAAATGAGAATTTTTTTCAAAGTGTTTATCTTAGAATGTGATTTTCATTGTTATAATCAGCTTGTTAAAAAAAACTACTCAAGTTCCAAGCTTTTTCATTCAAACCTGATAGTGTTGTTAATGTATCTATAAGAATATGGGGTAGTCAAATTGTGTGGAGAAGACTTGGCTAGTAGAGTTAAAGTGTGTGTGTTCCTCAAAAGTCTAGGGTTGTCAGGATGTTTGAGAAGATTGGCTTGGAGAGTCAAGTGGTTTGTAATTCAAGTTGTTGAATTAGTGGATTAAATCCTTCTGAGTGAATGGAATGGATGTTGCCTAGTTAGTGGTGAATCAGGTTAAATTATTTGTGTCACTTTATTCCTATACTCATTAGTTTTGTTATTGCTTCTACTCCAAGTAAGTCCTCAAGTTTGAACCATTTGAATCAAATAATGAAAAAGTTATCAGCTTAGTAAAACACAATTCAACCCCATTTCTTGTGTTTTTATTTTCAATTGGCATCATAGCTTGGTCTCAAGGCTGAGCACTTTACAGTGTTTGAGGAAAGATCTAAGAGTTCAACATGTTTTCGATTCAGTGAGGAAGCTGCTGTAGGAAACATCAACATACCACCTCTGCTTGATGGATAACATTGTGAGTACTAGCAGAACTGGTTGTGAAGTTTGTTTATTTCACAAGATCCTGAACTTTGGGACTTTGTGGAAGATGGTTATACTGCTCCAAAGAATACCGATAGTATTTAGATTCCAAGGAAAAAGATTTATGTTGGTCAGAAAAACATGTGCAAGATGCGTCATAAGTCCATAACATTCATCATAAATGCAATAACTTTCAAGGAGTTTGATGTGCACCAACTAGGAGACAACAAATAATATTTATGATAGTCTGGTTCTGACCTATGAAGAAAGCAAGTAAGTTCAAGAAGCAAAGGTCAACCTTCTAGTAAAAAATAATGAGTTGTTGAATATGGAAGAAGATGAAGACATTGAAACAATGTTTTCCAAATTCTAGACTCTGGTCTCAAGATTAAAGATACTTGAGAAGAGTTATACTATTGTTGATCATGTGAAAAGATAGTAAGAAGTCTGCTAAGCAAGTGGAGACCTAAGATCACTGCAATTCAGGAAGCAAATGATTTGAATATTCTTAAGCTGGAAGAGTTAATCAACTCTATCAGATCACATGAAATTTAACTTGCATAGGATGAGCCCAAGAAAAAGCAACCAACCTTAGCTTTGAAATCCAAGAAAAAAAAAGTTCTGAAGGCAATAACAGAACCAAAGGATGATGATTTAGAGAATCAGAATGGAGTCTTGGAGGAAGATTTCATATCCAGAAAAATTTAGAAGATGTGACATAAAAGAAAGAAGTTATTTCCCTAAAGATATTCCAAACAGCCTAGTAGAGGAAAATATGATAAATCCGACAAGAAATCATCATATGCTATAGATGCAATGAACATGGACATATCAAGTCAAAATGTCCAAATATGGAGAAAGGGAAACATTAGAGGAAAGATTCCATACCCAAGAAGAAGATTCTAATGGCTACATGGGATGATTTTGATGAATCCTCTCATGATGAAGAGCAACCAAAATTGGTTATGATGGATCACACCAACTCTACCTTTCGATCCAACACAGATTCTTTGGAAGTGAATCAACAAATGAAGAAATTGATGGATTTTCTAACTTAACTCGATCTGATATAATTACTGTTATAAATGACTTCTTGAACAAGAATCACAAATTGTCATTAAAAATGACAACACTTAGGAAAGAAAATGTAAACCTAATTGAAGAAATTAATGTTTTAAAGAATCAAAGTGTTGAAGTTAAAATAGAAAATGAAATTATGAAAACTGATATTGCTGAACTTAAGGTTGAAGATCTAACTCTAAAAAGTAATCATAGTTTAAAATCAATTGAAAATACCACATGTAACTCTGATAACCATGAAAAAGTATTTTAATATTTTCTTGTTAATGGTATGGAAAGAAGCAAGTATGTTTCTACAATTTATGGAGTTAGTAGAAATGGTAAGAAAAAAAGGTCTAGGATTTGAAGAAAATATAACCCATCCTAAACCTATTCCCTCTAATATCTTGTGTACTGTTTACTCTAAAAAAGGTCACTCCAAATTATGTTGTCCTGTGTTAAATACAAGGAAAGACAAGAGACCTTTCAAGACTAAAAAACTAAGACCCAACCACATTTGGGTACCTAGGAACAAAATTGTCTATGTGGTTGATGTCCTTATCAATCAAGTTAAAACACCAATCATTGTACCTAGACAGTGGATGCGCGCGAAACATGATAGGAGAAAAGTTTGTATTCCAGTGAAAACAACTTCTCTAAGTGGAAATAAATATGGCTTTGCTATAGTAGGTGATTACACTAGGTGGAAATGGGTAAAACTCTTAAGAAGTAATGATGAATTCCACAAAGTGTTCATCATATTTTACAATAAAGTAATGAATGAAAAGGGTTTTAAGATTGTAATAATTAGAAGTGGTCATTGAGGAGAATTTGAAAACAAATTCTCTGAAAGTTTTTGTGAAAAGAATGGAATCTCTTACAATTTCTTCTCTCCTAGAACAGCCCATTAAAATGGAGTTGTAGAAAGAAAGAATAAATCAATCCAAGAAATGGCCATAACCATGTTAAATGAGATGAATGTTGCAAAACACTTTTGGGCTGAAGCAATTAGCATTGCATGTTATATTCAAAATAGAGTCTTAATTAGGTTTATATTGAATAAAACACCATATGAATTGTGGAAAGGTAAAAAGCCTAATATTTCCTACTTTTAACAATTTTGGTTGTACTTGTTATATATTGAAAACTAGAGATAACCTTGGTAAATTTGATTCTAGATCTCAAAAGTGTACCTTTATTGGATACTATGAAAGATGTAAGGCTTATAGAGTGTTTTATAGGAAAACTCAAATTGAAGAATAATCCATATATGTTAAATTTGATGACAAACAACTTGACCTTGAAAATTCAAAACAAGATGATGATAATGCATGTTTACCAGAAACAGAGGAAACAAATGTAGACAAATTAGAAAACCTACAAAATAAGAAGATATAAGCAAATCAAAAGAATATGAAAAATATTTAGAGGAGGAATATGATCAAGTCAAAAATAGTCATGATAAGTCAGAAGGGATATTTGGATGGAAGTATAAGTTATCTCATCATGAAACTCTAATCATTGAAAGTGCAAGTGATCCATTGAGTACTAGATGATCACTAAAAGGTACCACTTTGTTTGGCTCACTTTCATCAATGAAGCCTACCTCTGTTGATGAAGCATTTTTAGATTATGGATGGATTCTTGAAATGCAAGAAAAGTTAAATGAATTTGAGAGGAATGATGTTTGGAATCTAGTACTTAGACCAAAGAAGAGAATTATTGGAACCAAGTGGGTTTTCAAAAGAAAAAAAAAAGCTAAATGAAAAAGTTGAAGTGGTCAGAAACAAGACAAGACTTGTTGTTTAAGACCCTTAATTTTTAAATCATAAATTATACAATTTTAGGGTATTTTGTGTTGAATTTCTTAGGCTTTTAGCCCAGTTTTTGGTATTTAGTAAGTTAAATGTCAAAATTATATTTTTGGAAAATTGGATTAAAATTATTTGTCGAAGAATAATTTAGTTACGTTGCGAATGATTTAATACCAGACAGTTTTGTTAAAAATATCACTTGTTACTGAAAATCTGTCTATCAATTGAGTTGCGACGAGACTATATATTTTTATCAAAATAGATTGTGATGTGTGTAGTAGTTGTTATATATTTGTTGGTTTCATTTTCATTATAATATATATATATATATATATATATATATATATATATATATATATATATATATATATATATATATATATATATATATATATTATAAAGTAACATATGTATATATATGTTAGAAAGGAGGAAAAGAAAAGAAAAAACAGAAACAGAGGAAGAAAACACGTTTCCCTCCCTTCTCGCGGATCATTCTTCTTCTTCTTCTTCTTCCTTCTTCCTTCTATTTTCTTTTTCCTTTTATTGCTTCAAGAAAATAAACCCAAGGCTTAGTGGGTGAGAAAGAACAAATTTCCAGCTTCCTTCTTCTTCTATGATTCGAATACGAAGAAAAACGGTATTAGGGGTTTTCAAAACCGTCAATCACAAACCTCCACTTTTCTTCATCGTCTAAGTTTCGTTTCGCGAAGAGATAGAAGGGAAAGTTGATCACTCCACGCTACGGTGCTAGTGAACTAACTTTGGAAGCGACGTCACGAGCGGAGATTTTATCAGAATTACTCGCGGTACCGTAATTGCTCGTTAAAGCTAACATTAAGGTAAGGGCTCCTTCCAAATTAGTTTGCATTTAGGGACTTATTTGTGGTTGGGTGGAAAAGAAATTTGTTAGGGTTGAATTGTAGATTTGGGAAAAATGAATTTAATGCTTTTATGGGTGAAATTTTAGAGTTGGGTTTTCGGTGATATTGATGACTATTTTGTGGAAAATGAATTTAACTCATTTATGTGTGGTTTTGAGAAAAAATAAAATTTGATGTGTTTGAGTGGTGGGTTGTGATGATTTGTGTTTGTCATGTGTAACACCCCGTTTTTCAAAGCGAGGGTGTATTTTTTTTTTTCAAAAGAACTTAAATAAAACAGAGTAAGTACATAAGGAGAAGCCTTTGGATAAATAATTAAGTCATTAAAATTTACAAGCAGCGGAAAAGTTTTTCAAAATATAAATCCAAAACATGTCCTGAGGTCCACAATAGTACAGGTACATCCTTTCAACTTAACATAAAGGTAGCCCAAAAGAAAGACATATGTGTCCTGAGTGACAACCTAGTCTGATCATTCTATGCATAACAAAAACTATACGCCTTGAGTAATCTCCAAGCGCCCCGTGAGATTCTCCTAACGTAGCTCCAATCAAGCACTCCCATCCACATTCCCGTCCGGAGGGTACGAACCGGTGGGATCATCCTGACTCTCATCTGAGGGCAAAGCCCAGATTTCCACAATAGTTGTAAAGGGTCACCAACCGAAATTAACAGTTAACACATAACATTTAAGTTTTTAAATGCACAAAAAAACCTTTTCAACTTAGCATGCAACTTAAAAGGATTTTCCCTATGCTAAAAGTTCATATAATGCTTGCCAATTAAAAATGAAATCAAAATAAAGTTCTCAATCCCTCAAGTAATACATAACTAACCAAGACATTGATAAATCAATGAGCAATCTGTTATCTAACTCAAAATAAGAATTTCTACTAAGCCAATCGATTTCCAAATCGATTTCCTGAAGGTTTTTAGTGAAATTTGAATTCTGGGCTTAATTCAATCGATTGGGCAATCGATTGGGCAATTGATTGGGCAATCAATTGACAGGATAGCTGAGCCCCTGACTTAATGCCAATCGATTGGGCAATTGACTAGGCAATCAATTGACAGCATAGCTGAGCCACTGACTTAATGCCAATCGATTGGGAAATTGATTGGGCAATTGATTGGGCAATCGATTTACAGCATAGCTGAGCCACTGACTTAATGCCAATCGATTGGGAAATCGATTTCCCTGCATATTCTTCCAAAAATACATAAACTAACTCAATCACATTCATACACAAATCCACATCTTAACACTTAGCATTTTCAACACAATCACCACGTCAACTTGAGTTTCGAAATCGTTTGACAATCTAACATACTATCACACAAATCCAAAACATAACTCTTAGTACAATCAACACAATCACAATTTGAATCAAACATACTTACACATAGTTTCAAAACATAGCACTTAGCAAAATCAACACAATCATAATTTGAATCAACCACGACTCGTGTGCCAAGCACCCTAATGCAATGCGTATATGCCAAAATGCATGGACTCGGAATTCCAAACCAAAACCCTCCTCGAAGGGCCGTAAATCATAATTGTACCGCCTATCGCAGGCCAAAGTACCAATTACCGAGGTGCCACCTATCACGGGTCAGCACGATTTACTAAAGAGCGTAAATCATAAACGTACCACCAATCACGGGTCAGTACAGTTTATCGAGGTGCCACCTATCACGGGTCAGCACGATTTACTAAAAGAAAAAGCGTAAGTCGTAAGGGTACCGCCTATCACAGGCCAAAGTATAACTTACCGAGGTGCCACCTATCACGGGTCAGCACAACTTACAAAAAAGTAAATCGTAAACGTACCACCTATCACGGGTCAATACAGTTTACCGAGGTGCCACCTATCACGGGTTCAGCACAATTTACCAAATGAAATGCATGAGCATACACTAACTCCATTCACAACAATCGTTAAGTAAATGCAGCTATTAAAAGATTCCCCATTTTTAATACTCATTCAACTTAACGATTTTCACGCCAAACGTTAAGCAAACAGACATATTAAGAGATTCCCCATTCTTAATATACTTTTGACTTAAACGATTTCCACAACAAAACATTCAGTAAGCAAGACATTAAGAGATTCCCCATTCTTAATGCTCATTTACTGAAACGATTTTCAAAAAAACAAACATTAAGTAAACAAGACATTAAGAGATTCCCCATTCTTAATTCTCATTTAACTTAAACGATTTCTCCAAAACAAACGTTAAATAACCGAGACATTAAGAGATTCCCCATTCTTAACGCCCAGTTAACTTAAACGAATTTCAAAACAACATTAAGTAACCAAGACATTAAGAGATTCCCCATTCTTAACGCCCAGTTAACTTAAACGATTTTCACAAGTACACATTAGATAAACAAGACATTAAGAGATTCCCCATTCTTAATACTCGTTTAACTTAATGGTTTTCAAATTTCCACACAAAACAAACTCAAACGTACTTTCACATTCAATCCATAACTCACACAAAATCATTTTTCCACACAAACCACACAAAACACATCTCAAACATGTTATCAAATTCAACCCAAATCAACCAACGATTCACATCAAATCACATCAATCAACAACCATCAAGTAAGAACACGCCAATTACGACGACACAAATTAACACAATCCATCACTCAAACACAACAAGTTTCATATACTCGAAATCATACATAATGGGTTTAAAATTCATTCTCCACAAAACATTACTTAAACCCTAACCAAATTCTTTTCCACACAACCACAAGTAAGTCCCTAAATGCAAACTAAAAGTTTGGAAGGAGCCCTTACCTTAACGTTAGCTTTTTCGTTCGATTACGGTACCGTGAGTAAATCCGATAAATTTCCTGCTCGCAACGCCGCTTCCAAAGTTGGTCCACAAGCACCGTAGCACGGAGGTGAGCAACCTTCCCTTCTATCACTTCTTGAAAGGAGGCTTAGATCTAGATGAAACGGGGAGGTTTGTGTTTGAATCCCTAATACCGTTTTTCTCCGTTTTCGAATCAAAGAGGGAGAATGAAGTTGAGAGATCCTTGTCCTATCACCCACTATCAATTTCGAACTCAAAGGAAAGAAAAGGAAGCAAAAACGAGCAACAATGGAGGAAGGGAGAAATTGAACTTCTTGCGCGAGGCAGTGAGGAAGGAGATGGAAAATTCTGATTTTCTCTCCTTTGTATTTCCTTTCTCTCTTTTTCTTTCCTTTCTACTTCTCATCTCCTTATTTCTTTCTTTTCCTTTTCTTTATATATAAATACAAATATATATATATATATATATATATATTAATAATAATTAACAAATATCTCCAACTCTTTAGATATTTATTAAATTACTCTTTTACCCAAAACACATTAAACTATTCGTAAAAGATTCACCGCAGTTAATTTAATTTATTTATCGACGAGTAACTCTAATCAGGCATCAAAATATCTTTTTGATCATATAAACTCCAAAATATTAATAACTTTGGCTAAAAAGCCTCCGAGTTCAATGCCAAAAATACACTAAAATTCATAAAGTACACTTTAAAATTATGGGTCTTACATTACTACCCCCCTAAAATTAGTTTCGTCCTCGAAACTATGCGTCGATAAATAACTCTGGGTGTTGTTCTCTCATCTTGCTCTCCAGTTCCCAAGTCGCATCTCCAGTAATTGGGTTCCAAATCACCTTTACTAACGAAACATCCTTGGTCCTTAGTCGTTTAATCTTTCTATCATCAATCCTCACAGGTGGTACTTCGAACGACAGGTTGTCCTTTAGCTGGATTGTGTCTGGTTCGATCACATGAGATGGATCTGCAAGATATTTCCTCAACTGTGACACATGAAACATGTCATGAATATTGGACAATATCGGAGGCAATGCAATCCGATAAGCAACAGGCCCAATTCGTGCAGAAATCTGGTATGGTCCAATGAATTTTGGAGTCAACTTCTTCGATTTCAATGCTCTACCAACTCCGGTAGTAGGTGTGACTCTTAGGAATACATGGTCACCCTGTTCGAATTCCAAAAGTCCGCGACGCTTGTCCGCATAACTCTTTTGACGATCCTGTGAAGTCCTCATTTTCTCCTTTATCTTCCTTACCTTAGCTGTAGTATGTTGCACCATCTCTGGTTCGACAATCATATTTTCACCGTCCTTATACCAACACAAAGGCGTTTAACACTTGCGCCCATATAAAGCCTCATATGGCGCCATTCCAATACTCGCGTGGAAACTATTGTTGTAGGTGAACTCAATCAATGGAAGTACATCATCCCAACTTCCTCTATCATCTAACACACATGCTCTCAACAGATCTTCAAGGGACTGATTCGTTTTTTCAGTCTGTCCGTCCGTCTGGGGATGGTAAGCTGAACTCAACCGTAGTTTCGTTCCCAATGCTTCGTGCAATGCTCCCCAAAAATGTGATGTGAACTTCGGATCACGGTCTGATACAATACTTGATGGTACTCCGTGTAACCTCACAATTTCAGCAATGTAAATCTCTGTTAACTGATCTACCTTATATGTGGTCTTTACTGGCAAAAAGTGTGCGGATTTAGTCAATCGATCCACTATCACCCATATAGAATCATTCTTTCTCCTTGTTTTAGGCAATCCAGTTATGAAATCCATAGAAATGCTGTCCCACTTCCATTCGGGTATATCTAAAGGTTGCAACATCCCAGCAGGTCGCTGATGTTCCACCTTCGCTTTCTGACAAGTTAGACAAGTGGACACGTACTCCGCTACATGTTTCTTCATTCCTGGCCACCAATAATTCTGTCTCAAATCTTGATACATCTTTGTTGCTCCAGGATGAATACTCAACTTGCTCTTATGAGCCTCTTCTAAAATTGTCTTTCTCATATCTGTAATTCCTGGTACACAAATCCTACCATTACATCGCAAAATATTATCTGATCCAATCTTGAATTCAGTTGTCTTCCCTTGCACTATTAGGTTCCTCTTCTCTTGAATTAAGGCGTCATCTTGAGAATTTGCAATGTCTTCAAGCAGTCCACTCGAAATCTTAATCATTCCGAGTTTCAAAATTCGCGGTGCAAACTCTACGTTCAAGTGTAGGTCTCTAAAAGCCTCCCACAGTTCTTGTTGTCTAGCCATAATCGTGGAAGATACCGATACACTCCTTCTAATCAACGCATCAGCCACTAGATTGGCCTTCCCAGGGTGGTACTGCAGTGTGAAATCAAAATCCTTGAGAGTCTCCATCCATCTTCTTTGACACATGTTCAATTCCTTCTGATCAAACAAATATTTCAAACTCTTATGGTCACTGAACACGGTGAACGTGCACCCATATAAGTAGTGCCTCCAGATCTTCAATGCAAAAACAACCGCAGCAAGCTCCAAATCATGAGTAGGATAGTTTCTCTCATGAATCTTCAATTGCCTGGAGGCATAAGCTACAGCTTTCTTGTATTGCATCAGAACACATCCCAACCCTTGGTGAGACGCATCACAATAAACTTCATAGGGTTCATCAGATTGCGGTAACACCAACACTGGTGAGGTCGTCAATTTCGTCTTCAGTAATTGAAAATTTTCCTCACACTTCTCCGTCCATGCGAAAGGTTGATCCTTTCTGGTAAGTTGTGTCAATGGGGTCACAATCTTAGCAAAACCTTCAATAAACCTCATGTAATACCCTGCCAGTCCTACAAAACTTCGTATGTTTGTGATAGTCTGAGGCTGTTTCCAAGCAAGAACCGCCTCAATCTTAGCCGGATCTACATCGATTCCTTCCTTGGTTATCACATGTCCCAAGAAATTCACTTTTTCTAGCCAAAATTCACACTTCGACAGATTGGCATACAATCGTTTCTCGCGTAAAATCTCAAGAACTTGACGTAAATGTTCTCCATGCTCTTCTTCAGTTCTCGAATAAATTAATATATCATCAATGAACACCACAACAAACGTATCAAGGAATGGACTAAAGATTCTGTTCATGTAGTCCATGAAAATTGCTGGTGCATTGGTAACCCCAAACGGCATAACGAGATATTCATAATGTCCGTAACGGGTTCGGAAAGCGGTTTTCTGAATATCTCCTTCCCTTACTCGAATTTGATGGTAACCCGACTTCAAGTCAATCTTCGAAAATATCGCGGCCCCTCGCAATTGATCCATTAAATCATCGATGCGTGGCAAAGGATAACGATTCTTAATAGTTGCCTTATTAAGCTGTCTATAATCCACGCATAAGCGTGAGCTTCCGTCCTTCTTCTTAACTAGTAAAACTAGAGCTCCCCATGGCGATACGCTTGGTCTAATAAATTTCCTCTTCAACAAATCTTCAATTTGGCCTTTGAGCTCATTTAATTCCAATGGTGACATTCGATACGGTGCAATTGAAATTGGTCCGGTTCTGGGGTGAAAATCAATGAAGAACTCCACTTCTCTTACTGGAGGTAACCCTGGAATTTCCGTTGGAAATACATCCCGGTACTCATTGACAAGCAGCACATCTTCTATGTTCACATTTATCTTTGCCTCCACATTAGCCAGAGACAAAAACTCATGAGTTCCTTCACTTAGCGACACTCGGAGTTTGTTAGCGGCTAAATACTTAACAACTCCTGGTTCGGGGAAAAGAACCAATTTGCGAGCGCAGTCTAAGATCACATAATGGTAAGACATCCAATCCATACCGAGAATGACCTCGAGTGATTGTAGAGGCAAGCAAATCAAATTAACCAAGAAATCCCTATTCTGAATAGTTATTTGACAATGTAAACATGCAGAATTTACGGTCAAAGTCTTAGCAGGAGTGGAAACAACCAAGTCGAAAGGTAAAGCAGATACAGATAACTTCAAACGATTTACACAGTCCATAGCAATGAAGGAATGGGTCGCCCCCGAATCAAAAAGGGCAGTTAGAGTGTTACCTACAATCTCACAGTCACGTTGAATCAGATTGCCAGATGGATTCTCCTCTTCAGCACTCACACAGTAAATGCGTCCTCTAGCAGTAGGACGAGTAGCCTTAGCTACATTCACAACTGGTTCCACCTTTGGAGCCGTGCAATCCCTTGCCACATGCCCTGGCTTCCGACAATTGTAGCAGGTGGGAATATTAGAGGTACAAGCACTAGCATAATGTCCCTCTTCTCCACATCGGAAACATCTAAGTACTTGTCCCAATTGTCTTCCGAAATTCTGGTTCCCTGGGCGATTCTGCCCACTGTTGTTACTTTGTGGTCGGTTATAAGGTTTAGCAACTTGTTTCCCCTTATTATTCTGATAATTCACCCGACTAGGCCCTCCTGCACCAAAATTCCCTCCTCGACTAGCCCTCTTATTCTTCATATCCTCAACTTCCCTGCATTTTTCCATGAGTGCTTGGAAACGTTGAATTCCCAAGGGCAAGACAGAGTCTTGAATCTCATACTTTAGTTCGTCTTGGAAGCGATGACACATGAATGGTTCATCAATCTCTTCACGGAAAAACTGGAAATGCCTCGATAGTGATTCAAACTTACCCGCATATTCGCCCACGGTCATGTTCCCCTGATGTAGTTTCAGGAAATCATCACCCAGTTTGGTCTTGGTACTCATCGGGAAGGCTCTGATACCACAATGTAACACCCCGTTTTTCAAAGCGAGGGTGTATTTTTTTTTCAAAAGAACTTAAATAAAACAGAGTAAGTACATAAGGAGAAGCCTTTGGATAAATAATTAAGTCATTAAAATTTACAAGCAGCGGAAAAGTTTTTCAAAATATAAATCCAAAACTTGTCCTGAGGTCAACAATAATACAGGTACATCCTTTCAACTTAATATAAAGGTAGCCCAAAAGAAAGACATCTGTGTCCTGAGTGACAACCTAGTCTGATCATTCTATGCATAACAAAAACTATACGCCTTGAGTAATCTCCACGCGCCCCGTGAGATTCTCCTAACGTAGCTCCAATCAAGCACTCCCATCCACATTCCCGTCCAGAGGGTACGAACCGGTGGGATCATCCTGACTCTCATCTGAGGGCAAAGCCCATATTTCCACAATAGTTGTAAAGGGTCACCAACCGAAATTAACAGTTAACACATAACATTTAAGTTTTTAAATGCACAAAAAAACCTTTTCAACTTAGCATGCAACTTAAAAGGATTTTCCCTATGCTAAAAGTTCATATAATGCTTGCCAATTAAAAATGAAATCAAAATAAAGTTCTCAATCCCTCAAGTAATACATAACTAACCAAGACATTGATAAATCAATGAGCAATCTGTTATCTAACTCAAAATAAGAATTTCTACTAAGCCAATCGATTTCCAAATCGATTTCCTAAAGGTTTTTAGTGAAATTTGAATTCTGGGCTTAATTCAGTCGATTGGGCAATCGATTGGGCAATTGATTGGGCAATTGATTGGGCAATCAATTGACAGGATAGCTGAGCCCCTGACTTAATGCCAATTGATTGGGCAATTGACTGGGCAATCAATTGACAGCATAGCTGAGCCACTGACTTAATGCCAATCGATTGGGAAATTGATTGGGCAATTGATTGGGCAATCGATTTACAGCATAGCTGAGCCACTGACTTAATGCCAATCGATTGGGAAATCGTTTTCCCTGCATATTCTTCCAAAAATACATAAACTAACTCAATCACATTCATACACAAATCCACATCTTAACACTTAGCATTTTCAACACAATCACCACGTCAACTTGAGTTTCGAAATCGTTTGACAATCTAACATACTATCACACAAATCCAAAACATAACTCTTAGTACAATCAACACAATCACAATTTGAATCAAACATACTTACACATAGTTTCAAAACATAGCACTTAGCAAAATCAACACAATCATAATTTGAATCAACCACGACTCGTGTGCCAAGCACCCTAATGCAATGCGTATATGCCAAAATGCATGGACTCGGAATTCCAAACCAAAACCCTCCTCGAAGGGCCGTAAATCATAATTGTACCACCTATCGCAGGATAAAGTACCAATTACCGAGGTGCCACCTATCATGGGTCAGCACGATTTACTAAAGAGCGTAAATCATAAACGTACCACCTATCACGGGTCAGTACAGTTTATCGAGGTGACACCTATCACGGGTCAACACGATTTACTAAAAGAAAAAGCATAAGTCGTAAGGGTACCGCCTATCACAGGCCAAAGTATAACTTACCGAGGTGCCACCTATCACGGGTCAGCACAACTTACAAAAAAGTAAATCGTAAACGTACCACCTATCACGGGTCAATACAGTTTACCGAGGTGCCACCTATCACGGGTTCAGCACAATTTACCAAATGAAATGCATGAGCATACACTAACTCCATTCACAACAATCGTTAAGTAAATGCAGCTATTAAAAGATTCCCCATTTTTAATACTCATTCAACTTAACGATTTTCACGCCAAACGTTAAGCAAACAGACATATTAAGAGATTCCACAAAACATTACTTAAACCCTAACCAAATTCTTTTCCACACAACCACAAGTAAGTCCCTAAATGCAAACTAATAGTTTGGAAGGAGCCCTTACCTTAACGTTAGCTTTTTCGTTCGATTACGGTACCGTGAGTAAATCCGGTAAATTTCCTGCTCGCAACGCCGCTTCCAAAGTTGGTCCACAAGCACCGTAGCACGGAGGTGAGCAACCTTCCCTTCTATCACTTCTTGAAAGGAGGCTTAGATCTAGATGAAACGGGGAGGTTTGTGTTTGAATCCCTAATACCGTTTTTCTCCGTTTTCGAATCAAAGAGGGAGAATGAAGTTGAGAGATCCTTGTCCTATCACCTACTATCAATTTCGAACTCAAAGGAAAGAAAAGGAAGCAAAAACAAGCAACAATGGAGGAAGGGAGAAATTGAACTTCTTGCGCGAGGCAGTGAGGAAGGAGATGGAAAATTCTGATTTTCTCTCCTTTGTATTTCCTTTCTCTCTTTTTCTTTCCTTTCTACTTCTCTTCTCCTTATTTATTTCTTTTCCTTTTCTTTATATATAAATACAAATATATATATATATATATATATATATATATATATTAATAATAATTAACAAATATCTCCAACTCTTTAGATATTTATTAAATTACTCTTTTACCCAAAACACATTAAACTATTCGTAAAAGATTCACCGCAGTTAATTTAATTTATTTATCGACGAGTAACTCTAATCAGGCATCAAAATATCTTTTTGATCATATAAACTCCAAAATATTAATAACTTTGGCTAAAAAGCCTCCGAGTTCAATACCAAAAATACACTAAAATTCATAAAGTACACTTTAAAATTATGGGTCTTACATCATGTTTGATGTGTTCATAATTAATACTATAAATTTTGAGATGTGTTTGTGTGGATTTTGTGGAAAAAGGAATTGATGTGATTTGGTGTGAATTGTGGATTGAATTTGAGAATATGTTTGAGTATGCTATGTATGGAATTTTAAAATCATTAGAGTTAAATGAGTATTAAAAATGGGGAATCTTTTAATATCTGCGTTTACTTAATGATTATCGTGAAAATCGTTAGAGTTAAATGAGTATTGAAAATGGGGAATATTTTAATATCTGCATTTACTTAATGATTGTTGTGGATAGAGTTATAGTATGCTCATGCATTTCATAGTATATGACGACCGGATGGGCCATGGTGATAGTGGTGACCGGAAGGGCCAAGAGATAATTTCATGTGATTTGTTGGTTTATCTTATCCATGCGGGTATTGTCGTGTCGTGTAAGGTCTGCGATAGACTGCACATTTTTTGTAAATCGTGTTGACCCGTGATAAGTGGGATTAATTGCAAAACCTTTTTGAAACTCAAGTTCTCATGGAGATTGTGTTATAATTGCTAAGTGTGATTGTTTGGATTTATGTGTAAGTGTTGATTGATTTCGAAACCCTTTTAAAAGTTGAATTTTGCTATTTTTCTGTTGTTTTCTGATGTGTCCTCGAATATAGAAGGTTGTATTCGAATACAAACATCCATTTTTTGCTGTTGACTTATCTATAGTCGAATACAAAAGGCTGTATTCGAATACAAACATGTTGTTTTTGGTGCTGACTTATGAAACAACCTTGTATTCGAATACATAAATGCTATATTCGAATACAACAATACAATTTTGTTAAAAACTTCATTTTTCAACTTTGTTTATGCATGTCTAGCTTATGGAAACCCTTTGAAGGTGCATGCTAAGTTGACAGGTTATTTTGTGCATTTAAAAACGTAAGTGTTATGTGTTAATTGTTAATTTCGGTTGGTGACTCCTTATAACTATGGTGGAAATTTGGGCTTTGCCCTCAGATGAAACCACGATCTTCCCACCGGTTAGTACCTTGTGGATGGGAATGTAGTTGGACACACCTGACTGGTGCTGTGTTAGAAAGATCTTGCGGGGCGCGTGAAGATCATTCGGGATGTGTAGTTTTTGTAGAATGGTCAGATTAGGTTGACGTATAGGGACTATATATCTTTCTTTTTGGGTTGTGCTTATTTTAATTTGGAAGACTGTACCTATACCAATATTGTCAACTTGAGATTTTATTTTGAGGGGTTACATGTACCACTTTTTGATGTGATGTGGGGAGTTAAGATTCTTGGGGCAATGCTTTTGTACAGGTGTCTGCCGAGAGTACCCCAAGGATATGAGCTATGTCTGATAGGCCTCATAGCCCATATGTATTTTGATGTTTGAATACTTTGGATTTTGATTTCCAAAACTATTCTGCTGCTTGTAAATATTTTTTGACTTTGTCGTTATGTTACGACTTAAATATTTATCCATAAGTATTTCCTTCTTTATTTCTTTGTTTTTATGAATTTGTTTTGAAAAAAATTACACTCGTGCTGTTAAATATTGGGGTGTTACATGTTGCACAAGGCTACAGTCATCAAGATCACATTAATTACACTGAGCCATTTGCTCCAGTGGCCATGTTAGAAGTTATTTTTATCCTACTTTGTTTTTCTACAAATAATAAATATAACATTATTTCAAATGGATGTTAAAAGTGGTTTATATAAGTGCAGAAGTCTATGTTAAACAACCTATAGATTTTGAAAGTTCTGAATTTTCAAATCATATTTTTAAATTTAGGAAATCTTTGTATGATCTAAAACAAACACCTAAGCCATGGTATGATAAACTTAATAACTTCTTGCTTAAAAATAAATTTGAAAAAGGACAAATAAATAATAAATTTTTCACTACAAGAAAAACCACCATTTGTGGCAGCCAAAAGCCCTCACAAAGGGATAAAAGTAGCCATAACAGGCACATTTGTAGCGGCCAAAGGCAGACACATTTGTGGCGGCCAAAGGCAGCCACAAATAAGCCAGTCACAAAGTTTTATGGCGGCCAAAACGGCCACATAAGCTGGTCTTTTGGTCACCATTTGTGGGTGCTTAAGCCCTCACAAAATTGTGACAGAAAATTCCGCCACAAATTTGTGAAGGCTTAGGCTGCCACAAATAATGAAGTTGATTAAAAAATTCAGAGTTTGTGGGGCCAAAGCCGCCACAAATTCTCCCTTTTGTGAGGACTTAGATCGCCACAAAGGTTGAAACGAATAAAAAAAAATCAATTTGTGAGGGCTTAGGCCACAACAAACTATCCCATTTTTGGCCTCTATGGCTGCCACAAATGTGTGACTTTATTAAAACAAACAATTATTATAAAACTCAAAGTTAATACTAAAAAATGATATTATATATAAAAAATTATTAATATAATTTAAAAATTATAAATTTAAATTAAATTTAAATAAAATAAAAATATAATCTTAATTTTAATTAAATTATTACTACCAAAGAAAATAAAATATTCCAAAATTAATAAATTATGTCATACAAACTAAAAATTAAATACACCATAATTAAATAATAATGTATAATATATTCATACAAAACAAAAATAAAAATAGCAAATATTAGTCGAATACATCAATCATCGTGATAATTCGTTTGATCATTAGCTCCACTACTTCCATCATTATTTGATGGAATATTACCTGACGATAAAAGTCCCTCAAAAGTATTATTAATTGGTGTTGGAGACAACATGGTTTGAAATTGCATTTCATCTTCAAGTACACCACCATTAGTCACATTGGCTAGTGTTGTTGCTAAAAGGAAGAGTTTGGAGGATCATGTTGTTGCTGCAGGAAATTTAGAGGTGGTTGTTGTTGTTAGGAGTATTGATAGTATTGTTGTTGCTGTTGGAACAGTGGTTGTTGCTGCAAGTACTGATGCCTTGAATATTGTTGTTGTTGGTGAGGCGTGAACTATTGATGAAATGAGGAGGAAATAATAATTGTTGTTGTTAAAACTGTTGTTGCTACTGAAATTGTTGTTGCTGCTCTTGAAACTTTTGTTTCCATTTTTCATTTAGTTTATCAATTGATGTTTGTATCAATTGTTGTGTCTTTTCTTCTTGCTTACTTATACATTGTTCCTTTAATTGGTCAACATTGTATGTCGATGAATGATGATATCTATCTGTACTAGCATAAGAAGAAGACATCTCAGTATGAATATATCATGTTGGACCTTTTTCAAATGTTGACGATAAACTACCAGCACCCAACGCACATTCTTTGTACTTGCCACAACTAATGTTCATAAAACTTGTAGTCTCATATTGTTTCCGCTGCACTGTACCAGCTCGTTGAGCAAGAGGAAGAGTAGCCTGATGATCATCCAATTCTTTCATAACTTGTTGAAGTTTTTCCTATATAAAAAATAAAATAAAAATTTAAAATAATTAATTAATATATAATAATTTAGAGAGCTAATTCCCTATAATTAGAATGTATATAGTTAAAGAAATATATATCAATTTAAATATTAATTAAATATATATTTACCTGAATCATTTGTAATAATCCACCAGTATACTCATTTGTTTCAGGATTAACATGAAGATAATGATGTATCTCAACTTGAGTGACCTCTCTTTCAAGTTTTTTTTCCTAAAATATTAAATGTCAAGTTTAATTGGCGAAATATAATAATTAATTGAATATAAATAAATAGATATATATTAATAGTAATTAGGCACAATTGCTCATGTGGTCCCTTAATTTAATTTTAGATAATATTTCACTCATTTATTTTTTCCCCAATTTTGTCATTTATTTAATTTTATATAAAAATTAAAAAATATAAAGAATAAAAATATGTGTTTATTTGAAGATTTGAGTTATAAATTGGATGAAATTTGCATTACATTGAATATGATTAATTTTATGAGTTTTGTTCAAAACTTTTGATGAATTTTTGTAAAAAAATGATAACATTTTTAACATTTTAAAATACAAAAGATCAAATTGTTTACTTATAATTAAATAAAGGACCAAATCAGAAAGAAAAAAAAAATAAAGGAATGAAGTATTATATGAAATTAAGTTAAGAGACTGGATGAGGAGTTATGCATAGTAATTACCATGTAATATTTAATTTCTCCAGCACACATGGAACCTCCCTTGTGAGTATTGGTACCCCTCTCAGATTCTCTATTAATCTTTGTTTTTTCTCTTTTATGTTTCTAAGCATATGCGTTCTATTTCCTTCACAAAGCACTCCAAACATTTTTACCAATCCAATTTGGCCGTTTTTCCTCGCTCTTATTATGTGCGTACGCCAACATAGATGACACACGCTTGGAAAAATGATGGTCAAAAGAAGGCAAAATTGCACCATTATGCTCTCTTCTCCAAGTACATTTTGTCTATTGTTTGTTTAAATTAAAAAAATAATTCAATTAAGCATGCAAATGTATACTTAATAATAAAATATTTTAATTTAATCACTTAGTTTAAAATAGTGAAAAAATTGATCAACTTCATTAAATCGAGGTGTCTTATCCTCTTTTATCCCACCCCAAGACAACCATAGTTTTTATATTTCTCTTGTATGACTTCAACAATTGTCTTTGGAGATGATTTAAAAGGAAGATATCTTCAAAGTAATATATATATATATATATATATATATATATATTTCACGTAATTAATTTATTGTCTTCGTCATGTTTGCGTCATTTGATGAGTAAATTAAGTCACTGCCTTCATCATTCTCTAATTCTTCTAGTTTTTATTCATCAATTTCTTCTCTAATGTTTGACTCATGACAAAGTTGACTAATAGTTTTGTAACGTCCCAAATTTTTTGATTCAAATATTACTTAAAAATATTTATTTTCTTTTAGAAACAACAATAATTTTTTTTTCTTATGAATAATTCATCATGTAAAAATTTGAAGATGCGTTAGAAAATGACTTGATATATTTTTTTTTTTAGAAGAAGATAATGCAATTTGATAAAATATTATTCATTTATTTATTTGCAAAATTAATATTCCAATTGTTAGATCAATATTTATTTATGCTCCAAAATAAATTAAATTCTCTTTAAATGAATTTCAAAAGAAACAATGTTGACTGAAATTAAGGACATTCAATAGGAATAAAATCTCACTTCCACATTTTTATCATAAAGTTAATAATGACGAGTAAATAACTTTACAATGTACCACAAAACTTTTAGTAATATAAAACATTATTTTTAAATAAAAGTCTCATTTTTCCACGCGCGTGCACCAACCAAACATCATTCATGCAACTCAACTCTTTGAGATCATTAGTACCTAAATGTTGGTGTAAGGGGTCAGTTCATCCCACAACAAAATTAAACCAAATAATAAAATAACAACCATAAAATATGAATATAAAATCCTTTTGTAATAAAAGATTTAAATAAATTGATTATCAAATAGTTCTCAAAGATATATCAAAAGTCATAAAATGTATCTAAATAAGTAACAACCGTATAGCAAATAGTTAAATCAAAATAAAAATAAAACTAAAATGTATATAAGTTATGCATGCTCCTAACTAAACATATATGATCCGGATATAACCAGCCACATAGGCGTCCACACAGAAGTCACCCATACCAATGGGGAAAATTAAACCAGCCACACAGGCGTCAACAAAGATGCATATGATATGTCATGAAATGATAATGATGCTCAAAATGTACAAGTCACCACCCACTTAAATATTCACACACATCATCAGCCTCTTAGGCAATCCACAAAGATAACAATAATTAAAACACAATTCACCAGCCACTTAGGCAACCACAAAGACAACAAATATTTAAAACACAAATCACCAGCCACCTAGGCAACCACAAATATAATTACATTTAAAACACAAATCACCAGCCACTTAGGCAACCACAAAGACAAGATATTTTAGATTGAACTTTTTTTAATCACATAAGACATTAAATTTATATTCTCATGGATGTTCATAGTTATAACTCAATAACTTCAACACATCAAATATGCACGTGAACAAATATCTCAAAATCACCATTTTCATTTTAATAATTCTCAAGATTTCGATTTGACTACATGTTATTGATAACCATTAAAACTCATATCACCAAGAATACAATAGCAACATAAATTTCGTTCCTTTCACTATAAAGTTTTCAGCATTCTAAAAATAGACTATTCATTAATGCATACAATAATCAATTTTCTCATATTATTAAATTTAAAGAAATATAAAATTCTCATCAATTTCCTCAAGACACATATATTGTTCATAAAAGTCAAATTTTGAATTTAAAATACTCAAAGGTCAACAAATAAAATCAAATACATCGTAATAAACATATTACTAATTACATCATTATAAAAATTATAACTTCATAATTATATACTCCAAACATGTAAAACAGTAAACATTTTCACTACAAACATATTTATCAAGGAATAATAATAAAATATAACTCTATAATTAAGTTCATCAAGATAGATGCATTACTCAAAAGAGACAATCAAAACATTATAGTTAATTTCTTTACGATAAAAATAAAATCAACATTTTTCTTTTAAGACATCCAGACATCATATCAATATCCTACGAACTGCTAATTTAATATCTAGCCTAACTCTGCATGGGGAAAAGCCCTTACCTTAGACGCTTTCCTTCCACGCAACACTATATATACCGCGAAAAACCTCATAAAGATGAAGGAACAAAAGCTTAGAGCTTCCACAAAAAGAGAGGTAATATGTGGGTGGTTGTTTGAGTGACTTAAACAAATATTTGAGATAAACAAAATATAATGTTGGCAATGGAGAGTGAAGCTGAATAGAGAAAGAGAATAATTTTTCTCATTTAAATTAATTGCACACATCAATGAGGTATTCAATTGAAATAATATTATTCAATGACCAACCGTTATGAATTAATTGGCATTCATGTACTTACTCTTGTTACACATTTGAGTGGATGTGAATTAGAAAACACACGGTTCTATGATTAAATGCTATTAAAATAAAATATAGTGTGAACGATTAAATTTTTGACCAAAATTGACTTGGTCATTGTTCACTTTAAAAAATACTCCTATTAGTTTTAATTAATTACTAACAAAACCCCAACAACTAATTAATTAATTAATATAAATGTACTTCATCAAATAATTAAAATTAAAGGAACAATTACTTTATTATTGTCACACTAAATTAATTAAATAAAATATACAAATAAAATTGAGGATTTTCACTAACTCTATTATCTCTAAAATGAGTACTTATTTGGTCGTAAATAAAATTAACAAACCATATAAATTTTATAAATTCCAATTTAATTTAATAATTCAACTAATATTTTATCAACTAAAATAAATCAAGCAACACAAAAATACCACTCACACATAACAAAATAAAACAAACATATTTAAAACATCAATTTCATGATTATCAAAACTAATTAAATAAAAAGATGCAGAATAGTCTATTTAGAAGATAATCACATCATAAATCATTCTCATTCTCATGTAATTGTCACGCCAAAATAATTAAATAAAAATAAAAGTTATAATTATTCAGGTAAAATAGAGAGTGGTAATTTTTAATTTATTTTTTTACATATAGAATAAATTATTAATTAAATAATAAATTATGAAAATTACTAAAAGATACATATATAATATATATGAAAATATTGGGGTGTTACAAGTTTCATCTCCAAAGTCACTGCCTTCATGATCCAAATTTGACATATCAGCTATTTGATATGCAACTTCTTCATTTTGATCTCCTTCATCCTTTGATTCCGCTTGTTGGTCTTGTTTTGATTGCAGCACACTAACCTTGTTTGCTTCTGATTGTTGATTGATAAGGAACATAATACACTTGTCTTACATTATAGGCCATGGCAAATGGATCAAATAGTGGATATTTTTTTCTCAAACGAATGTCTAAAGTGTTGGATATTAAATTGATCTTAGTTCCTCTACTAGATAGATCAAACCACTTACAGTAAAGCAACACCACTATTTTCACTTAATTTGGGAATGTATAATCAATTTCATAAATATGTTCAATTATGTCGTAGAAGTCTTCTACTACACCACTATTAGACAAACTTTTCATACAAACTCCACTACTAATTGTTTATTTTCCTTTGGTCTAAGATTCGATGTGAAATTTGTATCCATTGACAAAATTGGTGTGCCATTCTTTGAAGCTTCTACTCTGGCCCATAGATAAGTGCCTCAAGTGGATGTCAATAGGAGTTAGTTCTTTGAGATGTACTTGTTATTGAAACCATGACGGAAAATTTGAATGTATATCAATATAAGATTTTCCTAAAGTTAAAAATGCCCTGATCGATGAACATATGTTGTTTATTAAAATTAAAATATTACATATGGTCAATATCAATTTAAATATATTAATTAAAGATCAAGAAGGATTTAAAATGTATTCAATGTATGGTTTAACTTCAGTGCAGTTAATCAAAACGTGAACATTTACCGCATTAAATACTTTGTCACTTGGCCAAAAAATCGGAAAATCCCTACCAACATCATGACCAGACATGCAAAAAACTGATAAAGCATGTGGGCGACGTATAACACTATCAGTTTCATTTCTTCCGTTAACTGGTGACAGGGTTTTATTGTTGAAATAATGAGAACAAAAGTGTGTTGTTTCACAGTGTAGGTAAGATGAACAAATTGAGCCCTCAACTCTAGCTTTATTTTTCACCGATGTTTTGAATAACCCATGAATCTATAATATAAATGTGATGTACAATAAGTTCGATGTATATATATGTATTGAAAATCATGTATGTATATGTATATACATACATGATTTTCAATAGGAAGTAAACACTCTAAAAATATATGACAATCATGACTATTCATCCTATGCATCTTCCCATTTTCTACATCAGCACATCTTGCTAAATTAGAATAATAACCGTCAGACGTCTTCAACTCTTTGATCCAACGATAAACCATGATGCCTTCCAGTCGAATTTTAAAGTAAATGCTTTTATGTCTTCATACAAATAAGACAAACCAATTTTCCATAGGTCCCCTATTGTGACAACATCCCATAAGTGGGGAATTCATTAATGGTCCACATCAAAACAACTCTCATCATAAAATTGTGTTCGAGTAATATCATATATCAAGACACCACACCAAAAACCTCTTCAAATTGTAAAAAAAAAAAAAAAAATAGAAATACTAGTTGTAGGATTAGAAGGACCTAATATCACAACAACCAAGAACATATAAGGTTTAGACATATACATATCAGGAGGAAGATTGTAAGGAGTTACAATAACAAGCCAACAAGAATAATGAGTCGACGATGCTTGTATATAAGGCGTAAATCCGTGTGAGGATAATCCAAGTCTAACAATGCGTGGATCTGACGCAAAATCAAAATGCATTTTTATCAAAGTGTTTACATGCCTGACCATCAGACGAATGTCGCAACTCACATGTTTTCCTCGTCATCTTTAGTGCAGTTTGCATTGATGTAAACATTCTCTGCAATTTTGATACAATAGATAGATAAAACATTGATTTCCATTGAATTGATTTTCCCTTACTTCCCCTAGGGTTATTCCTTTGACGATACCTTGGTTGTTGACAAAACTCATATTCAACTAAGTTGGCATCATTTATACCAAATTCGTTGTCATAATACAACATCTAACCTTTAACACAACAATCAATCCTCTTAACACCCAATCCTAACTTTGACACTAATCGTTTAGCATCGTAATAACTTTGTGGTAAACCATCTCTAACAGGTGTTGCATCTAGCATCATTTTAGTCATCAAATCTAAAACTAAATCAGGAACACGAAACTTAGACTTTAGACCTAAAAGTTTAATACACACTGATAACTTTGAGTTTTAAGATCCTTCAAACAACAGTTTATTTGTCTTTTTCCAAAGACCATAAAATCTCTAAGCTTCTACATTTGGAAGTCCATCAGTATTATCATATTGATCTTCATTGAATGACAAATTAGCCCCAACAACATCCGAAATCATATCATTCATCACCTCAAAATGTTGATAGTTATAATAATCTACATCTAACATGTTAGTACTACTTGAAGGACCTATGTTATTCTCCACACATGTACTAGTATTAGGCATCATCAGAGACTCTTCCCAATTATTAGTTAAAATCCAATAGTTAGGCAAAAATTTATCTTCATATAAATGCACTCTTATTTCATCTTCACTCTTAAACCGTCTGCATCAACATAAATGTAAGTATAGAAGTACGCCTAAGAGGGGGGTGAATTAGGTGTTAGTAAATTTTAGTGTTTTTAGTGATATGGTAGTTTGAATTTTCTGAGTTTAATAAAGTGTCTACTAATAATAAAGTGCATTAAATAAATGAACACTTTAGATTTATCTTGGTTCCCCTTATAACCAAGGGTACGTCCAGTCCTCTTGCACACCACAAGTGATTGATCCACTAATTGTCAGAAAATGTACAACTCCCACCCTGGGATTCTTGCTACAAACTTCTAACAACACTTCTACGATAGCACACCACTATCTTAGATGAAACTACTTTTAGGAAAGTACTACTTTCCTTTACAAGTGATACAATATGGTTTGAATAAGAATAAGGAGAGGTATATTGATAAGGAAAGTACTTGAGAACCTTATTGAATGATATGAAAATGAAATGCAAGTACTTTGTAAAAAATCAGAATTTTGTTCAAAGTTGTTAAAGGTATTGATTCAAGGATTGTGTATGCTTTGATCTGAAGTTATGGGGTATTTATACTCCATAAACATCTCTTCAGATTCGTGGCCATTGATCCAAGAGGTTTGATGAAGAAATCCAAGAGATTCGTGGCCATTTTCCTTCTTTTTGATCATGTCAAAAGGGGGAGAAAAGTTGGTATTTTTGTTGCATTACAAACCTTGTAGGTACTTAAACAATTTTTCAATTAATCACATACAACGGGGGAGTATACATCTATTACGGGGGAGCAATGATTCAAATTATACAATCTCTCCACAACAACAACATTTTGTCATAATCAAAAAGGGGGAGAATGTAAACTACATGTTTTTGATGAAGACAAAGATCACCAATTATGGTCAATACAACAAGATTAAAAAGAAGATCAAATATCTTCATTAATAAGCTTCAAATCCATACATTAGATGATAAAATGTAAAGGTATATGATACAAACCAATATTTCAATTACATGAGAACAAGTCATATTTATATATGCATTTAAAGCATTTTTCAAAAGTCAAAACAACATTAACAAAGTCTTAGAAATCATATTTTTGACAAAATAAATAAGTGTATTCGAATACAACATCTTGTATTCGAATAAAATGCAAGTCAGAAGCAAAAATCTCAAAGTTGTATTCGACTACGACTATGTGTAGTCGAATACACTTCAAGTCAGTGGAAAATTTTCACTAATCTGTATTCGACTACACCAATGTGTATTCGAATACAAGGTGTAATTTTTGATTATTTTTGAACGTTACAAAGAGGTGTATTCGAATACACATATCTTGTATTCGAATACAACTGGAAACAATGCAATTTTTCAGATCTGGAATGGCTCTAGAACATTGTATTTTTTCATCAAACCTCTTGGATCAATGGCCACGAATCTGAAGAGATGTTTATGGAGTATAAATACCCCATAACTTCAGATCAAAGCATACACAATCCTTGAATCAATACCTTGAACAACTTTGAACAAAATTCTGATTTCTAAGACTTTGTTAATGTTGTTTTGACTTTTGAAAATGCTTTAAATGCATATTTAAATATGACTTGTTCTCATGTAATTGAAATATTGGTTTGTATCATATGCCTTTACATTTTATCATCTAATGTATGGATTTGAAGCTTATTAATGAAGATATTTGATCTTCTTTTTGATCTTGTTGTATTGACCATAATTGGTGATCTTTGTCTTCATCAAAAACATGTAGTTTACAATAAACAACATAGACATCCTATCCCCTTCATCTTCGATATTTTTTACACTCTTGTAGAATTGAAAAACTCTTTAACCTTATTAGCAAAACGTTGTTTAAGACCCTTCCTTTCAGGGAAATTCCTATCGTACATCAAACTATGGTCTATATCCGTATATGTGTATATATTCATATATGTTTATTCTGAAAATTAAATAAATTTTACATGATTGATAATAAGATCAATGTTTTATATATAAATTGCTTTATTTTCAAAAGTATTATTTTGTTATTAATATCTACAAATTACTAAATAATAAATTATGACATACTTTATATGTCAATTAAGGGTGCATTTACAAATAGTATAATAAATTTTTAAATGATATTTAATGAACTTTTCATAAAATAAGTCCTTATAAATAAAAATAGAGATTATAAAAGTATATAAATTTTGTGTACGAACTCAACTACAACTCTTTGTAATGACTAACAACAAATATTAATATCATTAATTTTAATTATGTTTTTTTTTTAAAAATAGTTATATTAAAATAATAAGTTTTACATTTGTTTTAAATTTGTATTTATCATATATCATGTAAACAACATAATTTATATATTTTTGGACATATTTAATTGCATTTCGAATGATGAACTTTTTATGTACATTAAAAATAATATAAAAATATTTTATAGGCTAAATCAATCAATCAAGTCCACTATGAAAGTATTGATCACCACAAATTTAATTTTTTTCTCCCATAATTATGTAACCGTTTTTCGCTTTGAACGAGTTTTTTCTGCCACAAATAACAATCAATTTAAATTTTAATATGTGTGAAAATTTTCTCAATAGTTTGTGAGAGTTTTTTTCAATTAAAAAATATTTTTTTAATTTACCACAAAATAAATATTTTTTTTTTAATATTTTAAACATATATTTTAGAAGTATTATTGAGAGAAATAATATTTTTATATTTAAATCTTATCTTAAATCAACTTAATAATATCAAGAGTTGTCAATTAAGTTAATATTTAAAACACACCGAAATATAAAAATAATATCCCTGGTAATAATACTACAAACTTAATTCTAAAAATATAAAATTTTGTTTTGAAAGTATTAAATATGATTGAATCTCGAACCAAACGCATATTATCTAGAGCATTCCAGGTCACCCGAGAACTCAAGAGTGTTTGAGAACTTTCAAGAACTGGCGACAAAATGAATTAATAAACTAAACGCATTTTCTCGAAAATACAATACTATTCATCTCTCTTATTTATATACCCTGTCTATGCAGACAATGTGATTCACACTCAACATCATAACAATAACAATTGATTTCCAAATTGCATTGTAAATTTATCGAGTTCTCAATTTCATCCAAAAGAGAAGAGAAAAATGTCGCTGATTCCAAGTTTCTTTGGTGGCCGAAGGAGCAACGTTTACGATCCGTTCTCCCTCAACGTTTGGGATCCCTTCAAGGATTTTCCATTTTGCAGTTCCGTTTCTGCCTCATTCCCTGAACTGTCTCGTGAGAATTCTGCGTTTGTGAGCACACGTGTGGACTGGAAGGAAACACCAGAAGCACACGTGTTTAAGGCTGCTCTTCGTGGACTGAAGAAGGAGGAAGTGAAAGTTCAAATTGAAGATGATAGGGTTCTTCAGATAAGTGGAGAGAGGAGCGTCGAGAAAGAGGACAAGAATGATGAATGGCATCGCGTTGGAACGTAGCAATGGTTGTAAGATTTATGAGTCACATATGTAATTAATTAATAAAGTGTGTTAGGGTCATTATATAATTAGCCAATAAACTAGGGGTCAAATAATATAAAATAGTTTATGGCTAAAGAGCATAATAGTTATGAAAAATTAATAGTGTAGATACCAGGCAGTTTCTAATTTAATGAGGAGCTGAATTGGAAATACTGCAATTTGGGATATAACTAATAATAGTTATATATAGGGGTAATGGTCCCCAAGGCAAACACAACAAGACAATTCAGTTTCACAAAACCCTAAAAGAGAAAACTCTCTGGTTGTCTCTATCCCCATCAAGAGAGCAAGGTCTTCAGGGTGTTTTGCTGAGGAAGATCACCCAACCCATTGGCTCTATCATCATCATCCCAGGATTTCATCAATGACAATTCCCACAGGTACGTTTCCGCCTTTGGTTATTCATCATGTAATTGGCATGGATCGTTGATCATAATGCTATTTAGGGTTTACCAACAGTTGGTATCAGAGCCTACCATGCTTAATTCATGATGAAATTCGGTTATTGTCTGTGTTTTAGGAATCAATTTGGGAACTTGGATATATATATATATATATATATATATATATATATATATATATATATATATATATATATTATGGAATCCATATCTTTTTTGTTTCCGGTTATATTTTCTGTGTTGATATGCCATTGATGGTTCACTATAAAGATTTCCTATAATTGTTGATTGTTTTGGATGATTGGAACAATTAATGAATCGTGAACAATGCCATGAAATTCTGTTCAATATTTTGTTTTATTGCCATGGCTTATTGTTTCGTCGTATATGCATCAATTTGTTTCATTCAATCGATTTACCAAATCGATTGACGCCAAACTTATTTCAAAAGAAGCTAATAGATTGTGTCAATCGATTGTATATGTCCCAGACCAAGTTCAATTTGAAACTTATTTTGTCAAATCGATTTGCCCAATCGATTTATTAATACTGGTTTGGCTCTATGACTTTCACAATCGATTGTGTCAATCGATTTAAACAATAAAATTAAAGTTGTGATTGGATCAATCGATTTGCCAAATCGATTAGCTTGCAAGGCATGCTACTGACTTGCACAATTTAATTTCAGTAAATATGCCAATCGATTTGCCTAATCGATTTAAGCAATCAGTTTAGTCTTTGTGATTTAAACAATCGATTTGCCTAATCGATTTAAGCAATCAGTTTAGTCTTTGTGATTTAAACAATCGATTTGCCTAATCAATTTAAGGCTAACTAGCCCTCTGACTTGCACAATTTATTTTCTAATAAATGTACCAATCGATTTGCCTAATCGATTGATAACATGCTTGATTTTTGAAAATGTGCAAATCGATTTTGCCAATCGATTGATTTATCACAGACTACAAATACATATTATATGCGTGTTATTTTTTTTTGATAATTATCATTTTTTTTATGAAACAAAATTATCAAATACTAATGAAACACAGTTTATATTAGTGAACAATATTTTTTTTAAAAAAATATTGTTTTATTTGGATATAATGAATATATGTTCAAGTCAAGTTTGACATTTTGAATGAGTTAATTGAAACTTGACGTCGCCAAAGTGACCTCTCTTGTCTAAATTGCTCATAAAGAGTGTCAAGTGGCTGTGTATATGTTTATTCATGCGGGTATTGACCGGCCCAAAGGAAGGTTAATATTTGGCAAAATTACATGTACACCTGCAATGATAAATGTGTGACAATTATTTGGTATACATGTGAGCAGTAAATCAGCCCAAAGGAAGGTTTATTGTTTGACATGTCTTATTGTCAATAGTTGATCGTTGCAACAAGAGTACCACTAGCAGTTGGTGTTACTGTCCAAAGACTTGACACCAATGGTGCACTGGGTATCTTCACATGGGTTAAACTCCATGATTTGAACATATGTATTTATTTATTGATTTATTTTCCTATATTATGAGTTTCTAAGTTTCGTCCTTTATTTAATTCACAACATCTATTGCTTCCATATCTGGAAATTTGAGTTCTATTCCTGTCCTTAATGGAACAAATTTTAAGGAATGGGAAGAGAACATTCTGATTGTTCTTGGCTGCATGGATCTAGACCTTGCATTAAGAATTGATCGACCCCCTACTCCTAAGGACTCTAGTTCTTCTGAGGAAAAATCAGAGTATGAGAAATGGGATCGCTCAAATCTCATAAGTCTCATGATCATAAAGCGTGGCATTCCTGAGGTCTTTAGAGGTGCTGTCTCGGATGAGGTAGTTACAGCTAAAACTTTCCTTGTTGAGATGGAAAAACGCTTTGAAAAAAGTGATAAGGCTGAAACAAGTTCTTTGCTTCAGAATTTAATTTCCATTAAGTATCAAGGCAAGGGAAATATAAGAGAGCACATTATGATGATGTCCAACATTGATTCTAAGCTTAAAGGACTAAAGATTGAGTTGTCAGATGACTTACTCATTCATTTAGTATTGCTGTCTCTTCCTGCGCAATTCAGTCAGTTTAAGGTGACTTATAATTGTCAAAAGGAGAAATGGACTCTTAATGAGCTCATTTCATTATGCGTGCAAGAAGAGGACAGGCTGAAGCAAGATAGGACTGAAAGTGCTCACTTTACTAACATCTCCAAAGACAAGGGCAAAAGGAAAAGAATTGAGGAGCCCAAGAAGAAAACTGCTGCTAAGGGTCCAGAACAAAAGAAGCAGACTAAGGATAACAACTGCTTCTTCTGCAGAAGTCCTGGACACGTGAAGAAGGATTGTGCCAAATATCACGCTTGGCGTGTTAAGAAAGGTATGATTCTGTCTTTGGTCTGTTCTGAGGTTAATTTAGCTTCAGTACCTGGAAACACTTGGTGGTTAGACTCTGGTGCAACTACTAACATCAGTGTTTCAATGCAGGGTTGCCTGAACTTCCGAAAGCCTAGTGATACTGAAAAATGCATCTATGTAGGAGATGGGAAGAAGGTAGAAGTTGAAGCCATAGGAAAATTTAGATTATTATTAAGTTCCGGTCATTATTTGATTTTAGAAGACACTTTTGTTGTACCGTCATTTAAACGGAATTTGGTCTCTATTTCTTATTTGGACAAATCAGGATATTATTGTTTATTCGGGAATAAAGAATTTACTTTGCCTTTAAATTCGAATATTGTTGGAACTGGTTTACTTTCTGGTTATGATAATCTTTAGGCTTAATTGCACTTTTGGTCCCCCTATTATAGGTGAAAATTGAAAGTAGTCCCTCCATTTTGTTTGTCCCCAGTTTTAGTCCCCTAAACTGAATTTGAGGCCAAATCAGCATGAGGTGTCATTTTTTTAATGACGTGTCAAGAAATAACTGACGTGGCAGACGCTGACGTGGAATAAATTTATTATTATATTATTTTTAATTAAAAAATATAATTTTTATTTTTAAAAATCATTTTAATTATTGTTAAATATTTTTAAAAACATAATTAAATTGTTAATATTATATTAAATTAAAATGAATCTGCAGAACCCTAACAATAATCAAAAGCCCCAAATCATCCAAATCAAAAGCCCCAAATCTTTGAACCTAAAGCCCCAAATCTTTGAATCCAAATCGTTTTCTTCATCAGCTAATAAAATCTTATTTAGTTTTCTTCATCAGTTAGTTAAACATACTCATTAAATAACCTATGAACGTTGAGGTCATTTTCACGCAGTTTTGGACCAGTGCTATACCACCCCACGACATGCTCCTTCGCTGTAAACAATGTTTGATTAGATCAGATATTGAATAGAGAGAATGATACAAGAAAATGAAAAGCTACCAACTCATACCATTTATTCTCTTAAACATGGAAAACATTGCTTCGTGGTAATTGTGGTCGAGAAACCAAATGCTAGGGTCCTTGTCATCTTCTTCAAAGGGCACTGTTGATTAGACAACCAATTAGTGAGAGATATACATTTCACTTATTTTATTAGCTGATAATATTTCTAAATCATAAATAGATGATGAAGAAAACGATTTGGATTCAAAGATTTGGAGCTTTAGGGTTCAAAGATTTGGGGCTTTTGATTTGGATGATTTGGGGCTTTTGATTATTGTTAGGGTTCTGCAGATTCATTTTAATTTAATATAATATTAACAATTTAATTATGTTTTTAAAAATATTTAACAATTATTAAAATGATTTTTAAAAATAAAAATTATAGTTTTTAATTAAAAATAATATAATAATAAATTTATTCCACGTCAGCGTCTGCCACGTCAGTTATTTCTTGACACGTCATTAAAAAAATGACACCTCATGCTGATTTGGCCTCAAATTCAGTTTGGGGGACTAAAACTGGGGACAAACAAAATGGAGGGACTACTTTCAATTTTCACCTATAATAGGGGGACCAAAAGTGCAATTAAGCCTAATCTTTATTTGTTGGAAACTGTGGCTAACTATAATGAAACCTTGAGTGTGGAATCACGTGGTACTAAGCGAAAAATTGACAATTTCAATTCAGGAGTGCTTTGGCACAAGCGTCTAGGTCACATCTCTAGAAACAGAGTTGAACGACTTGTGTCAGATGAAATTTTAGATTCCATTGACTTCACAGACTTTAACGTTTGTGTAGCATGCATTAAAGGAAAACAAACTAAAGATAAGAAATTAGGCGCATATAGAGTTACAAACGTCTTAGAATTGATACACACGGAAATCTGTGGGCCATTTTCAACTCCTTGGAATGGTCAACAAAATTTTATATCATTCATAGACGATTATTCTAGATATGCCTACCTTTACCTAATTCACGAAAAGTCTCAATCAATAAACGTGTTCAAATCCTTTAAGGCAGAAGTTGAGAATCAACTTAATAAAAGAATTAAAAAGGTCAAATCTGATCGTGGTGGTGAATACTACGGCAGATATGACGGTTCAGGTGAACAGCGTCCGGGACAATTTGCCAAATACCTAGAGGAATGTAGAATCGTCCCATAATACACTATGTCGGGATCACCCAGCATGAATGGTGTAGCTGAAAGACGAAACAGGACTCTTAAGGATATGGTAAGGAGTATGATTTGTCATTCCACCTTGCCAGAGTCACTCTGGGGAGAGGCATTAAAAACAGCAACATACATTCTTAATAGAGTACCAACTAAGGCAGCGGCTAAAACACCTTATGAGCTTTGGATTGGGCGTAAGCCTAGCCTGAAGCACCTTCATGTTTGGGGATGTCCAGCTGAGGCAAGGCCTTATAGGCCGAATGAAAAGAAATTTGAACCCCGAACAATTAGCAGCTATTTTATAGGGTACTCAGAAAAATCAAGGGGCTATAAATTTTATGATCCTAATTTGAGAATAATTTTTGAGACGAGAACGGCGACGTTCTTTGAGGATATTGAGTTTGGGGAGAAGATTAAGGTTAAAGATTTTGTCTTTGAGGAAGAATCGGTAACAATTCCAAAACTGATTCTTCCACCAGTTGACTTTCCCATTATTGAACAAACTCAAGATGATTTGGTTGTTAAGGAAGAACAAAATCCAGATCAAATTCAAGATCCTCAAGAACAAGTGCCTCAAGAGCCAGCTCCATTGCGGAGATCCACTAGAGAAAGGAAAAATGCTATTTCGGATGATTATGTAGTATTTATCAATGAGGTAGAGGAAAATGTTGGCATGACGGAAGACGATCCGATCAACTTTCATCAAGCCATGCAAGATTCCCATTCAGATAAGTGGATCGAAGCAATGAATGAGGAGTATAAGTCTATGCAAGACAATTCAGTTTGGGAACTCATCCCATTACCTGAAGGAGTGAAACCCATTGGTTGCAAATGGATTTTTAAAACCAAGAAGGATTCCAATGGTAATGTGGAGAGATATAAGGCACGTCTTGTAGCTAAGGGCTATACTCAAAAGGAAGGGATTGATTATAAAGAGACTTTTTCTCCGGTTTCATCGAAGGACTCTTTAAGAATAATCATGGCGTTTGACCTATCATAATGCGTTTGACCTGTCATAATGAAAGGATAATCATCAAGTTGCAAATGAAGGACACATCGAAATTGAGAAGTATCAGAATGAATGTTGGCAGTAGATGTAGGATAATTATTTTTGAGTTTGTGCATAATTGCGAAGTATGTAAGAAATTTTCTAGTGAAGAGTGTATTTGAGGTTTTAGGCATGAGACAAATGTAGACCTTGATATGTGAATTAAATTCAAGTTAGATTTTGTTGGAAATGTGACTCTTGAAATGAAGTACTAAACTGAAAATAAGGTTGTGTGTCCTAAGTAGTATAGTCTTTGGCATGATTTCAAAAATATTTGAGGAAGCTTGGATCACCAAGCAGATATGGGGATAGAATAATTAAAGTTATAATTAGAATAACATACTGATGAGAACACTACGGTTTGACGTAGTTGTAAGACTAAAGAAAAATCAAAGATTTGTGGACAATGGAGAAATTTAGGAGTCCTCAACTGTAGTGATTGTTTTGTGCTCAGTGTGTTGGTGTCATACTTAGTGTTTCGGTTTGGTACCAAATGGATGTTTTGTACCAAGTGAATGCAAATGAGGCTATGTGACATAGCTTTGGAAAATTGTACTTCGTCGATAGGATCAAAGTTATAGGAAAATAAGAGAAACTCAGTGGACTTTGAGAAGATTATTGACCGCTTGTACATTAGGATAACCTCAAGTGTAAGTCACAAGGAGCGCTATTACCGTTCGATTAAGATAGTCTAAGCCACTATCATGGTTGTTGGCTATTTATTGACAAATTGAGGGACAGATCATCCTTAATCTCTTGTTGATAGTAGACAAAATATCTTTATTTGTAGAAAACTTTATCTGTCAATTGAGTTGTGACGAGAGTAGATATTTTTATCAAAATGGTTTGAGAAGTGACGATTTTCATAAATATCTAGATATTTAGATATTTATTGGTTTAGGTTTAGTTATTATTATATATATATATATTATATATATATATATATATATATTATATATTATATATTATTATTAGTAGTAATATTATAAGTAATATATATGTAATGTAATATATATGTTTCTAAGTGATATATGTAAACAAGAGGAAAGGAAAAGAGAAAACATAAGTGTTTCCCTCCCTGTCTCGCGAGTTCGCGCTTTTCTTCCTTCTTGCTTCTCCTTTCTTTTTCTTCCTTTTGCTTCAAGAAAAGAAACCCAAGGCCTGGTGGGTGAGAAGACAAGGATTTCTCAGCTTCATTCTTCCTCTTTGATTCGAAAACGAAGAAAAACGGTGTTAGGGGTTTTCAAAACCGTTAAACGCAAACCTCTGTGTTTCGTCTAGATCTAAGTTTCGTTTCGCAAAGAGATAGAAGGGAAAGATGCTCACCTCCACGCTACGGTGCTAGTGAACTAACTTTGGAAGCAACGTCGCGAGCAAAGATTTTATCGGAATTACTCGCGGTACCGTATTCGCTCTTTAAAGCTAACGTTAAGGTAAGGGATCCTTCCAAACTTTTAGTTTGCATTTAGGGATTTATCTGTGGTTATGTGGAAAAGAAATTTGTTAGAGTTGAAGTGTTGATTTGGGGAAAATGAATTTAATGCTTTTATGGGTGAAATTTTAGAGTTGGGTTTTTGGTGATATTGATGAGTGTTTTGTGGAAAATGAATTGAACTCATTTATGTGTGGTTTTTGAGAAAATGAAATTTTATATGTTTGAGTGGTGGGATGTGATGATTTGTGGTTGTCGTGTTTGACTTGTTCATAACTAATAACTTATAAATTTTGAGATGTGTTTGTGTGGATTTTGTGAAAAAATGAATTGATGTGTTTTGGTGTGAATTGTGCATTGAATTTGAGAATATTTCTGAGTATGTTCTGTGTGGATTTTGAAAATCATTGGAGTTAATCGAGTATTAAAAATGGGGAATCTTTTAATATCTACGTTTACTTAATGTTTGTCGTGAGAATTGTTAGAGTTAAATGAGTATTAAAAATGGGGAATCTTTTAATATCTGCATTTACTTAATGATTGTTGTTCGAATTGTTAGAGTTAAATGGGTATTAAAAATGGGGAATCTTTTAATATCTACATTTACTTAATGATTGTTGTCCGAATTGTTAGAGTTAAATGAGTATTAAAAATGAGGAATCTTTTAATATATGCATTTACTTAATGATTGTTGTCTGAATTGTTATAGTTAAATGAGTATTAAAAATGGGGAATCTTTTAATATCTGTATTTACTTAATGATTGTTGTCCGAATTGTTAGAGTTGAATGGGTAATAAAAATGAGGAATCTTTTAATATCTGCATTTACTTAATGATTGTCGTCCAAATTGTTAGAGTTAAATGGGTTTTAAAAATGGGGAATCTTTTAATATCTGCATTTACTTAATGATTGTTGTCCGAATTGTTAGAGTTAAACGGGTATTAAAAATAGGGAATCTTTTAATATCTGCATTTACTTAACAATTGTCATGGATAGAGTCTGAGTATGCTCAGGCATTTCATAGTACGTGGTGCCCGGATGGGCCACGAGATGATTCCATGTGATTTGCCGATTCATCTTATCCTTGCGGGGATTGTCGCGTCGTGTAAGGTATGCGATAGACTGCACGTGTTTAGTAAATCGTGCTGACCCGTGATAGGTAGCACGTCGGTAATTTAGTACTTCGGCTTGTGATAGGCGGTACAATTATGATTTACGGCCCTTCGAGGAGGGTTTTGGTTTGGAATTCCGAGTCCATGTATTTTGGCATATACGCATTGCATTAGGGTGCTTGGCACGCGAGTAATGTTTGATTTAAGATTATGATTGAGTGTTTGAACTCAAGTCGTCATGGTGATTGTGTTATAATTGCCAAGTGTGGATGTTTTGGAATTGCGTGTAAGTGTGGTTGATTGCAAAACCTTTTCGAAACTTAAGTTGTCGTGGTGATTGTGTTATAATTGTCAAGTGTGGATGTTTTGGAATTGTTTGTAAGTGTGATTGATTGCAAAGCCATTTCGAAACTCAAGATGTCGTGGTGATTGCGCTATAATTGTTAAGTGTGATTGTTTGGATTTGTGTGTAAATGTTGATTGGTTACGAAACCCTTTAAAAAACTGAATTTTGTTGAATTGTGTTGTTTTTCTGCTGCTGTCTGATGTGTATTCGAATACAAACATACTGTTTTTGCCACTGATTTAATGTGTAGTCGAATACAGACTGTTGTAGTCGAATACAAACATGTTGTTTTGCTACTGACTTGCTGTGTAGTCGAATACAGAAGGTTGTATTCGAATACAGACATGCTGTTTTTGCTGCTGAATGCTGAAACAGCCTTGTATTCGAATACAGAGATGCTGTATTCGAATACAGCAGTGCTATTTTGTTAAAAACTTCATTTTTCAACTTTGTTTATGAATGTTTGACATATGGAAGCCCTTTTAAGGTGCATGCTAAGTTGAAAGGTTATTTTGTGCATTTAAAAACTTCAATGTTATGTGTTAATTGTTAATTTCGGTTGGTGACCCTTTACACTATTGTGGAAATCTGGGATTTGCCCTCAGATGAGAATCAGGACCATCCTACCGGTTAGTACTCTATGGATGGGAATGTAGTTGGACACACCTGACTGGAGTTGTGTTAGGAGGATCTTGCGGGTCGCGTGAAGATCACTCGGGATGTATTGTTTTTTGTAGTATGATCAGATTAGGTGGACGTATAGGGACTAGATGTCTTTCTTTTTTATTGTCTCTATTTTAATTTGAAAGACTGTACCTATACCAATATTGTCACCTTGACATTTTATTTGATGGGTCCATGTACCACTTTTTGATGTGTAAATACTTTGGATTCGTATTTCAAAAACTATTCCGCTGCTTGTAAATATTTGTTGACTTTGTCATTGTGTACGACTTAAACATTAATCCAAAAGTATTTCCTTATTTATTTCTTTTTCTTTCTTTGTTTTTATGAATTTGTTTTGAAAAAAAAAATACACTGGCGCTGTTAAAAATCGGGGTGTTACAATGATCATATTCTTAAAGAAAACACTGGTTCTATTATTTACAATATGTTTCCAGAATTTCAACTATAATATATAAATATCATATCAGTAAAAGAATCACTTCAAAGAACAAAAGAAAAAGCTATGATTCCTAATCTATCAAACGAGATCATTCTCCAAGTTTGAGGAAGTATCAAGTACGAATTTGACAGATTCAATTGGACACTTCAGTGTACATCTGAGAAGCCTGCACACGTGATAAAAAGCAGGGAATCACTTCGAAACAACTGTAAGAACTTCAAAATCCAGAAAATCACTTAAAACAAAAATGAAGATTGTTATAGTTTTCACAGCTTTAATCCAATAACGTTTTAGTTTACCAAGAGCAAAATCTGCTATAATTTAAAATCGATATGGGATATGAAAGTACATCTACCTACACCACAAATCATCAATATTTAGTATTGAGGAATTTAATAATCTACACAAGATCGTTTGGAACAAATTCATTCAAGGAGGATCAACACAAGAAAAACAAAGCATCAAGAACAAAAAGCAAGATCAATCTCTAGATTTATGATTAAAAAGTACAACAAGAACATAAATGATAAGATTATAATACTGTAAAAAATAGTATGCGTTCAAAGCAAAAACGCATGACACATAATAGTTGTCAAAGCTCAAAATCCAGCACTCATACAAAACAGAAACGAAGAATGTTCTTATTTTACAAAAGAACATTCTTGTTATTCTCTTTTAAAGGCATAATTAAAATAAATATTTTTCCACAGTCCAAACCATAATTTAAAGAGTATCAAGACTGCTTAAATCTACAGTGAAGCCCAAAACTCGAGTTGAATGCTCAAATGAGGAAAACAACCTAAAGATTGATCTCCAAATTGATAAGTAGTGAGAAAGGACACAAGTTCATTGTACTTACAATATTCTGCAAAAATCTCTACATAAATTTGATTGGGAACAGTACCAAACTTATATTTCACAACTCATTAACTCATTCATTCACGTTTTCCATCAAACCAAAAAGTAAGAACCTTCTTCGATCGTCAAGAACATTCTGGACAACAATATAAACACATGTTTAATTGCATTAAAATATATCGTACATTTAGGAAGTGTGCCCAAAAAATATATTCTTTTTAAAATGAATATTCAAAGCCTTTTATCATCTATAAATTGAAGATCAATTGGAAGATGAAGGCAATAGTTCAATTTACAAATCATCCAACAATTTTTCAACTAATAACAAGTCAAAAATTCTTCAAGCAAACTCCAGCTCTCTTCACTATATCTTTGGATCATCATTTATTGAGTTCGTCTTTATTTATCTCAAACAAGTGTTGAGAAGTTTTAAGATCCCAAACACTTTTATCATACACGTCATTTGTAACTCAAGTCTATCTTTTATGTTAGATTGAATGTGTTTGTAAAATTCTTTCAAGGCTGAAAGGTGATTGTAAAAATCATTTCTAGATTGAAAGGTGAAGATTGTAATTGTTTTAGGTGTGATCAAGAGAAAAGGTGTGAAGGATAACATTCTTTTTTTTGAAGCACATAGTGAAAAGCTCACGGTTGTGAGAATTGGACTAGCCCGAGTTGGGTGAACCAGTATACTTTTTGTGTGTGATCTTTGTATCCTTTATCTCCATTTATTTATCACTCACTTAGTATTTATCACATCGTGAAGTTTTTATTGTTATATTACTAACAAATAACGTTTTGCTTTTATTGTTTATCAAATCAAGATCATTGTTGAGTTAAAATCTTTTTAATACAAAAATTAATTGTAAAAACGGAATCACAATTCAAACCCCCCTTTCTTGTGATTGACATTTCTAGAGGACCAGAAAAAGACCACATTCACTTGACCATTCGACATGTTTCATATAGGAGGATGTCATTTGGCCTATGTAATGCTCTTGGCAGTTTCCAATAGTGCATGATCAATATATTCGTTTATTTCATAGAAAATTGTATAGAAGTTTTCATGGATGATCTACCATATACAGTTCCTCATTTGATGCATGCTTGAATAGTTTAGATATATTGTTTCATAGATGCATTGAAACTAACCTTGTGTTGAATTATGAAAAATGTCATTTTATGGATTAACAGGGCATAGTTTTGGGATATGTGATCTCTAAAAAGGGAATGGATGTGGATCTTGCCAAGATTGATGTGTTTTTTTTACTTGCCTTACCCATCTTGCATCTGCGAGATACATTTTTTCTTCGGCCATGGAGGTTTATATAGGTGCTTTATCAAGGATTTCACCATTATAGCTCTTCCACTGTCAAATTTGTTGCAAAAAGATATCACTTTCACCTTTGATGACAAATGCATGAAGACGTTTGAATGCTAAAAGAAAGCTCTGATCTCTACTCCCATCATTCAACCACCGAACTGGACCTTCCCCTTTGAAATTATGTGTGATACATCCAATTTTGTAGTGGGATAAGTCCTTGCACAAAGGGTCAACAGGTCATCCCATTTTATTTATTATTCTTCTAGGACTTTAGATTCTACACATGCTAATTATACTACTGCTAATTAAGGAACTTTTAGCTATTGTTTTTGCTCTTGATAAATTTAGATCATATTTTCTATGTTCCAAGGTAGTTTTTTTACTGGACCATGCACCAAGAATTTGATTTGGAGGTTAATTTGGTGGATGTTGTTGCACCAACAATTTGATTTGGAGATTAAAGATATAAGTGGACTTGAGAATGTGATGGCAGATTACTTGAGCATAATAGACATACATGAGGATCCCACCACCATTCATAATGACTTCCCTGATGAGTAACTGTTACCTTTGTGTGAGGTAACTCCTTGGTTTGCTGATTTAGTTAATTATCTAGTTGTTCGAGTTCTTCTTGCAAAGGCATCTAGATCACAAATCTACAAACTCAAAAGTGATGTCAAATACTATGTGTGGGATGATCCATATCTATGGAAATTTTGTAATGACCAAGTGATTAGGCGATGTGTCCCCCACCATGAAGTTGAATCCTTTCTTCATTTTTGTCATGTCTCTCATGTAGGGGGGACATTTAGGTTATCAACGAACAACAAGAGAAGTCTTAGAATTAGGTTTCTTCTGGCCCACTTTGTTCAATGATGCTTTTGAAACTTACCGAACTTGTGAAAAGCACCAAAAAGCAAGAACAACAATCACTCTTAAAAGTGAGATGCCTAAACAACCTATGTTTTTTTGGGAAGTATTTGATGTGTGTGGCATTGACTTTATGGGGTCTTTCCCAATATCTTGGCTTGGTCTATATTTTACTTGTTGTTGATTATGTTTCAAAGGCGGTGTTGGCAATACCTACTAGGACTAAGGATTCTAAAGTTATTGCATGTTTTGTTAGGTAAAATATTTTCTACAGGTTAGGAATACCTCGAGCCATCATATGTTATCAAGGCACTCTTTTTTGCAATCATATTAGGGAAGCTTTTCTTAGAAAGTTTGGTGTTGTGCATATAGTTTCTACACCTTATCATCCTTAAACTAATGGGCAAAACTAAAATCTCAAACAGGGTTAAACATATTTTAGAAAAGATGGTGCAGCCAAATAGGAAGGACTCGAGCTACCGACTTGAAGAACACCCTACAAACACCAATAAGGATGTCCCCTTATCGACTTGTGTTTGGTAAGTCATGCCACCTCTCAGTGGAAATAGAGCAATGTGCTTATTGGACGGTCAAGAGCTGTAATCTTGAGATGGAGAAAATAGGTTTGGAGAGAAAGCTCCAATTCCTACAACATGAAGAGCTTAGGCTAGAAACTTATGAGAACTTCGGGATCTATAAGGAGACTAAACACTTTCATGATAAGATGATTTCTAGGAAGGAATTCTCCATTGGACAAAAAGTTTTATTGTTCAACTCCCACCTTAAAATTATGGTCGGGAAACTTTTGGATTGGTCTTTTTGTTGTTACTGCCGCTTTTCCTCAAGGTACAATGGAAATATAAAGTACAAACATTAATAATGTTCAAGTTAAATGGACAATGCCTCAAACTATTCCATGAGAGCTTTGTACTTGATGATGGCACCAGAGAAAGACTCTCCCTAGAAAAGCCCACTTACACTGCAGTTTGAATAGGGAAGTTGTCTTTTCTTACACTTATTTTATACTTGTTACTTTCATAGAGAACAATGTGTAATTTAAGTGTGGGGGTACCATTTTGGATTTTAATTGTTTGGATTTTAATTATTTATTTTAGGATTTCATTTTCATTTTATTAGTTCTATGATTTCATCTATTAAAAATGCATACTTTTTCATTAGAGTTTGGGATTGCAAATGTTGTGAGTTATTTTGGGTTTGTGTTATGATTGGATATCATCTTTAAATTTTTGGTACAATAAGTTGGATTAGAACCCTAAATTGTATATCATATGTATAGTCCATTAACCTTGGTGAGATTTAGATTCTTATTATGGATAAAACACATTTTTTCATTGTTTTTTTCTTGTGTGTGATATCAACTATGATTGCTAGTTACGCTAGAACTTGACTTTACTCTTGTATGCATGCATATATTGAAATGATCTAGGCATTTGTTTTTTATAAGCTACTGGCCAAATAAGTCTACCCTGCAATTATCACTTTGTTTAAGCCCTTTTGAGCCTATTTATTTCATTCTTTGTTATATAGCTTATTACAAGCCTAAAAGAGAGAAACAATGAATTGACCCAATCTTAGGGGATAAAGGAGTTCTTCTTTAAATAAATGTGAGGGTGCTCAGCTCAAATTGTTTGATTGAATATGGGTAGTAGTAAAAATAAAAAAAAACAGAAGAAAAAAAATAAAAAAAAATAGAGAAAAATGGTAGTGAACAAAATGGGTGTGAGAAATAAAGTCATTCGTATTTTTGGTAATATTGTTGAGTTACTTTTCAATGTTACTTTTTTTTTCTCCTAATCATTACTCCTTTATTCTCTTTGATTTTTAGTCATAATCTCCTTAGGATTATCTCACCTTTACCCTAACCCCATTACAACCTTAGTACATACCTTTTGATCATTATGTGCATGTGTTTCAAGTATAGATGTTAGAGGCTTGTTGTAACACCCCGATCATTATCGTTACTGGTGGTGCTACCTCACGACCTTCTCGCCCCCTATCCACCCAATGGAAATAACAAGTTTTTGCCTTCCATGGGATTCGAGCCTGGTACCTGGGGGTTAAGTATCGCCTCCACACAGTCCCATTACCAATTGAGCTACTGTGTGGAGGCGGTAATTATCTCCCAAGTACCACACTCGAATTCCACGGAAGGAAAAAACTCGTTATTTCTACTAGTAGATTGGGGGGCGAGAAGGTCGAGAGATAGCATTACCGATAACAGTAATGGCTGGGGTGTTACACTTGTCAAGCATGTGATAATGCTACTTCATGATGTGCTTTGAGTGAAAATAGTAGTCCAAACACTTGAATGGTTAAAAGATTTCTATATCATGTGAAGACTATATCACTTATGATGCATTCTTTAGTTAATTTGTCCTCTTGCTTGCTTTGGTTATGATGAAAATCTATTCATGATTGTCATATTCTTAGAAACTTGGGATTAAATCTTTGGAATAACATGCATTGTTTTTGTAAGACCCTTAATTTTAAATCCTAAATTATACAATTTTAGGGTATTTTGTGTTAAATTGCTTAGGCTTTTAGCCCAGTTTTCGGTATTTAGTGAGTTAAATGCCGAAAATATATTTTTGGAAATTGGATTAAAATTATTTGTCGAAGAATAATTTATTTAGGTTACGAAGAATATAATTATGGGCAGTTTTGTTCAAAATATCTCAGGTTGCTGAAAATTGTATCTGTCAATTGAGTTGCGACGATAGTAGATATTTTTTAACAAAAAGTGGTTTGGAGAGGTTATGGGTGAAATGGTAATTTTAATAAATATCTAGATATTTTTAGATATTAGTTAATTATAATTAATATATATATATATATATATATATATGTTTGTGTGGAGGGAAAAAGAAAGGATATAGAAAGGAAATAGAAATAGAAAGAAGAGAAAAGGAAAGGAAAGAAAAAAACAGAACTCCCTTCTTCCTCCTTCAGCCGCGCGAGACCCTCCCTCCCTCCTTCTTCCATTTCCGTATTTCTTTGCTTCCTTTAAGTTCAAGAATTGAAACCCAAGGCTAGTGGGTGAGAAAGATCAAGTTCCCAGCTTCTTCCTTCCTCCCGGATTCAAAAACGGAGTTAGGGATTTCAAAACCGTCAAACACACAAACCTCCCCATTTCATATAGATCTAAGCTTCGTTTCGCGAAGAGATAGAAGGGAAAGTTGCTCATTACCACGCTACGGTGCTAGGGAACCAACTTTAAAAGCGACGTTGTGAGTGGAGATTTTACCGGATTTACTCGTGGTGTTGTAATCACACGTTAAAGCTAACGTGAAGGTAAGGGCTCCTTCCAAACCTCTAGTTTGCATTTAGGGACTTATCTGTGGTTGTGTGGAAAAGAATTTGTTAGGGTTGAAGTGTTGATTTGGGGAAAATGAATCTAAGGCTTTATGGGTAAAATCTTAGAGTTAGGTTTTGGTTATATTGATGAATGTTTTGTGGAAAATGAATTTAAACTCAATTATGTATGATTTTGAGTAAATGAAACTTGTTGTGTTTGAGTGGTGGGTTGTGTTGATTTGTGTTCGTCGTATTTGACGTGTTCTTAATGATGAAATTTGATATGTGTATGGTTGGATTTTGTGGGGAAATGAATTGGTGTGTTTTGGTGTGAATCGTGTATCGAATTTGATAATATGTTTGAGTTTTCTTGTGTGTGGAATTTAAAAACCATTAGAGTTAAACAAGTATTAAGAATGGGGAATCTCTTAATGTCTACGTTTACTTCATGTTGTCGTGAAAATCGTTTAAGTTAAACGAGTATTAAGAATGGGGAATCTCTTAATGTCTTGTTTACTTAATGTTTGTTTTGAAAATCGTTTAAGTTAAATGAGTATTAAGAATGGGGAATCTCTTAATGTCTTGTTTACTTAATGTTTGTTTTGAAAACCGTTAAAGTTAAATGAGTATTAAGAATGGCGAATCTCTTAATGTCTTGTTTACTTAATGTTTATTTTGGAAAATCTTTTAAGTTAAATGAGTATTAAGAATGGGGAATCTCTTAATGTCTTGTATACTTAATGTTTATTTTGGAAAATCGTTTAAGTTAAATGATTATTAAGAAAGGGGAATCTCTTAATGTCTTGTTTACTTAATGTTCGTTTTGAAAATCGCTTAAGTTAAAAGAGTATTAAGAATGGGGAATCTCTTAATATTTCTGTTTGCTTAATGTTTGTTGTGAAAATCGTTTAAGTTAAAAGAGTATTAAGAATGGGGAATCTCTTAATATTTCTGTTTGCTTAATGTTTGTTGTGAAAATAGTTTAAGTTAAATGAGTATTAAAAATGGGGAATCTTTTAATATCTGCATTTGCTTAACGATTGTTGTGGACGGAGTCAGTATATGCTCATGCATTTTCATTCTTTTTGTAAATCTTGCAGACTCGTGATTGGTGGCACCTTGATAAATAGTACTTTGGCCTGTGATAAGCGGTACATTTATGGTTTATGTTTTTGTAAATTGTGCAGACCCGTGATAGGTGGCACCTTGGTAAATAGTTCTTTGGCCCGTGATAGGCGGTACATTTACGATTTACGGTTTTTTGTAAATTGTGCAAACTCGTGATAGGTGGCACCTTGGTAAATAGTACTTTGGCCTGTGATAGGCGATACATTTATAATTTACGTTCTTTTTCGTAAACCATGCAGACCTGTGATAGGTGGCACCTTGGTAAACGGTACGGGCTCGTGATAGACAGTACGTTTATGGTTTACGTTTTTAGTAAATTGTGAAGACCCGTGATAGGTGGCACCTCGGTAATTGGTACTTCGGCCTGCGATAGGCTGTACAATTATGATTTACGGCCCTTCGAGGAGGGTTTTGGTTTGGAATTCTGAGTCCATGCAATTTGGCATATACGCATTGCATTAGGGTGCTTGGCACACGAGTCGTGTTTGAATCAAGTTATGTTTAAGTGTTATGTATTGATATTGTGTGTAAGTGTGGTTGATTGTAAAACTATTTCGAAACTCAAGTTGTAGTGGTAATTGTGTTGGAATTGCTAAGTGTTATGTATTGATTATCAGGTGTAAGTGTGATGGATTGTAAAACTATTTCGATACCCAATTTGTCGTGGTGATTGTGTGGGAATTGCTAAGTGTTAAGATTTGGAGTTGTGTATGAATGTGATTGAATTAGTTTATGTATTTTTGGAAGAATAAGCAGGGAAATCGATTTCCCAATCGATTTGATGAGTTGAAGGGACTTCGCTAATTTGACAAAATCGATGTGCCAATCGATTTTGTAATATGTTTTTCAAAACCATTTAAGAAATCGATTTGGCAATCGATTGGTATGTTTCCTGTTTTCTTGAATCTTGAAAATATATTGAAACAATCGATTTGCCAATCGATTTGGCCATTACAGCAGCTCAGCTATTAGGACAAAATCGATTTGGTAATCGATTGGATTTGTTACAGGGGCACAACTATTCATTCAATTGATTTCCCAATTGATTGATTTAAGCCCAGAGTACAGATTTTACAATTGATTGATGTGTAAATGCTTTGGATTAATATTTCGAGAAATTTTTCCGCTGCTTGTAAATTATATGGACTTAAATATTTATCCAAAGGTATTTCCTTATTTGTTTCTCTGTTTTATTTTAATCTCTTTTTAAAAAAAATACACCCTCGCTTTGAAAATCGGGGTGTTACAGTTTTGCTCGAAGTGCAAAAGCTTAAGTGTGGGGGAATTTGGTTAATGCATTTTTGGTACATGTTTCTGGCTTTGTACTGTTTCATTTAAAAAAGCTCTATTTATCCTAGATAATATTTTTACAATGTTTCTAAACTTCTGGTCGTAATTGAGTTTTAATGTTATTATTTGCATATTGACCTTTGCTCGTTTTGTAGGCATAACATGAGCTCTGGATATCAGATTGATGCGTGCGAGCAGGCGTTGGGAAGCTAAGAGTCATGTTACAACTTTTATGTTGGCATAAAAAATCCAATTCCAAACTTAATTGGGTCTAAATTGTTGATTATGTGATCTGAGATTTTTGTAATAGTTTTTTAGTGGCGCACCACTTGTTTTGAAGCCCAAAACGAGTACTATATATTTTTAGTTTCATTTTTTAGTAAGGGGCAATATGCTTTACGAACTCTCAAATACAATAAAGAGTGTTTTTCTTATTTTTATGGAAGGCTAGACTCCTAAAATTAATCCATTGTTTCGGAATTTCATGGGGACTTTGAGGTTTATTTTATAATGTTAATTTTGCGTTGACGATTTTATTCCTTTTCAATCAATTACTTTGTTATTATGATTGCGTAATTCAAAATTCAACACAATTTATAAATTTAGTTTGACAAACATAATTCGATTTCTAATCTAATTGTAGTTTTTCGACTTATAATTGTTAACAATAATCCTTCAATTGTTGTGATGCTTGATCCAATCAATGAAACAAAACTCACATAGGATTGATTTACTCTTGCTTATTCAATATATGTGACTTTAATTCGTTTCATCAATATGTTTGAGCCTAAATTCAAAACCTCTTTTTAATTTCATGGATTTTAAATCCAATTAATATAATTAGAAGTCCTTGCGAAATGACTCGAGTTGATGCCCCTACGCTACATTTTATAACTTGTCAAACGCAACCAAAAAAGGAGATAATATAATATTCCATTTTCTCTAATCATTTTAATTTTTTCAGATAGGACTTTTTGTAAATATAAAGTGGGAGATATAATTTTCCAAATATAAAGCTTTCATAAAATGGTAGGTTCTCCGATCTTTCTTCATTATTACTTTTAGAGTTCCTAGATGATTCAAACAAAAGGAGGCACAAACCCTTCAATACTTTTTTTTCCTACTTTCTCCTTGTATTCAAGGTACTAGGAGAAAGAATGAGATTTTGATACCCGGGTTCCACAAGTGAACCTTTGAATGCATTTTGTGAATATTTTGGGATAATCCATCTTGTTGGTTATAGTTCACAAATATAACGAATTCAGGATTTCTGAACATTTCACCATTCAAGTTAAACGGTTCATGTTTTAAGAAAATTTTCAAGTCTTTTTGAGAATACATTGTAAGAAGATGATCATTTAGGAAGATGGAGAATTAATAAAGAAAATGATATTGATTTGGTTTTTTTAGAGGGTTTCAGATTAAAAGAGTTTAAAAAAGGTTTTGGGATAAAGAGGCTTTTGAGAGAGAGAAAGAAAGTTTTGAAAACACTAGAGGAGATAGAGGGTTAAATAGGCAGATAGGAGGAATAAAATAAAACATAGTTTTTAATGGAAGTGAACAAGGAAAGACAATAAGAAAGAGGACATGATACCATAGACCAAGATTGAAAAGACAATACAAACTCAAGATAGGACAAAAAAGTAAGTATATGCATGCAAAACAAAAACATATAAGATACCACAAACAAATGCATATAAAATAATAAAGTAAAGTACAAGATACCTGACGAGGAAAAACGAGGGTGGTTTAGCAACTAGTGATTCACATGTATCACCAGAGTTGGTCAAACTTTTCAACTAGATGATCTTCTAACCAAAGGATGATTTATCTTGGTTCTGACCTTGCTTCTAACTCAACAGGTGCAGTCAATTGTTTTAGTGCTTGATTTCTCATCAAGTGATGAGTCAAACATGCAATACATCAGAGAGGATTGCAACAGTCATTATCCAGTACGGGATTCTTGAAGCGTAATCTGGTTTCATAATTATTTCAAGTGCATCATTTTGTTCTTATGAGGATCCCTGACATGTTTTCATTTGGCATTCCAAAATGATGTTGACTTTGAGGTTGCATTACTTGTCATTTATTCTAAGAGATTTCTTGCGCATGTAATCATACATTCAGATCATATAAGTTTCAGAAATATTTTCCCTAATTGGTTAGATACAATATTAAAATGCACTAGAATGCTCCCATTATTTTGCTCTAACAATTTTGTTGTATTGACTAATACTTCTTCCTATTAGAGGAAACATATAAGTGTTAGCAAATAACATCTTCGCACTTAGTAACTCACTATGCCTTACAGAAGCATACAAGTTTACTCCAAGTTGTCATTGAAGAATGATTTTCAAACAAGGCAACATTAATAATGAAAGTAATACTAGTCCTTTCGACTAGATTTTACGAAGTCAAGTTTTGAATGAGATAAACACATTTAAATAAGGATTTTTTTTTGATAAAAAACACACACACACACAATTCCAAGCCATTTTCTTAGTAAATCCATCATATAAATATCTTTGCTCTTACATGATAAAGTGCTCACTTAAGAGACCAAACTCTGATACCAATTGAAGAAGTTGGAAAAAACAAGAAAGAGGCGGTATGTTTGAATTGTGTTTACCATTTTCAAAACTATATTCTTTTCTTAAAAAACTGTTCTTTATTGTAAAAACCTTATGTATTTTAGTGTATTTTTGGTTTTGAACTCGGAGGCTTCTTAGCCAAAGTTATTAATATTTTGGAAGTTTAAATGACCAAAAAGATATGTTGATGTCCGATTAGAATTACTCGTCGATGAATAAATTAAATTAACTGCGGTGAGTCTTTTACGAAGAATTTAATGCGTTATGGGTGAAATGGTAATTTAACAAATATCTACATATTTTGAGATATTTGTTAAAAGTAATTAAAATATATATAAATATCAATATGTATATATTTGTTTGGGGAGAAAAGAAAAGGATATAAAAAGGAGAGAAGGAAAAAGAAAGAAAAGAAAAAGAAAGGAAAGAAAGAGAAAGGAAAGAAAACAAGAAACTTCTTCCTCTCCCTCCCTGCACTCGCGTGAAAACCCCCATTTTCATCCTTCTTCCATTTTCGTTTTATTTTCTTCCTTTTGTTCAAGAATAGAAACCCAAGGCTGGGTGGGTGATAGGACAAGGATTTCTCAACTTCACTCTTCCTCGTTGTTTCGAAAACGAAGAAAAACAGTATTAGGGAATTCAAAACCGTAAAACACAAACCTCCCCGTTTCATCTAGATCTAAGCTTCGTTTCGCGAAGAGATAGAAGGGAAAGTTGTTCACCACTATGCTACGGTGCTAGGGAACCAACTTTGGAAGCGACGTCGCGAGCGGCGATTTTACCGGATTTACTCGCGATACCGAAATCGCTCGTTAAAGCTGTCGTTAAGGTAAGGGCTCCTTCCAAACTTTTAGTTTGCATTAGGGACTTATTTGTGGTTGTGTGGAAAATAATTTTGTTAGGGCTGAAGTATTGATTTGGGCGAAAATGAATTTAAACTCATTTATGTATGATTCTGAGTAAATGAAACTTGTTGTGTTTGAGTGGTGGGTTGCGTTGATTTGTGCTCGTCGTATTTGACGTGTTCCTAATTAATACTGATGAAATTTGATATGTGTAGAGTTGGATTTTGTGGGGAAATGAATTAATGTGTTTTGGTGTGAATCGTATATCGAATTTGATAATATGTTTGAGTTTGTTTTGTGTGGAATTTGAAAACCATTAGAGTTAAACGAGCATTAAGAATGAGGAATCTCTTAATGTCTTGTTTACTTAATGTTTTTTTTGAAAATCGTTTAAGTTAAATGAGTATTAAGAATGGGGAATCTCTTAATGTCTTGTTTACTTAATGTTTGTTTTGAAATTCGTTTAAGTTAAAGAGTATTAAGAATGGCGAATCTCTTAATATTTCTGTTTACTTAATATTTGTTTTGAAAATCTTTTAAGTTAAATGAGTATTAAGAATGGGGAATCTCTTAATGTCTTGTTTACTTTATGTTTGTTTTGAAAATCGTTTAAGTGAAAGAGTATTAAGAATGGGGAATCTCTTAATATTTCTGTTTACTTAATGTTGGTTTTGAAAATCGTTTAAGTTAAAGAGTATTAAGAATGAGGAATCTCTTAATATTTCTGTTTACTTAATGTTTGTTTCGAAAATAGTTTAAGTTAAAGAGTATTAAGAATGAGGAATCTCTTAATATTTCTATTTGCTTAATGTTTGTTGTGAAAATCGTTTAAGTTTAATGAGCATTAAGAATGGGGAATCTCTTAATGTCTTGTTTACTTAATATTTGTTTTGAAAATCGTTTAAGTCAAATGAGTATTAAAAATGGGGAATCTTTTAATATCTGCATTTGCTTAACGATTGTCGTGGATGGAGTCAGTATATGCTCATGTATTTTCATTCTTTTTGTAAATCGTGCAGACCCGTGATAGCTGGCACCTTGATAAATAGTACTTTGGCCTATGATAGGCGGTACATTTATGATTTACATTTTTTGTAAATCGTGCAGACCCGTGATAGGTGACACCTTGGTAAATAGTACTTTGGCCCGTGATAGGCGGTACATTTACGATTTACGGTTTTTTGTAAATTATGCAGACCCGTGATAGGTGGCACCTTGGTAAATAGTACTTTGGCCTGTGATAGGCGGTACATTTACAATTTACGTTCTTTTTAGTAAACCGTGCAGACCCGTGATAAGTGGCACCTCGGTAAACGGTACGGGTCCGTGATAGGCAGTACGTTTATGGTTTACGCTTTTTAGTAAATCGTGTAGACCCGTGATAGATGGCACCTCAATAATTGGTACTCGGCCCGCGATAGGCGGTACAATTATGATTTATGGCCCTTCGAGGAGGGTTTTGGTTTGGAATTCCGAGTCCATGCATTTTGGCATATACGCATTGCATTAGGGTGCTTGGCACACAAGTCGTGTTTGATTCAAGTTTATGATTGAGTGTTTGAACTTTAGATGTCATTGTGATTGTGTCGAAATTGCTAAGTGTTATGTATTAAATATCGTGTGTAAGTGTGATGGACTGTAAAACTATTTCGAAACCCAATTTGTCGTGGTGATTGTGTGGGAATTGCTAAGTGTTAAGATTTGGAGTTGTGTATGAATGTGATTGAATTAGTTTATGTATTTTTTGAAGAATATGCAGGGAAATCGATTTCCCAATCGATTTGATGAGTTACAGGGACTTCGCTAATTTGACAAAATCGATTTGCCAATCGATTTTGTAATCTGTTTTTCAAAACCATTTAAGAAATCGATTGGTATGTTTCCTGTTTTCTTGAATCTTGAAAATATATTGAAACAGTCGATTTACCAATCGATTTGGCCATCACAAGAGCTCAGCCATTTTGACAAAATCGATTTGGAAATCGATTGGCTTTAATACAGGGGCTCAGTTATTCATTAAATCGATTTCCCAATCGATTGAATTAAGCCCAGAGTTCAGATTTCACTAAAAACCTTCATCCAAATCGATTTCCCAATCGATTGGCTTAGTGGAAATTCTCATTCTAGGTTAGAAAATCGATTGCTCAATTGGTTTATCGATGGATTGGTCAGTTATTTATTACTTGATTGATTGAAAACTTTATTTTGGATTTCATTGTTATTTGGCAAGTGTTACATGAACTTTTAGCATATGGAAAACCCCTTTAAGGTGCATGCTAAGTTTAAAGGTTATTTTGTGCATTTAAAATCTTAAATGTTATGTGTTAACTGTTAATTTCGGTTGGTGACCCTTTACAACTATTGTGGAAATCTGGGCTTTGCCCTCAGATGAGAGCCAGGACAATCCTACCGGTTCGTACCCTATGGATGGGAATGCATGACCGGAGCTATGTTAGGAGGATCTTACGGGGCGCGTGAAGATCACTCAGGGTGTATAGCTATAGTTTTTTTGTAGAATGATCAGATTAGGATGACATAGAGGGAACCTATGTCTTTCTTTTGATTACGTTATTTTGAACTGGAAAACTGTACCTTTACTAATATTGTCAGCATGACATCTTATTTGAATGGGTTCCATGTATCATTTGTTGTTGTGTAAATACTTTGGATTCATATTTCGAAAAACTTTTCCGCTGCTTGTAAATGTTAATGACTTAAATATTTATCCAAAGGTATTTCTTTATTTATTTCTTTGTTTTATGAATTTATTTTTTAAAAAAAATACACCCTCGCTTTGAAAATCGGGGTGTTACATTTATCATATGATTCAACTTATTAATGAAAGATGTTTAGAGAGAGTAAGGTTGAATCATAAAGAACTAAAATGTGATACTTAAAAGAGACTAAAGATACATATATTTTTATGCTAGTTCACAATAAATTGTTGCTGCCTCAAGTCCTCCCCCTTATAGAGATATTTTGCCTCAATACAGTTGATTATTTAATCCATTATTTCAATTAAATAATTGCACGAGTATTTTTTACTTTACCTATTCAACCATTGACTATTTTTATATAGCCTATCCAGGCTTTCGTTCCCATAACCGTTCCTCAACATACTGCCATCCTAGCATTGACGTAAATAAATATCGTAACTTTTCAGGTACCTCTTTGAGGATGAAAGGGTTGTGCCACTACTCTGGGTTTATGAAAACCTAAAGGGATGTTACATATTTAATCATATATCAGTTCAAGTGTATGAAAACATTTTGATTGGTTTATATCAATTGTAGATTCATATGAGATTATCTACCATGCATCTATATCTAATAAATATGTTATGTTATGATCTGATATGTGTAACATTGTATATGCTCTGATTCATTCACATTTACAAGTGCTCTGATACATAATACACATCATCTGTTCTGATCCATATTAGATGCACCCTGTGTATGCGCTGAAAATGTTTTGCATCATGCATTCCAAAACTCAGGGGGAGATTTTAACATAATCTCAATATTAACTATATGTTTGTCATTAAATCAAAAAGGGGGAGATTGTAAGTCTTAAGCTTCCCTGATTAAGTTTTTGATTTAAAGTCTCAAACATACATTGCACATGAAAGATTTGCCTTATCTAATGTTTTGAATTAAGAAATATTTCAGGCAAACATGAAGACACCACACACATGGAACAATGGATTGCAACTCAAGAAATCAACCAAAGATTGGAGGATGCACTTGAGGAAGATGAAAATTGGTATAGTGTTACTAGGTGTCTAAGTATCAAGTTGAGTGAACAAATCACCAAGGTTTCACACTTAATTAATTGCCAATGAACTTTTATCACTCATTTAGGTTTTATCAAACTCAACTCTGAATCAATCGATTATACACTCGATTGGAGGGCAAATCAATCGAATGGCAAGTAAATTGTTAAACAAACCTGAGGTCTGTAACAGACTCAGTCGATTGTCAACTCGATTGCACAATTGATTGACAAGTCGATTGATGCTGCATTTCAAGTTACAGAAAGAACTCAATTTTTTCCAATTCGATTGATCACTCGATTGTCCACTCGATTGGCAACTTGATTGTTTGAAGTGTCTGAATCACTTTGATCACGACACTGGATTGACAAATCGATTGATGCTGATTCTCAAGTTACAGAGAGCATTCAATTCTGGATAATGTGATTGCTCAGTCGATTGAAAGGAATCATGGCATCATATCTGAATCACCTTGATCACGACAATCGATTGACCAATCGATTGATGATATTTTTCAAGAAACAGTGAGCATCCAGGTTTTGGTCAAATCGATTGCTCACTCGATTGAAAGAACATAATAGCATCAGGTCTGATTCAGATATTGAATAAATCGATTGTTCAATCAAATGCATCCATTATATGTCAAGTTTCCAAAAACCCAGAACATACGAAAATCGATGCATCAATCGACTGGATCTTTTACATAGTCGATTGGGCAATCGATTGTCCTGGTGTTTTGCTTGAATATATATAAGGTGTTTCAAATCATTTTAAACATAACACTTGCATAAAAACTTTTCATATTTTTTCAGAATCTCTTGCTCTCAATCTTTGCATATCTCTGAAAAACACTTTGAAAGAAAAGTTTGTTAACACACAAAATATTCAATGGCAAATCAATTCTTTGTGTGATGCTAGAGTGATTGAACACAATTCTTGATACTTCTCTTTTTTCTTGTTAAAGACAATTCTTGTATTTGAAGCTGTAACAAATCCAGTTTGGAAACTGGTGGCTATCCTTGTTGGTGTGGTATCATCAAGAGGAAGTCTACTTTGATTTTGTGTAAGTTTGGGGATAAAACTACAAGGATCAAAGGGCGTTAAGATAGGAGTGAAGGGAGTTAGATTGATAGGTCTTGTTGAAGACTGGAAAATCTGTAAATGTACTCGAATTCATTCTATAGTAAAAAGGCTGGAATCATGTTGTGATTTCGGGACTGGATGTAGGTCGTTGGATCAACGGCTGAACCAGGATAAATCTTGGTGCAATCTTTCTTATCCCTTCTCTTTAATTTTTCCAGTATTATATACCTGCTTATTCTTGTATGCTCCTTGTCATAATTGTATGTGTCTTTTAATTTCCGCTGTGTATGAGTTGTATGAACATTGCATGATTAATTTGGGAATTATGTCAAACTAGTTGGATTTGAGCTTAATTCTCTCTTTGTTAATTGAAAGAAGTCATAATTTTCCAACAAGTGGCATCTAGAGCCTGACTTTTTTAGAGAAAAACTCAAAAAAGAAAATGACTTCTTTAGATTTCCTAGGAGAGGGAGCATCTCTAACCAGACCCCCTGCATTTAATGGTACAGCATACATGTACTGGAAAGAGAGGATGCTCATCTTTCTAGAAGCATGTGGGCTGGACATTTTAGACGCAGTGGAGAATGGTCCCTATGTGCCCAAAATTACAGGCACTGAGGGATCATCCTGCATCATCAAACCAAGAGCAGACTGGTCTGATAATGACAAAAAGAAGGTTGGATATAATGCCAAAGCAAAAAATATTATAACATCAGCTTTAAGTGCAGAAGAATTCTTCAGAGTGTCAAATTGCAAGACTGCAAAGGAAATGTGGGACACCCTGCAAGAAACACATGAAGGTACTACAGATGTCAAACGGGCAAGAACAAATACATTAATGCACGAGTATGAACTTTTCTGCATGAAGAAAGATGAATCCATAAATGATCTACAAACGAGATTCACTCACATTATTAACAATCTACATGCCCTGGGAAAAGTTGTGGATAATGAACAGCAGATAGGAAAAGTTATGAGGTGTTTGTCAAGGGAATGGCAGCCTAATATAACTGCTATTGCTGAGTCTAAAGATCTTGCCAATATGACCATAGCAACGCTGTTTGGAAAGCTTCGTGAACATGAGATGGAACTACATAGATTAAATGAGACAGAGCAATCAAACAGAAAAAGTAAAGGACTTGCACTGAAGGCTCAATCTCACAAAGAAAAATCCGAACCAGATACGGAAAGCTCAGAAAGCGAATCTAGTGAAGAACCTGAGATAGGAATGTTGGTCAGAAAATTCAAGAAATTTCTGAAAAAGAAAGGAAGCCAATCAAGAAAACCACAGAATTCAAAGACTAAAGGCTCCAGCAAAGGTGACACTGGTGATAGCAAAGTCATAACTTGCTATGAATGTGGGAAGACAGGACACATTAGATCTGAATGTTACAAACTTCAAAACAGAAACAAGCCTACAAAAACTAAGGGCAAGGATCAACAGCCTTCAAACAGGAAAGCTTACATTGCCTGGAACGACAATGATGAAGATTCATCTGAGGAATCAGAAAATGAAGAAGCTAACCTGTGTCTCATGGCTAACCATGATTCAGATTCTGACAGTGAGGTAAGCACCACATCTAATCCATCTTATGATGAACTTCATGATGCCTTTAATGAATTGCATAATGAATATGTTAGTGTACTCAAACAACTGATTAGTACTAAGAAACAGTTAGAAGAAAAATGCATGTTGATTAATGAAGTTAATTTGAAGCATGAGTCTCTTAAAGACATAAATGAAAAACTGAGAAAAGAAACTCATGAACTGAAATGTGATGTAGCTAAGTTTAACAGTGGTAAAAATAACTTAGATAGACTTCTTAGAGATCAAAGAAATTTACATGTTAAAACTGGACTTGGCTATAAACAAAGCATGCATACGAAAAGGCATCAGGAATTTGTTAAATCTAAACAAATGTATGATAACTTTACTATACCAAATCAGAAACCATCTCCTGCTGTTGTATGTCATTTTTGCTGCAAAAAAGGACATAAGGTGTTTAATTGTAAACTGAAAAAACGTGCCAACAGAGGATGGAGACAGATTTGGAAAGTTAAAGAACCATCATTTGAAACTAACCCCCCAGGACCCAATTTGAATTGGGTACCTAAATCCAAAACCTGACTTTTGTTGTGCAGATATGCTTGGCATCCAGGAATCAATCATGGTATCTGGACAGTGGATGCTCCAAGCATATGACCGGAGACAAGTCAAAGTTCTTGTCTCTGAACTTAAAAAGTGGTGGCTTTGTCAAATATGGAGATAACAACAAAGGAAAGATCCTAGGCATTGGAGATATAGGAAACAACTCAAGTGCTGTTATCAAGGACGTTTTATTTGTTGAAGGCCTCAAGCACAACTTACTAAGCATCAGTCAGCTATGTGATAAAGGGTTTAAGGTACACTTTACTTCTACATATTGCACACTTGAGCATAAGGAAGTTGAAGGTATGAAACTTACAGGTAAAAGAGTTAATAATATTTACATGATAGATTTTGAGTCTTTACCTGCCAATGATATTTGTTGCTTGTTGTCTAGTGCTGATGAGAGCTGGTTGTGGCACAAGCGAGTGGCTCATATTAATATGAATCACCTGAACAGACTTGTTAACAAACAGCTAGTCTTAGGTCTCCCTAATAGGAAGTTCTCCAAGGATAGACTATGCGACTCCTGTGAGAGGAGTAAGCTGGTTAAATCCTCTTTCCCCCCTATAGACTTGGTGCAAACCAAGAAGGTTTTAGAGTTGGTTCATATGGACTTGTTTGGTCCATCTCAGGTTAGAAGTTTTGGTGGGAACCTATACGGCTATGTGTTGGTAGATGATTTCACCAGGTTCACACGGACATACTTTCTGACTCACAAGAGTGAGGCATTCTCAACTTTTAAGAAATTTGCTGCTTTAGTTCAAAATGAGAATAATCAGAAAATCATATCCATAAAAAGTGATCATGGAGGTGAATTCCAAAATGATGCTTTTCAAACCTACTGTGAACATCATGGTATCAAACACATATTTTCAGCCCCTAGAACTCCACAGCAAAATGGAGTAGTAGAAAGAAAGAACAGATCCTTAGAAGAGCTGGCTAGGACCATGCTTAAGGATTCTAATCTTCCTAAGTACTTCTGGGCTGATGCCATTAACACTGCATCCCATGTAGTGAATAGGGTTCTTATTAGACCTATACTTAAAAAGACTCCCTATGAGTTATACAAAGGGAGAAAGCCTAACATCTCCTACTTTAGGATTTTTGGGTGTAAGTGCTTTGTGTTAAACAATGGCAAGGGACATCTAGGTAAATTTGATCCTAAAGCAGATGAGGGCATCTTTTTAGGGTATTCCCAGGTTAGTAAGGCCTATAGAATCTACAATAAAAGAACCAAAACTATAGAGGAGTCTGTCCATGTCAAATTTGATGAAAACTTGAACAGCACTCTTACTATAGTTGGTAACTCAGTGGATGATATTGTTGATTTTGAACCTATAGAAACCAGTGAACCTGAACCTCCAACCAACCCTGACTGCGTAGAACCAATTAGGGAAGATGATCTACCCAAAGAGTGGAAGTTTACCAAGAACCATCCCATAGACAATATTATTGGAGAGATTTCAAAAGGTGTTTCAACCAGAAAATCCCTTAGAGAGTTTTGCAACCTTACAGCCTTTGTTTCTCAAGTAGAACCCAAAAACATTAAAGAAGCTCTTTTGGACCATGACTGGATAGTAGCCATGCAAGAAGAGCTCAATCAGTTTGAGAGAAACCAAGTATGGACTCTTGTTCCAAGACCAGAGAATAAACATGTCATAGGAACTAGGTGGGTTTTCAGAAACAAAATGGATGAGAATGGTGTGATCACTAGGAATAAAGCTAGGTTAGTGGCCAAGGGTTACAACCAGGAAGAGGGAATAGACTATGATGAGACTTATGCCCCAGTAGCCAGACTAGAAGCTATTAGGATCCTGCTGGCCTATGCTTGTATAATGGATTTCAAATTATTTCAAATGGACGTTAAAAGTGCTTTTTTAAATGGGGATATTAAGGAGGAAGTTTTTGTAAGTCAAACTCCTGGTTTTGAAGATCCTAAACTTCCAAATCATGTGTTTAAACTTACAAAAGCTCTCTATGGCTTAAAACAAGCTCCAAGAGCTTGGTATGATAAGCTGAGTAATTTCCTTTTACAAGAAAATTTTTCAAGGGGAAATGTAGATAAAACACTGTTTATCAAAAGACAAGGAAAAGACATTTTATTGGTTCAAATTTATGTTGATGACATAATATTTGGATCAACAAATGATAAGCTTTGTAAAAATTTTGAAAATACAATGAAAGGCAGATTTGAAATGTCCATGATGGGAGAGTTGACTTACTTCCTGGGATTTCAAATTAAACAAAGCAAAAATGGCATTTTCCTTAGTCAATCAAAATATTGCAATGATCTTCTAAAGAAATTTAACTTTGAAAAATTTAAATCCATTGACACGCCTATGAGTCAGTCCTGCTACTTAGATAAGGATGAACAGGGTAAAGCTGTAGATGTGACTGTGTTCAGAAGTTTAATAGGATCCTTACTTTACTTAACCGCTAGTAGACCAGATATCATGTTTAGTGTGTGCATGTGTGCTAGGTACCAGGCCAATCCCAAGGAATCTCACCTTAGTGCTGTTAAGAGAATCTTCAGATATCTTTTAGGAACCAAAGATCTAGGTTTGTGGCATCCTAAGGGATCTACTTGTACTCTTGTTGGTTATTCTGATTCTGACTTTGCTGGATGCAAATTGGACAGAAAAAGTACTTCAGGTACTTGCCAACTCTTAGGGAACTCTCTTGTCTCTTGGCATAGCAAGAAACAAAATAGTGTAGCACTCTCAACTGCTGAAGCTGAGTATGTTGCTGCTGGTAGTTGTTGTGCTCAAATTCTTTGGATGCAACAGCATCTCTCAGACTTTGGGGTGGACCTAGGAACTGTGCCTATTTTAAGTGATAACACTAGTGCTATTAATATTACTAAGAATCCTGTCATGCATTCTAGGACCAAGCATATAGAAATAAGGCATCACTTCATTCGAGATCAATATCAACAGGGCAAGATCAAGTTGGAATATGTCAATACAACTGAACAGTTGGCTGACATTTTCACCAAGGCCTTGCCTAAGGACAGTTTCTTCTTTATAAGAATGAAACTGGGCATTATTGATCCCAATGAAATCTGATCCCTATACTCAACTCGACTGCACAATCGAGTGTCCTGTGGCCAGGTGAGAATTTTTCATTAAACATTCGATTGCACAATCAATTGCTTAATGAACAGTGCTTCATTTTGTCAAATTGGAAACACGATATTCGATTGCACAATCGACTAGTTGGGTATCAGCTTTCTTTATTCTGTTTTATTTTTATGTATGTTTGCTATTTTTGTTCGTAAATCGATTGGACAGTCGAATGTCCATATCTCAGAAGCCTGAATGTTGAAAATCTTATATTGTCAATCGAATGGTAAATCGATTGATGATATCTCAGAGGCCAGATGGTTGAGATTTCTGCAACGTAATTCAGATGGTTAATTGATTGATATATTGGAAATTGGTTTAAACAGTCGATTGGAAAATTGACTGACTGGATTAAGTTTGAGATAGTTTGTTGTTCAAAACACGAGAATCGATTGGACAATCGATTGGCATGTATCCGTTGAGAAAAATATAGCCGTTGAATGGATGTAACGGTTACTTTTTGTTAACCCAACAACAAGAACATCCGATTGGGCAATAGGATGGCTACAGTACTATATAAACCTGGAAATTCCAAGTCGATTTCCCAATCAATTGCTTCATTATGCTATCATCTTCATCATCCATCTTCAATCTTCTCAGAATTCAATCAATCTTCATTCTACTACCACTATGGCCCGTGTCAAACAAACTGCTAGACGACCATCTCAACCTACTGCTAAAACAATTCATCAGAACAGCTCATCTTCATCATCTTCTACTTCAAGAACACTTTCACCTTCACCTCCTCCACCTCCTTCACCCCCAGCAAAACGAGTATCCATTCCTACACATAAGATACTGGCTAATGATAAAGGCAAAGCTATTGCCACTACTCCAGAATCCACTAAAAAGAGGAAGGTTCCTCCATCTGAGAAATTGATGGGTGACACAATGAAGGAAGTCACCAAATAGAAGAAGAAGAAGCCTGCATCTCCATCAAAGAAGGCTAAGCCTTCAAAGGAGAAAATTGTTGAAGGAAAAGCTGTTCCTGATTCCTTTGTCAAAAGAAAAATCCAAGAGCCAAGAATATTGGATTTTCAATACTTTGATAAAAATGGTTTTTTTTTCAAAACCATTTAAGATTTCAAGGTCTGGAGAACTTTCTGTCTTGTTCTCTAGATGTGTATCCAAGGCTGGTGAGAGCCTTCTACTCAACCTTTGTCCTGACAAAGACTGGTTTTGCTGCTGAAGTCAAGAATAAAAAGATGTCAATGACATTTGAGGAGTTTTCCAAAATGACGAGTTTACCATTCAGTGGGTATACAATTGATGGAAGGGAACAAGATGCACCTGAAGACGAAGGCTGGGAAAACTCAATCGACAGACATGCTACATTACAGGAACTTATGATAGAAGGGTTCACTGAGAAAGGAACCATTCAAGCTGACAAATGAAGGTTGAGCATAGGCTGCTCATGTATGTGCTAACAAGGATGTTAGTACCTAGAGCTGGAAACCATGCAGTTGTGCAGCGGCTGGACATTGTCTTGCTATGGGGACTGCACAAAGAGCTCCAGATGAGCTGGACATGGATAGTGCTGCTGAACATGATTGAATCAGCCCAAGGAAAGCACATTCTGCCCTATCCCCAACTAGTGATGAGAATACTGAGGCATTTCAAAGTGTCTCTAGCTGGTGAAGAATGTCTCACCACTACTCACACATTTGGTGAAGCTATAGTCAACCAAATGCAAATCAGACGCATCAACAATGTGTGGACGAGAACTCCAACTGCTGCTGATCATGTACAACCCAGTGCTGATCAAGATCAGTCTGGTGCTCAAGCATCTACATCAGCTGAAGGACATTCAGAGATCATGGCAAAACTCCTGGAAGTGTTGAAGTGTCAAGCTGATCACAGTGCAAGAGTGGAAACATCCCTTCTCAAGCTTCAAGCTTCGCTGGAATCTGTTCATAAGGATGTTGCTGCCATTCAGGAGCACTTAGGGCTGAAACTGTCATTTGAAGACATTGCAGATATTGGAAGGCAATCAACTGCAGAACAAAACCAGGACGACGCAGACGGTTCTGACTCTCATGGGGAGAAGACACCTGCTGAGGCTAATACAGCGGTCTCTCCTCCTCCTGCTGGTGATAATGAGGATCATCCTAGTGCTTGTCTGTTTAGGTTTTAGTTGTTGTTTTTTTTTTTTTTTTGTTGCCTTGTTCTCTAAGCTGTTGTTTAATTTCCTCCTGTATGTATATCTTTTTGTTATTAATGCCAAAAGGGGGAGATTCATATGACATTATCTACCATGCATCTATATCTAATAAATATGTTATGTTATGATCTGATATGTGTAACATTGTATATGTTCTGATTCATTCACATTTACAAGTGCTCTGATACATAATACACATCATCTGTTCTGATCCATATTAGATGCACCCTGTGTATGCGCTGAAAATGTTTTGCATCATGCATTCCAAAACTCAGGGGGAGATTTTAACATAATCTCAATATTAACTATATGTTTGTCATTAAATCAAAAAGGGGGAGATTGTAAGTCTTAAGCTTCCCTGATTAAGTTTTTGATTTAAAGTCTCAAACATACATTGCACATGAAAGATTTGCCTTATCTAATGTTTTGAATTAAGAAATATTTCAGGCAAACATGAAGACACCACACACATGGAACAATTGATTGCAACTCAAGAAATCAACCAAAGATTGGAGGATGCACTTGAGGAAGATGCAAATTGGTATAGTGTTACTAGGTGTCTAAGTATCAAGTTGAGTGAACAAATCACCAAGGTTTCACACTTAATTAATTGCCAATGAACTTTTATCACTCATTTAGGTTTTATCAAACTCAACTCTGAATCAATCGATTATACACTCGATTGGAGGCCAAATCAATCGAATGGCAAGTAAACTGTTAAACAAACCTGAGGTCTGTAACAGGCTCAGTCGATTGTCAACTCGATTGCACAATCGATTGACAAGTCGATTGATGCTGCATTTCAAGTTACAGAAAGAACTCAATTTTTGCCAATTCGATTGATCACTCGATTGTCCACTCGATTGGCAGCTTGATTGTTTGAAGTGTCTGAATCACTTTGATCACGACACCGGATTGACAAATCGATTGATGCTGATTCTCAAGTTACAGAGAGCATTCAATTCTGGATAATGTGATTGCTCAGTCGATTGAAAGGAATCATGGCATCATATCTGAATCACCTTGATCACGACAATCGATTGACCAATCGATTGATGATATTTTTCAAGAAACAGTGAGCATCCAGGTTTTGGTCAAATCGATTGCTCACTCGATTGAAAGAACATAATAGCATCAGGTCTGATTCAGATATTGAATAAATCGATTGTTCAATCAAATGCATCCATTATATGTCAAGTTTCCAAAAACCCAGAACATACAAAAATCGATGCATCAATCGACTGGATCTTTTACATAGTCGATTGGGCAATCGATTGTCCTGGTGTTTTGCTTGAATATATATAAGGTGTTTCAAATCATTTTAAACATAACTCTTGCATAAAAACTTTTCATATTTTTTCAGAATCTCTTGCTCTCAATCTTTGCATATCTTTGAAAAACACTTTGAAAGAAAAGTTTGTTAACACACAAAATATTCAATGGCAAATCAATTCTTTGTGTGATGCTAGAGTGATTGAACACAATTCTTGATACTTCTCTTTTTTCTTGTTAAAGACAATTCTTGTATTTGAAGCTGTAACAAATCCAGTTTGGAAACTGGTGGCTATCCTTGTTGGTGTGGTATCATCAAGAGGAAGTCTACTTTGATTTTGTGTAAGTTTGGGGATAAAACTACAAGGATCAAAGGGCGTCAAGATAGGAGTGAAGGGAGTTAGATTAATAGGTCTTGTTGAAGACTGGAAAATCTGTAAATGTATTCGAATTCATTCTATAGTAAAAAGGCTGGAATCATGTTGTGATTTCGGGACTGGATGTAGGTCGTTGGATCAACGGCTGAACCAGGATAAATCTTGGTGCAATCTTTCTTATCCCTTCTCTTTAATTTTTCCAGTATTATATACCTGCTTATTCTTGTATGCTCCTTGTCATAATTGTATGTGTCTTTTAATTTCCGCTGTGTATGAGTTGTATGAACATTGCATGATTAATTTGGGAATTATGTCAAACTAGTTGGATTTGAGCTTAATTATCTCTTTGTTAATTGAAAGAAGTCATAATTTTCCAACAATATCAATTGTAGTAACTCTCTATTGAGAGGATATTCCATACATGTTTTTGATGTGTTCATGGATTTTCAGAATTAAACTTTTTGTTCTCTTCTTCACTATTTTCCCCCACTTCTCTTGATTGAACCATTTCATCTTAAATACAAGCAAGAAGTGTCTATTGAGATATCACTGTTGGAATTCCTTTAGGGTATAGTCTTTGTACTTTAGGTTCAAGCTTGTATACTTCATTTTGCAAAAATACAACCTATATCTTCATAGATTTCAACAATTGAACCATTTAAGACAAATCTATTTGTTGAGATCAGAACTGACTCCAAAAAAATCACTCCTTAAGATGTGTATGACAATAAGAGGAAACAAATGGTACATGATCAGAGGATAGAACAATTAGAGTATTATCTTACAAACTATTAGAGCAACTAGGTTACTACATTGCTTACCAGACTTTATGCTTTCATGTTGAAGTGAAGTCCTTGGTTTCTTTTACATTTGGTTGGTCATCAAAGGATAAACCTTATGTAGCGACGCATGCTTTGTTGCACTTGTTTCCTTATTATTCTATTATATATTTGCACAAAGGATCTGTAAAATACTTGTAATCTAGGCTAATTTGAATAGTTATTAACATAACTTTTTCCTTTGATTTATGTAACACCCCGATTTTCAAAGCGAGAGTGTATTTTTTTTTTACAAAACAAATTCATAAAACCAAGAAATAAATAAGGAAATACCTTCGGATAAATAATTAAGTCATAACACAACGACAATTAAGTCGACATAATTTACAAACGGCGGAATAGTTTTTTAGAAATACAAATCCAAAGTATTTACACGTCAAAAGTGGTACATGGGACCCATCGAAAATAAAATGTCATGCTGACAATACTAGTATAGGTACAGTCTTCCAATTTAAAATAAACACAATCCAAAAGAAAGACATCTAGTCCCTATACGTCAACCTAATCTGATCATTCTACAAAAAACTATACACCCTGAGTGATCTTCACGCGCCCCGCAAGATCCTCCTAACATAGCTCCAGTCAGGTGTTTCCATCTATATCCCCATCCACAGGGTACGAACCGGTAGGATTATCCTGGCTCTCATCTGAGGGCAAAGCCCAGATTTCCACAATAGTTGTAAAGGGTCACCAACCGAAATTAACAATTAACACATAACATTTACGTTTTTAAATGCACAAAATAACCTTTCAACTTAACATGCACCTTAAAAGGGTTTTCCATATGCTAAACGTTCATATAATACTTGCCAAGTAAAAATGAAATCAAATTAGGTTTTTAATCAATCAAGTAATAAATCAACCGACCAACCAATTGATGAATCTACTGAGCAATCGATTGTCTGACTCAGAATAAAAGTTTTTACTAAGCAAATCGATTGGGAAATCGATTTCTTAAAGGTTTTTTGTGAAAATTGTATTATGGGTTTAAATCAATCGATTGAGAAATCGATTGGGAAATCAATTTTCTTAAATAGCTGAGCCCCTGTAACTTTCCAAATCGATTGGCAAATCGATTGGGATAAATGGCTGAGCCCCTGTAACTTGCCAAATCGATTGGCAAATCGATTTTATAAATGGCTGAGCCCCTGTAACTTGCCAAATCGATTGGCAAATCGATTTTATAAATAGATGAGCCCCTGTAACTTGCCAAATCGATCGGCAAATCGATTTTGATAAATGGCTGAGCCCCTGTAACTTGCCAAATCGATTGGCAAATTGATTTTATAAATAGCTGAGCCCCTGTAACATATCAAATCGATTGGCAAATCGATTAGTTCAATATATTTTCAAGATTCAAGAAAACAGGAAACATAATAATCGATTAGGAAATCGATTTAGCTGGTATTATCTTCTCACAGAATCAATTGGGAAATCGATTGTTTCTTAGGTTTTTCTAAAACTACATAACTGAATCGATCACAATTACACACAATTCCAAAATATAACACTTAGCACTTATAACACAATCACTACGACATCATGAGTTTCGAAATAGTTTTGCAATCAAACACACTATCACACACAATTTCAAAACACAACACTTAGCAATTTCAACACAATCACCATGACATCTCAAGTTCAAACACTCAATCATAATCTTGAATCAAACACGACTCGTGTGCCAAGCACCCTAATGCAATGCGTATATGCCAAAATGCATGGACTCGGAATTCCAAACCAAAACCCTCTTTGAAGGGCAGTAAATCAAAATTGTACCGCCTATCACAAGCCAAAGTACTAAATTACTGAGGTGCCACCTATCACGGGTCAGCACGATTTACTAAAAACGTAAATCATAAATGTACCGCCTATCACAGGCCGAAGTACTATTTACCGAGGTGCCACCTATCACAGGTCAGCACGATTTACCAAAAATGTGCAGTCTATCGCAGACCTTACACGACGCGACAATCCCCGCAAGGATAAGATGAACCAACAAATCACATGGAATCATCTCGTGGCCCATCCGGTCACCACTATCACCATGGCCCATCCGGTCGCCATGTACTATGAAGTGCATGAGCGTACTCTGACTCTATCCACGACGATCGTTAAGTAAATGCAGATATTAAAAGATTCCCCATTTTTAATACTCATTTAACTCTAACAATTTTCACGACAATCATTAAGTAAACGTAGATATCAAGAGATTCCCCATTCTTAATACTCGTTTAACTCTAACGATTTTCACTGCAAATATCAAGTAAACAGAGATATTAAAAGATTCTCCATTTTTAATACTCGTTTGACTCTAATGACTTTCACGATAAACATTAAGTAAACATAGATATTAAAAGATTCCTCATTTTTAATACTCGTTTAACTCTAATGGTTTTCAAATTCCACACAAAACATACTCAAACATATAATGAAATTCTATCCACAATTCACACCAAATCACATCAATTCATTTTTCCACAAAAATCCAACCAAACACATCTCAAATTTCATAAGTATCAATTATGAACACGTCAAATACGACAAACACAAATCATCACAACATACCACTCAAACACATCAAATCTCATTTCCTCAAAATCATACAATAATGAGTTAAATTCATTTTCCCCCAAATCAATACTTCAACCCTAACAAAATTCTTTTCCACACAACCACAGATAAGTCCCTAAATGCAAACTAAAAGTTTGGAAGGAGCCCTTACCTTAACGATAGCTTTAACCTGCATTTACGGTACCGCGAGTAAATTCGGCAAAATCTCCGCTCGCGACATCACTTCCAAAGTTGGTTCACTAGCACCGTAGCGTGGTGGTGAGCAACTTTCCCTTCTATCTCTTCGCGAAATGAAGCTTAGATCTAGATGAAAGGTGGAGGTTTGCGTTTGACGGTTTTGAAATCACTAACACCGTTTTCGAATTCGGGAAGAAGGAAGAAGCTGGGAATTTGTTCTTTCTCACCCACTAAGCCTTGGGTTTCTCTTCTTGAACTACAAGAAGCAACGAAAATTAACAAAAGGGGAGGGAGAAAGATGATGGTTCGCGAGGCAGAGGAAGAAGAAGAAGTTATGTTTCCTTCCTTTCTCTTTCTTTCCTTTCTTCTATTTTCCTCTCTTTCTAATTCCTTTTCTTTTCCCTCCAAACAAACATATATATATTTATATATATATTAATCATAACTTAACAAATATCTCAAAATATCTAGATATTCATTAAAATTACCATTTCACCCTAACCTCTCCAAACCACTTTTGTTAAACATATCCACTATCGTCGCAACTCAATTGACATATACAATTTTTAGCAACTCGAGATATTTTTAACCAAACTTCCCAGAATTAAATTCTTCGTAAAAGATTCACCGCAGTTAATTTAATTTATTTATCGACGAATAATTTTAATCGGACATCAAAATATCTTTTTGATCATTTAAACTCCCAAAATATTAATAACTTGGCTAAAAAGTCCCTGAGTTCAATACCAAAATCCACTAAAATACATAAAGTATAATTTAAAATTATGGGTCTTACAATTTACACACTTAGCATATATTGTTAGGGGATAGTTGTTCTTTATTTATATGTATAATTATCATCAAAATACTAACTATAGGATTGTGGTTAAAAATACTTTTGCACTAACAAAATTAAGATAAGACCCATTAACTAATTTTATATCCCTTCATCTTATCTTCTAATTGACCTTGATTTGACCTTAGTATGATATCTATAACTACCATTTTCATAAGAAAAATAGCTCAAATTGTGACATTTATGCATCGTCTGAACCTTAAAATGGATTTTTAGCATCTTTGGACTTCTAATTAGCTGAAGCTATTTGTATTCATTAGCTTTCCAATGCAATCAAGAACACATAAATAGGACCCTTCTACCTCTAGTTAAGGTCTAAACATTGAAGTAGTGTAGTTATTGTCACTCCCGAATTATATCCTTGTTTAGCTCAACCTAACTTATGGAACCACTGTTTAAATCTGATTAGTGGTTAAATTCGTGTACCTTGCTTTGGTGATCAAAATTGGTGAAATTTAAGAGTTGAAGTAAGAGTTAGTTTGTTGCTGAAACTCATAACTTTCTAATTCGTTATCCAAATTCCATTTAGTCTGATGCTGAAAAATCGTATAAATAAGAGATGTAATATAGTGTCCTACTCATTTTTCATAATTCATTCAGTAAATCAAGAAGCCATCATTTATGTTATGTTTTTAAATTCTTTCTTAAAAACCTTGCCCTAACCATAGTTCTTGTTTTTAATTCATTGTTTGAAGTCCAAAGTTTAAAGTGAACATTCTCTTTCTTCCTTGATCAGGATTAGTCACTATCGACTTGAAGCTTTTGTGATCAAAATTCATTAATCGGGTATGGGGCCTACTTTGTACTAGATATCACAATTCTTGTATATAGGAGATATAACATGTAAATAATATGGTTAAATTATAAGTGTGTGATTGCATGATATATGAGTATGATTTTATGTGATGATTTATCGATTGATATATTGTTTGTTGTTAATTGAATACTTCAATTGTATGTTTAATGCATGTAATTGGTGTGAATAGTGTACGATTTTGATGTTAGTATTGTTGGTAAGTGATTTGTAATGATTGTTATATGTTTATGTAGAAATTTAAACTGTTTTGAGTTTATCAGAAGTTAAAAGGTTTTAGTAATTAATAGATGATGAATTATTAAGCTTAATTATCTACAGTTAATGAATTTAGACATTAATTAGGTTTATATGATGATGTTTCATGTTAATTTAGTAAAATACTTAATGAATTTATAGTTATAATTAATTATTAGAGGAGAGTTTAAGTTATATTAGTTTAATAACTACTTAGATTAAGAGTGTTGAAGTTATTAGATGACTAAGAAAAATTAATCATATCAACGGTGATTTAATTACTTAGCAATTAATGGTAACTTGGTGAATTGATAAAGATGATGTATAAAGATAATTATTAATCAATAAAAATATATGAAGAATAATATTTAATAATGATGAATGATAATGTGAATGTTATGTTGTTGACAATGTATGATGTATATATGTTTATATGGTATGTTTGTTGATGATGTTAATGTTGAGTTAAATTGTTAAGACATATGAGTCGCAATATAGGCTAGGTGTGTTTTAGTTGATAAGTTGATCCATTTTAAATGAACTCAAATCATGTTATGATATAATTAGAGCAGACAGTCAAGTTAGGACTTGGGGTACTTCGGTAAAAAGGTCTTACATTCAAGGCAGGGTTTAAAATGCTGGGATGTTACAATTATATACTAGCACCTTATCGACCAGACTCTCTAGTTTGTTGAGCAAGAGGTGGCTTCTCTGTTTGCACTAACCCAGAGTAGTTAGATCCATGTATCACAATTAGTTAGTAATTAGGTAGCGTTGCATCCTATGTGTACTTGCATTAGTTGAGTCACTATGATTATGTGTTATATGTGCATTTTTGTTATATGATTGCTTATGTGTTGATGTTGTGTGATATATGTGCTTGATGATAAGTTAATTGAATTGAATGCTAATAATTATTGGGAATAGATAAAATTATGTATGTTGCTTGGGCATCTATTATGCTCATTATGTGTTTTACATGCTTGCATTGTGATTCTCACATTGTACACCAATATTTTTCAAATGTGCTATGGTGTATAGATCTTATCGAAGTTATCGCAATGTGGCATTAAGGGTTAAGGACTACCAGTCCTTATATTCTAGTTACATTAGGCTTTGACCAAGCGACAAGAGTTTTTTAGGATATTTTTGTAATTAGAAGTTTTGGAAAAGTTTAACTTATACTCTTTACAAATTTTTGTTTTCTTACTGAATTTCAATAAAACAAAATCAAGTAAATAATCCAAAGAGTGAGGTCATTTCATGTTGAGCAACCACATTTTGAGCACCCCCAAACTTACTCAAAACATATTATAAATAATTCTTCCAAAGTAAAGCTCCTTTATCTCCTACGATTGGACCAATTCATTGTTTTTCACTTTTAGACTTGTAACGAGCTATATAACCAAGAATGAGATAAATAAGCTCAAAAGAGCTTAACAAAGGGATAATTGCAAGGTAGGCTTATTTGGCAAGTAGCTTACTAAGAAAACAAATTCTTAGTTCATTTCAATATATGCATGTGAACAAGGTAATTCGACAAGAGTCAAGTTCTATATAATGGAAAAGTGTATTCCATCCATTATAAGGCTCAAATCTCACAAAGGGAAATGACCTATCATATATGATGCAAAATTTAGTTTTCAAATCCAACTTATAATACCAAGAATGCAAGGATGTTACCCAAAATATATGTCATCAAGATAGGTAGGCTTTTCAAATAGAGCTCTTCTATTGTCTCATTTTCAAGTGTGGGGCTCTCGTATAATAGCTTTAGGCGATGACCATTGACTTGGAAAACCTTATTGGTACTTTCACTTTTTACTTCTGCTATGCCATGAGGAAAAGTATTACTAATAAAAAATGGGGAAATCCACTTAGATAAAATTTTATCATGAAAATGTTTGGTTTTGTCTTTATATATCTTGGAGTTCTCATAGGCCTCTCATCGAAGGTTTTTAAGTTGTTACAATTGAAACTTCCTCTTCAAACCTGCTTAATAAAATTCAAGGTTGCATCTCTTGATTGTTCAATAAGCATGATGCATGTAAGACCCTTAATTTTCTAAATTCTAATTTATGCGATTTTAGGGTATTTTGTGTTAAATTGCTTAGGCATTTAGCACAATTGAATTTTATTTTGGGAATTAAATATCAAAATCATTTCCCTGCCTTCTCTGTTTCGTTTTTTTTAAAATAAAAAGCAAAAGAAAATAAACCAAACTTGTATTACGAAAGGCAACGTTCTATCCTTCAATTTGAGGGGGTTCCTCCTTCCTTCACTACATATTCCTTTCTTTCTTAGCAAAAGCAAACTAGTGTTGGTGTTTTAAAAAAAAAATTAAATAAATACAAACCCTCATTTATCTTCTAGATCTAAGCTTCGTTTCGAGAAGTGACAGAAGAGAAAGTTGCTCATTGCCACCATGCGGTGCTAGTGAGCTAGTTTTCGACGCGACATCACAAACTTAAATTTTACCAGAATTAATTACGGTGCCATAATCGTGTGTTAGAGCTATCGTTAAGGTAAGGGCTCCTTCCAAATTTTTAGTTTGCATTTAGGACATTATTTGTGATTTTGTGGAAAAGAAATCTGATGTATTTGAGGTGTGATTTTGTGAAAAATTAATTTAATGTGATTATGTGTAATTTAGTGGAATTTAAATTTGAGGTGTGGTTTGTGGTGATTCAAGTTTGGTGTGATTTATATGTTCATAATTATTATTATGAATTTTTGAGATGTGATTTATTTGTGGATTTTGTAGAAAATGAATTGATGAAATTTGGTGGTTTATGTGTAAAAATGTGGAGTTTTGAAATCGGGTGAGTTATGTTGTAATTGTTGAAATTTAATTGAGGTGTTTTATGTGTTTTATGTGTGTTGTGGAATTGAATTGATTATTGTTAGTGTGAATTGGCGGTAATTAAATTTGATGCGTTTGAGTTACATAATGAGTTATTTTCAAATAAATGAGTTTGAACTGAAGTTGAAATTTTACGAAAAATTTAGAGCTGTTAAAGTTGTGAAAAAGTTCAAATTTTAACTAAGTTAAAGAGTTTGAGTAAAAAGATAACTTGAAATTAACAATGGTTAGAGTTTAAAATGTTACTCTTTTAATTACTTTTTGATGGAGTTTAACAAGAAAAAAAAAAGTTTAGAGTATTTTATTAACTCAAAAATTTCGGTGCTTTAATAGTCGAGTATGTGCATGTGAAATTTGGAAAATATTTGTTTTATTTAGTTTTAAGTAAATAATATTGATTATTTGGTTTTAAAAGTTTGATGTGTCAAAAAGATTTAATTTTGGGAATTTCGTTGTTGTTGGATTAATTTTATTGTGAACAAATTGCTATAAATATTTATGTTTATGTAGTTAGCTCCTTGAGTCTCGAAAAGGAATCGAGACCGTTGGCACCGAGTTAACGGTGGGAAGAACTCTGATATATTAATGTTGTTGTGGTGATTTATGATTGAAAATTTTGGAGATTGAATATAGTGATTTATGGTTGAAATTTGTGGAGATTAAATTTGGTGATTAATGTTTGAAAATTTTGGAGATTAATATGGGTGATTTATGTTGAATTTGGGGAGAATTAAATTTAATTTGATTATGTGTTCATAATTGATATTATGAATGTTTGATGTGTGTTTGAGGTGTGGGTTGTGGTGATTTACGGTTGGTGTGATTTATGTGTTCATAACGATTATTATGAATTTTTGGAGATGTGATTTATGTGTGGTTGTGGAAATTTTAATTGGTGTGAATAAATATGTTTGAGTATGCTCTGTGTTGTGTTTGAAAAATCATTAGCGTTAAATGAGTATTAAAAATGGGGAATCTTTTAATAGCTGCATTTACTTAATGATTATGGTGAAAAGAGTCAGAGTATGCTCATGCATTTCATAGTACATGGTGACCGCGATGGGGCCATGGTGATAATGGTGACTGTGATGGGCCACGGGATGATGCCATGTGAATTATTGGTTCATCTTATCCTTGCGGGGATTGTCGCGTCGTGCTGATCTGTGAGAGATTGCACTCTAGAATGTGCTGATCTGTGAGCGATTGCACTCTAGAAAATTGTGCTGGTCTGTGAGCGACTGCACTCTTGTATGTCGTGCTGGTCTGTGAGAGACTGCACGATAGATGAAAGGTTCTTTAGAGCATTTGAAAATATAAGAATTTTTCTATGTGATATTTGTTAATTTCGGTTGGTGACCTTTACAATTATTGTGGAAATCTGTGCTTTATCCTCAAATGAGAAACAGGATCATCCTACCGGTTAGTACCTTGGAGATGGGAAAGTTGTTAGTCATACCTGACTAAAGCTGTGTCAGGAGGATCTAGCGGGGCGCGTGGAGATCACTCGAGTTGTGTAGTTTTTGTAACATGATCAGATTAGGTGGTTGTATAAGGACTAGATGTCTTTCTCTTGGGATTGTATTTATTTCATTTTGGAAGATTGTATCTATACTTAAACTATCTGATGACTTTTTCTTTTAATGGGTCCATGTTCCACTTTTTGATGTGACGTGGGGAAATTTAAAATTCTTGGGGCAGTGATTTTGTATAGGTCTGTCGAGAATACCCCAAGGGTATGAGCTATGATCGATAAGCCTCATAGCCCCAGTGTATTTTGATGTTTGAATACTTTGGATTTTTATTTCAAAAATTATTCCGCTGCTTGTAAATATTTGTTGACTTCGTCGTTATGTTACGACTTAAATATTTATCCAAAAGTATTTCTTTGCTTTTTCTTTGTTTTATTTCTGTAAGATCCATTATCATTTGTCTAGAATATGATAATTGGACCCTTACACCTTGATAAAACAGAGGTAATTAACAATTAATAATAAATTAGAATCACCATCATAACTGAAAACTACATTCAGAAATATAGTTTACAACATGTTTAGTAGATTCCTAAAATATTATATCTTGAAACAAACTACAATTGTCTGATTACATCATAAAACAAAGGATCAAAGTCTAAGTCTAGGAGTTTGGAACTGATCTTCTGATGCTAATATTCATGTCTCATGTTCCTCCAGCTGCTAAAAAAATATAATAATAATTGGGATGAGATAAAATATCTCAATGAGCTCTATAAATAAGAGGAAAACAATCTCAAAGAGTTTACTTCATAAAAGTGTATAAAACATACAAAAGTGGTTATACATCTCAAGAAGAAAAAAAAACAATCATTATTATTATTATTACTATTATTATGATTATTATTATTATTATACATATCTATTTATATATATATATATATATATATATATATATATATATATATATATATATTATTTTGAACAACATATGCATGACCTCAAATCTTTTCCTTTAGAATAAGGAAAAAGTCGCCCAATATCTTAGTGTGGGTCACCAAGATATTGAGTCCTGATTGGTAAAGGTGGTCTGGCCAAACCCCAATCAACGTCCTGATTGTTCTCCTTTACCTGTTATCCCATGCCTGGAATAACCTAAATGTCCCACCGTGAATAAGACCATGCATGATATGATTAATGATATTGTACAAAACTTGAAATATTTTGTATAAAATGTCGTTATTATGGCATATATAAATTGCATCATTCATCCATAACAATTCAATATAACTTTAGGCGACATACTAAACTCATAATAATTTAATCTTAAATCCTTAATTCAAAACGGAATTCCTAGTCAAAAATATAAACAACATCTGAGTCATGAAATTAGTAACAACATCAAGTCATGAAAATAGTAACAACATCAAGTCATGAAAATGGTAAACATATAAAAGTCATGAATTTAATAATCAACATAAAAGTCATGAAAAAAAATCATTTAGATGAAATTTTAAAAAAACGCCTATATGCAAAAATTTCATTTCATCATACTCTAATCGTGATAACCCGTATTAATATAAAATAATATATTCAAAGATTTCAACCCATAAAATCTTTGTACTAAAAGAAATTAACGTAACATAACACATTTTCACAAACACATTAGAGACAACAGCAGTAACGAGCACAAATCGTGCTCGACAAGCATAATCACCTTAAATCTAATCAGGCACGATAATTAATTTTTTTTTCTTCTGATCTATATAATTCATTCATAAATATCATACCCATAAACAACAATACGCACGTCTAATTTATTTTCAATGAAAATTCCTATAGCTTAATATGTGAGTTGTTTTCGTCCATTATTTTATTTTATTTTATTTTATTTATTTATTTATTTATTTCAACTTCAGAAAGTTAAATCCCTATTCTTACTAAAATAAAACTTTTTTATAAAAAGAACTCACCGTTGGTGATAAAGGAGAAGACAATGATCCGATTAGATTGGTCGTTGAACTCCCCTTTTGTCTGAATTGCCACTTTGACTCTTCTTCATTTGTTGGTTAGTATCCTCTGCTGCTTTGATTGAAACCGGTTAGTAGTCACAAACTGAGACATGCAATGTTTAAAAATGAGTTTAAAGAGTTTTGTCAAGCTTTTGGGTCTGATTCATTTTAAAAAAATAATGAAGGAAGATGAGAGGTTGAAGATTGGGAGGGTGGGAGGATGGATGCTCAGCTCACGAAGAAGAAAAGGAACGGGAAATGGGTTTCTGAATGTGGTAGAGAGATATAAGAGGGATAGTGTGAAAATTACGCCATTGCCCTTTGTTTATCCAAATATTACAATAATACCTTTTATTTATTTATTTATTTATTTATTTAATGTATAAACTAGTTCTTTACTTTTTAAATTAACAATTTTAATAATTACCAGGTTGTTACATCCTCCACCACTCAAAAAAAAAAAAATTTACCCTCAAACTTCAGAGGATTACCTATTGGAAAAGATAAGGATACTCCTTTTGCATGTCTGTCTCTGCTTCCCATGTTGCTTCATCTACAGAAGATCCTTCCCAAACAACCTTCACTAGGGGAATTTCTTTGTTTCTCAATGCTTTTACACTTCTATCTATAATTTGAACTGGCATTGGGTCATAAGTAAGGTTTGACTTGAGTTGGATAGACTCATGACTCAAAATTTGGTGAGGATTAGGAATGTATTTCTTTAACTGGGAGATGTGAAAAACATTGTGTAGATTGGATAGTTTGGGTGGCAAGGTTATTCTGTATGCAGAGGGGCCAATCCTCTGCAATATTTGAAAGGGTCCAACAAAACGAGGGTTTAACTTCTTGACCTTTAACACTCTTCCAATGCCAATGGTGGGAGTAACTCTAAAAAAAAACATGATCTCCTTCCTCAAACTCTAAAGGTCTTCTCCTGATATCAGCATAGCTCTTTTGCTTGCTTTGGGCTATCTTTAATTTATCCTTAATTACCTTAATCTTTTCAGTGGTCTCTTGGATAACTTCAGGACCTAAGATCCCCTTGTCCCCTACTTCTGACCAAAATAACGGTGTCCTACATTTTCTTCCATACAAAGCCTCATAAGGTGCCATGCCAATGCTGGCATGGTAACTGTTGTTGTAGGAAAACTCTACCAAAGGCAAATGTTTATCCCAATTTCCACCTTCCTCTAAAATGCAAGCTCTCAACATATCCTCTAGAGTCTGAATGGTTCTTTCGGTTTAACCATCAGCCTGGGGAAGGTAGGAAGTACTAAGGTGTAGTCTAGTTCCTAGAGACTTTTGAAATGTCTTCCAAAACATGGAGGTAAACTTAGGGTCCCTATTGTGACACTCTAAATCCCAAAATAATATATATAATAATTTATATCATATTCCTATAAAATTTGAAGCGGATAAATAAAATTATATTTTCAAGAAAATAAAACTTTTGTAACTAATTTAGAACATCACGTTTCTCAAAGTACACATGCAACAATTCAAATTTTATTACTCAAATAAAACAATTTAATCTCAATGAACTTGATTTAAGTATAATTACTTGATTTAATTCTAAAAACTTACTAGTACTTTTAAGGTTTTCATACAAAAATTTGATTCAAATTAAATAAGTAAAATACAAATTAAAACCCTTATTCCCGGTATCACCTATCAGAGCGGGGTTCCTCCCAAACTTGAACTTCAAGACTCATTAACCTGTAATAACTACGATTTCGCAAACGCAGGGCCCAGCCATTCAAACACAAACAACGAAGGAGGTGAGTTTTGAAATCATGTTAATAGTATAATATGAGTAAGAAGAACACGCAAACAATCATAATAGAACCGTATCATAATCACTTTATGATATATCAAAATATTTAATTAAATAGTATCATACTATAACATCAAAGTCACTCAAGTAAAATAATCATCTCATTATAATATGCATCAAATCATTTAATTAATATTACCTTTGAAACACATCAATCACAACAAAACAATCACAAGGAAATGCAATGCTATGCATGAGCTTAGACTCTACTTCACAATGTGGTACCATTCTAACTCTGAAGTACTTGGTTAGGAGGCCATGATACTATGCCACCATCCCGGTGGACGGACAATTCAAATTGACCCTGTCCTCATAGATCCCCTCAACTCAAAACCCGAGACACATATACGTGACAGTCGAGGTAAACGTGTGTTGCATGGTAGCTCCCGACATTTGGAGTACTACCTCCAAGTCACCTAGGAATTCCCCACCGGAATACCTCCAAGGTCTACCAATCTTGCATTAAGGCTCGACAGCAGACCGCCACGATCAGGCTCATTCAGTTGTACTTCCCCAGAATCACTAGGCTTGTCAGGCCCTACCTATATGATGACAAAATAATCTCCCCTTCACACATTCACAATATTTATTTCCTCCCCCCATTAGCTTAGACTACTCCATTAAGAGCACCATATTTAAGCATCATCACTATCTCATCAAGTATGGGGTACTTCAATATTTTCATCATAATTTTATAATATCATTAATCATAAATAATCATGATCATCGTATAAACTCATCACAATTTTATAACATCACTATCATCAATCAAAAATCATCATTATCATCACGTAAGCATATATCAACCATGCATCCATATTTTATTATCATATCACATAACTTCATCTAATCAAACATGTACATATAATTTCATTCAACATCCAACATCACAATAACAACAAATATCAACTACCACACAAGTATCGAAAATTAAATCAATCAACACCTTATAAAAATTTCTATTTCACATTTTAATCTCACAATTCTCATATTTCAAATTAATCAATTTATCTCTCAAAGGGCTACTGCCGTACGTAGCAAGCCCCGGATGAATCGTTGGGAAATACGGTTTTCCCGTTCATCTCACAATATATTATACTCATGAATTCAAACGCTCTCTCACCCCTTACCTTATTTTGATGCTTTCACGAACGAATATGATTCCACGAGCAAACAACCTTTGTTCATTGACTCTTTGTCCTTCAATCGATCTAACTCGATAGTTTATGGGTAAACGTTAAAAATAAATTATGAGAAAATAGTCAAAAAACTGATTTCGAAATTCGGTCAAGGAAAATTACCGTAAATCAGAAAACCAATCAGTGGATAATATAGCCACTTTTCACACGGTCGTTTTGGCGTTGGTTTCACTAAAATCGGACTTACGGTGAAGGAGAACGGTGCAAAATAAGGATTTCTGTAAACGGAAAAATCGGGTATTTTAGGGAGAAATTCGGGTTGTTAAAAATCTGAAAAAATTATGTTTAATTGAATAGATAAATGAGTAAAACAACATACTGATATTTGGACGAAAACAGAGAAACTTTTCTGGGACAGTTATGGCTCTCCAGTGTCGAACGATAGGTTGTTGTTGTGTTTACTCTTTGGTTCTACGGCTGCCCTTCCAACTCCCTTCCATTCTTTTGTTTATTTTATATTATTAACAATTAGGGTTGGTAGAGTCAAACCCATTGGTCTCTTTATTTATATTTTACTACTTTTATTTTTATTTTGTTAAAATAAAACTAATAATTATTTAATCTCCTTTTTAATATTCCTCCAAACACCATTTAGTTTTCCAAACATTACTAATATTTTGTAAATTAGAGTAATCAAAATAATCAATATAAAAAAAACATATTACTAATAATCAAAACTCTCACATTCAAAATAATCTCTACAGTTATACTTATTTATCAAAATACTCACATTATAATAATACCATCATATTAGAAAATAGTCAAAATTATAAAATAAATAAATATAACATCAATATTTTATATTAATTACTAAATCATAATAAACATATATTAAATCACAATACCATAACAAGTATTTAAAAATAAACGAAATCAAACACAATATCAATTCTATATCAAGATAATTGTTTATAAAAAAATAACTTAAAATAGAAAATAGTTATAAATAATTGAAATATAACTACGTGTATACTTAACTTCAGTCAAGCGCATATAAAAGTATTATATTAATTGGGTACACGTATATACACGTAAAATTGCATAAAATCTTTTTCTTTAAAATATATATTACACTAAAATACTATTTTTTTATATATATATATATCAAATAATAAAATATAATATGTATTATTTATATCGCTCATGTAATATAACATGTATCATACTAGCACATCATAGAAAGCATCCATATAACGAAAATTAGACACGAAATTTATCAACATATATTCTAAAATAATATTAGTCATCAAATTAATTATTTAAAATTCTATTTAATTAATAAAATAGTTTATTATAAAATTTGGGGTGTTACACCTATCGGATATGATACTAAAAGGCACCCCATGCAACCTCACTATTTCCTTAATGAATAACTTGGCTAGTTTGAGGGTGTTGTAGTTTGACTTTACTGGTAACAAATGGGCTGACTTAGTTAATCTGTCCACAATCACCCAAATGGAATCATACCCAGTGTGGGTATGTGGCAAACCTACAACAAAATCCATGGAAATTGAGTCCCATTTCCATTCAGGTATTTCCAGAGGCTGTAGCAATCCTGCTGGTCTCTGATGTTCTATTTTCACCTTTTGGCAAGTTAGGCATTGGCCCACAAAAGTAGCCACATCAACCTTCATACCTGGCCACCAATAACTTTTCTTAAGGTCTTGATACATCTTGGTAGATCCAGGATGGATAGTTAGGTTACTTTTGTGAGCTTCCTCTAGTATCAGCCTCTTTAATTCGGAATCCTTAGGTACCCAAATTCTGCCCTGAAATAGGATTGTTCCATCTCGTGCCCTAGTAAATCTTTCTTGGTCCTTTCTAAGTTGCAACTCTTCATCCATCCCTTGAGATTTCCTAATTTGGTCTCTAAGGCTACTCGTTATTTCTAGTTTATTTAAAAGAATTCCCCCTTGAAGGATTGTCATATTTAGGTTCAAGTCTCTAAGGTTTTCTAGCAATGCAAGTTCTTTTATCATGAGATGAGACATGTGTAGGGATTTCCTACTCAATGCATCGACCACTACATTGGCCTTGCCTGGGTGGTATTTCAGTTCAAATTCATAATCTTTCAAAAATTCCACCCACCTTCTTTGCCTCATGTTAAGTTCCCTCTGGTCGAATAGATACCTTAAGCTCTTGTGATCACTGAAAACATCAAATTGTGCTCCATACAGATGATGTCTCTAGATCTTCAAGGCAAACACTATGGTAGCCAATTCAAGGTCATGAGTGGGATAGTTTCCCTCATGAGGCTTTAGTTGTCTTGAAGCATAAGCCACTACTTGGTTGTTTTGCATCAATACACAACCTAAACCTTTCAGGGATGCATCACAATACACTTTAAATCTTAAGGTTGGATCTGGTATGGCCAGTACAGGGGCAGTGGTTAACTTGATCTTAAGAGTCTGAAAACTTTTTTCACATTTTTGATCCCACACAAAGGGTTGGTCCTTCCTAGTTAGTCTGGTCAAAGGCAGGGCAATTTGGGAGAATTTCCTAATGAATCTCCTATAATACCCCGCCAGTCCTAAGAAACTCCTAACCTTAGTCACATTCCTAGGATGTTCCCATTTCAGCACTACCTCTACTTTGGAGGGATCCACTGCCACTCCTTTCTCATTGATCACATGGCCTAGAAATTTTACTTCTGACATCCAAAACTCACATTTGCTTGGTTTAGCATAAAGTTTTCTATCTCTCAGTATTTGCAACACTATTTGAAGATGACTTGCATGTTCTTCTGGAGTCTTAGAGTATATTAGTATGTCATCTATAAATACTATCACAAACTTATCTAAGTATGACCTAAAAATTCTATTCATGTAATCCATGAACACAGCTGGAGCATTGGTTACACCAAAAGACATAACCAAAAATTCATAGTGCCCATACCTAGTTCTAAAGGCTGTTTTTGGCACATCATCTGATTTTATTCTGATTTGGTGGTACCCTGACCTCAAGTCAATTTTGGAGAACACAGTAGCTCCCCCTAATTGGTCTAAAAGGTCATCAATTCTGGGCAGAGGATATTTATTCTTGATGGTCACTTTATTCAATTTTTTATAATCTATGCATAACCTCATGTTGCCATCCTTCTTCTTTACCAAGAGCATTGGGGGATCCCAAGGAGACACACTTGGTCGGATAAACTGCTTGGTTATCAAGTCCTCTAATTGGTTTTTCAACTCACTCAATTCTAACGGGGACATCCTGTAAGGGGCAATGGAGATTGGTCCTGTTCCAGGGACTAAATCTATTGAAAACTCTATTTCTCTTTCAGGAGGCAAAGATGTCGCATCCTCTGGAAAGACATCCTCAAACTCACTGACTATAGGAATATTGGACAAGTCCATTTCAGACCCTGAGTTAGAGGATAGTAATAATAATACGCCTTGAACCCCATTGGTCAGACATTGGAAGAGTAGAGAACTGTTGGTCAAGGAGCGGTATTTGGTTTCCTCTGGTTGGGGAATTCCTGGAGGAATTATGACTTTCCTACCATGGCAAATCAAAGTTACTGAATGATCAGACATCCAATCCATTCCTAATATGATGTCCAAGCCCTTAAGGGGCAAACATACTAGGTTTATTGGAAAAACTCTATCAAACAGAGTGATTTGACACTGGTGACATACTAAGGAGGTCTCTATTGAATTCTTAGATGCAGTGCTTACAATTAAGGGATAAGGCATTTCAAGTACAGGAAGATTATGTTGCAAAACAAAATCATGGGAGATGAAAGAATGGGATGCACTAGTGTCAAACATAACAATTAAAGGAATTTCATTTATGAATCCAGTGCCAGTTATTAGATTATGATTCATACCTTTCTTTTCACTAAGAGCAAAGACCCTTCCAGTGTTAGACTTGTTTGGGTTGGACTCTGCTTGTTTTTGGCGTATTGGACAAAAGGGAGCCATATGACCAGGCTGTTTGCAGTAGTAGCAGACTTGTTTTCCAACCAAACACTCTCCCCCATGATCTCTGCCACACTTAAGACACTTTTTTGCTCTTGGGGAACTAGATGTCTGTACTTGTTTTCCCTTTCCTTGGGGAGTCTTTACCTTCAATTGTTGACCAAACTTTCCAGACTCGTTCTTTTGTTGCCACTTAACCTGTCTCTCCTCTTGTACCTTCTTTAAATTGTCTTCAACAATATAGCTCTTGTGTACAAGAGTAGAATAGTTAGTAATCTCCATATGGCCTATGTTCCCTCTGATTTCAGGTCTCAATCCCCATTCAAATTGGTTGATCTTCCATTCTTCTGTGGGTGCATATTGAGCATGTGGATAAAATCTAGCCAATTCTTCAAACTTAGCAACATACTCTGCAACAGACATGTCTCCTTGTTGTAGGTGCACAAACTCCAACTCTTTTTGTCTTCTGGCACTTTTTGGGTAATACTTGTCTAAAAAGGCCACCTCAAAGTGTTCCCAATTCATATGGGTTCCTTGTGTCTGAAGATAAGTCTTTGCACTCCTCCACCAATACTCTGCCCCACCTTTTAGTAGATGGGCAGAAAATACCACTTTTTGTTCTTCAGTACAAGGCACTACTTCAAATGCCTTTTTAATCTCATCCAACCAAGCTTGAGCCTCTGAGGGATTGTGGCTGCCCTGGAATGTTGGAGGCTGCAACTTAAGAAAATCATAAAACACCCTGTTGGCATTTGTAGTGCTATCTCTTTGCATTGCCATTTGTTGTACCAGATTATGGGTAGCCGTTGCTTGCATTTGAATAGCTTCCATAACCTTTTCCCATGGTTCAGCAGTGGGTTGTGGAGTCATACTATCTTCAGGGGCAACATTCCTCCTAGATCCTTCAGCCATAATTATGCATACCATACACAAAATATTAAGTTGATCAGACTTAATATTAGGTGAAATGATAATGAGAATGTATAGTAAAACAAAGATATTTTAATTCCTAACACATAATCCACAGTCCAAATGAATCGACATGGCTCTGATACCAAAATGTAAGATCCATTATCATTTGTCTAGAATATGATAATTAGACCCTTACACCTTAATAAAACAGAGGTAATTAACAATTAATAATAAATTAGAATCACCATCATAACTGAAAACTACATTCAGAAATATAGTTTACAACATGTTTAGTAGATTCCTAAAATATTACATCTTGAAACAAACTACAATTGTCTGATTACATCATAAAACAAAGGATCAAAGTCTAAGTCCAGGAGTTTAGAACTGATCTTCTGATGCTAATATTCATGTCTCATGTTCCTCTAGCTGCTAAAAAAATATAATAATAATTGGGAGGAGATAAAATATCTCAGTGAGCTCTATAAATAAGAGGAAAACAATCTCAAAGAGTTTACTTCATAAAAGTGTATAAAATATACAAAAGTAGTTATACATCTCAAGAAGAAAAAAAAATCATTATTATTATTATTACTATTATTATGATTATTATTATTATTATTATTATTATTATTATTATTATTATTATTATTATTATTATTATTATTATTATACATATCTATTTATATATATATATATATTATTCTGAACAACATATGCATGACCTCAAATCTTTTCCTTTAGAATAACGAAAAAGTCGCCCAATATCTTAGTGTGGGTCACCAAGATATTGAGTCCTGATTGGTAAAGGTGGTCTGGCCAAACCCCAATCAGCATCCTGATTGTTTTCCTTTACCTGTTATCCCATGCCTGGAATAACCTAAATGTCCCACCGTGAATAAGACCATGCATGATATGATTAATGATATTGTACAAAACTTGAAATATTTTATATAAAATGTCGTTATTATGGCATATATAAATTGCATCATTCATCCATAACAATTCAATATAACTTTAGGCGACATACTAAACTCATAATAATTTAATCTTAAATCCTTAATTCAAAACGGAATTCCTAGTCAAAAATATAAACAACATTTGAGTCATGAAATTAGTAACAACATCAAGTCATGAAAATAGTAACAACATCAAGTCATGAAAATGGTAAACATATAAAGGTCATGAATTTAATAATCAACATAAAAGTCATGAAAAAAAATCATTTAGATGAAATTTTAAAAAAACACCTATATGCAAAAATTTCATTTCATCATACTCTAATCCTCATAACCCGTATTAATATAAAATAATATATTCAAAGATTTCAACCCATAAAATCCTTGTACTAAAAGAAATTAACGTAACATAACACATTTTCACAAACACATTAGAGACAACAGCAGTAACGAGCACAAATCGTGCTCGACAAGCATAAGCACCTTAAATCTAATCAGGCACGATAAGTAATTTTTTTTTCTTCTAATCTATATAATTTATTCACAAATATCATACCCATAAACAACAATACACACGTCTAATTTATTTTCAATGAAAATTCCTATAGCTTAATATGTGAGTTGTTTTCGTCCATTATTTTATTTTATTTTATTTTATTTATTTATTTATTTATTTCAACTTCAGAAAGTTAAATCCCTATTCTTACTAAAATAAAATTTTTTTTATAAAAAGAACTCACCGTTGGTGATAAAGGAGAAGACAATGATCCGATTAGATTGGTCGTTGAAATCCCCTTTTATCTGAATTGCCACTTTGACTCTTTTTCATTTGTTGGTTAGTATCCTCTGCTGCTTTGATAGTAGTCACAAACTGAGACATGCAATGTTTAAAAATGGGTTTAAAGAGTTTTGCCAAGCTTTTGGTCTGATTCATTTTAAAAAAATGAAGGAAGATGAGAGGTTGAAGATTGGGAGGGTGGGAGGATGGATGCTCAACTCACGAAGAAGAAAAGGAACGGGAAATGGGTTTCTGAATGTGGTAGAGAGATATAAGAGGGATAGTGTGAAAATTACGCCATTGCCCTTCGTTTATCCAAATATTACAATAATACCTTTTATTTATTTATTTATTTATTTAATGTATAAACTAGTTCTTTACTTTTTAAATTAATAATTTTAATAATTAACAGGTTGTTACAATTTCTTTGTTTTAAAAAAAAAAAAAAAAAAATACACCCGCAGTATTAAATATCGGGGTGTTACAATGCACTATCTCCATAAGAAGGTGACAGGCCTTTCTAAACACAAGACAATATGGAGACATCCTTATTGGTGTTTTATAACAAGTCGTATGAGCCCAAAGAACTTCCTCTAGTTAGGTGCTCCAATCTTTCATATTTGGCTTCACCGTTTTTTTCTAAAATTTGTTTGATTTCTCTATTTGATATTTCAACTTGATTAGTTTGAGGGTGGTAAGGTGTAGAAACTCAATGCATAACCCCTACTTTTGAAACAAAGATTTCATAGCACGATTGCAGAAATGAGTTCCTTGATCGTTGTTGATTGTTCTAGGTATACCAAACCTGCAAAAACTATTAGACCTGACAAAATCCACAACAACTCGAGAAATCATTAGTTCAAGTGGCTTTTGCCTCCACCCATGTAAAAACTTAATCAACTACAAGAAAAATGTAATTAAAACCAAAAGAGACACGAAAGAGACTTATAAAACTAATACCCCAAAAATCGAATTCCTCACAAAAAAGCATATAGGATGTTGTGGAATTTCAATCATGCGAGTGATTGTTGTACCTACTCTTTAACACTACTCATAAGTGAGAAGAGTTTCAAATGCATCTTTGAAATTGGTGGGCCTAAAGTAACCTACATTTAAAATTTTCTCATTGTTCGGTGTGGTCCAAAGTTTTCCCCAACCTTAGAAGCATGACAAAAGATTATAATAGACTATACCATCGTAGAGAACACATCTCCTAATCACTTGGCCATTACAAAGTTTCCAAAGATATGGATCGTCCAACACGTAATACCTAACATCCCTTTTATATTTGTGAATTTGAGCTCTAGATGCACGTGTAGGTAAAACTCCATTATCTAATTAATTAAAGAAATTAGCAAACCATAGAGTAACATCATGCAGATGCAGAAGTTTCTCATAGGGAAAATCATTCTAAACGGAGAGCAAATCCTCAATCTTCTCTATTATGCTCAAATGATCTACAACTAAATTCATTGTTCCACTTTTATCCTTCATTTCCAAATCAAACACATGGAACAACACACGCATAGAATCATTCTCGGCTTGGCCTCTGGTTTTCTCAAAAGGAACTTCAAAGCTATATGGTAAGTAATAACAAACTACCTTGAAACCAAGCAAATATTGTCTAAACTTTACAAGACCAAAAACAATAGATAAAAAGTTCTTTTTCATTTGTTGTGTAATTAGATTGTGTAGATTCTAATGATAAATGTGATAGACATTTTATTTCATAATTGAATGATAAATGTTGTGTGTTTAATTGATTTATTTTGTCATGTTAGTCTATCATGCTATGTTAGTTGATTTTCTACATGTTGTGCTTAATTGGAGATTGAATGTCTTAAATATATTTATAGACTAAGTTTGAATCTTGAGGGTGGTAAGTTAGATATTAGTTCACTCATTGCAAATTTCGAGGACGAAATTCTTTAACAAGGGGAGAATTGTAACACTCTAAATTTGATAATAAACTATTTTATTAATTAAATAGGATTTTAAATAATCAATTTGATGTTAAAACCATTTTAGAATATATGTTGATAAATTTTATGATTAATTTTTGTTATAAGGATGCTTTCTTTGATGTGTTGGTTTGATAGATATCATATTTAATGAGCAATATAAATAATAAATATTTTATTCTATTATTTTATATATTTTTCTAAAAATAATAGTATTTTAGTGTAATATTTTAAAGAACAAGATTTTATATGATTTTAAGTGTATATTTGAGTCGGTAATTAATATGATATTTTTTTATATGTTTGACTAATGTTAAGTGTGTATATATTTATATTTTAATCATTTATAAGGATCTCTTATTTTAATTATTTCTAAATATATCTTATTTTAATTATTTATTCTATAAATAATTATCTTGAGATCGTAGTAATATTGTGTTTTATTTTCTTTGTTTTTATATACTTATTTTGAAATTGTGATTTTATATATATATATATATATTTATGATTCAGTAATTAACATAAAATATTAGTTATATTTATTTATTTTATAATTTTGACTATTTTCTAATATGATGGTATTATTATAATATGAATATTTTGAGAAATAAGTATAATTGTAGGGATTATTTTGAATGTGAAAGTTTCAGTCATTAGTAATATATTTTTTTATATATTGATTATTTTAATTACTCTAATTTATAAAATATTAGTAATGTTTGGAAAACTAAATGGTGTTTGGAGGAATATTAAAAAGGAGATTAAATAATTATTAATTTTATTTTAATAAAATTAAAATAATAATAGTAAAACATAAATAAAGAGACCAATGGGTTTGACTTTATGAATCCTGATTGTTAATAAAATAAAACAAAGAAAAGAGAAGTGAGTTGGACGGACAGCTGTAGAACCAAAGAGTAAACACAACAACAACTTATCGTTTGACACTGGTAATCGATAACTGTTCCGTAAGAGTTTCTTCGTTTTCTTCCGAATTTGAGTATGTTATTTCATTCATTTAACTCGTCAATTAAACATAATTTTCCAGATTTTTAACATACCCAATTTCTCTCTAAAATACCCGACTTCTTCGTTTGTAGAATTCGTTATTTTGCACCGTTATCCTTCACCGTAAGTCCGATTTGAGTGAACCAACGCCAAAGAGTATGTTATCCACTGATTGAGTTTCTGATTTATGGTAATTTTCCTTGACCGAATTTGGAATTTAGTTTTTAGAGTATATTTTCATAATTTATTTTTAACGTTTACCCATAAACTGTCGAGTTAGATCGATTGAAGGACAAAGAGTCAATGAACAAAGGTTGTTTGCTCGTGGAATCATACTCTTGTGTGAAAGCATCAAAATAAGGCAAGGGGTGCGAGAGCGTTTGAATTCATGAGTATAATATATTGTGAGATGAACGGGAAAACCGTATTTTCCAACGATTCATCCAGGGCTCGCTATGTATGGCAGTAGCCCTTTGAGGGATAAATTAATTAATTTACAAATATGGAAATTGTGAGATTAAAATATAGAATAAAAATATTTGTAGGGTGTTGATTGATTTAATTTCATTGAATGTGTGAAATTGATATTATTTTGATATTGGGTGTCGAATTAAATTCATATATATGTGTGATTAGATGATTTTATGTGATGTGATAACAAAAGATGGATGTGTTGTGATAATTTTATGTGATGATGATGATGTATGATTAATAATTGTGATGTTATAAATTTGTGATAAGTTTATGTGATGATGTTTGATTGATGATAATGATGCTATAAATTTGTGAGGAGTTTATGGGATGATGATGATGCATGATTAATGATAGTGATGTTTTAAACTGTTATAAGAATAATGAATTAACCCTATAGTTGATGAAATAATAGTGATTTCAATTTGTGTTTGAGATGACGGTTTTAATGGAGTATCATAAACCAATGAGCGGAGAAAATAAATATTGTGAATTTTTGAAGTGGAGATTATTTTGTCATCATATAGGTAGGGCCTGACAAGCCTAGTGATTATGGGGAAGTACAACTGAATGAGCCTGATCGTGGCGGTCTGCTGTCGAGCCTTAAGGCAAGATTGTTAGACCTTGGAGGTATTCGGGTGGGGAATTCCTAGGTGACTTGGAGGTAGCACTCCAAATGTCAGGAGCTACCACGCAACACACGTTTACCTTAACTGTCACGTATATGTGTCTCGGGTTGAGTTGAGAAGATCTATAAGGACAGGGCCAATTTGAATTGTCCGTCCACCGGGATGGTGGCATAGTATCAAGCCTCCTAACCAAGTACTTCAGAGTTAGAATGGTACCACATTGTGAAGTAGAGTCTAAGCTCATGCATAGCATTGCATTTTATTGTAATTGTTTTGTTGTTATTAATATGTATCGTGTGTGGTGATAATTTCTCTTAGACAATTTGATGATACAGTGAAATATATTGATTTTCCTTGAGTGATTTTGTCCTTTGAATGTGATATTTTCTTGATGGAATATTTGTGTAATGATACGGTCCTATTATGATTGTTTGCGTGTTCTTCTTACTTGTATTATACTGTCATCATGATTTCGAAACTCACCTCATTCGTTGTTTGTGTTTGATTGGTTGGGCCCTGCGTTTGTGAAATCGCAGTTATTATAGGTTAATGAGTCTTGAAGTTAAAGTTTGGGAGGAACTCCGCTCTGATAGGTGATACCAGGAATAAGGGTTTTAATTTGTATTTTACTTATTTAATTTGAATCGAATTTTTGTATGAAAACCTTAGAAGTACTAGTAAGTTTTTAGAATTAAATCAAGTAATTATACTTAAATAAAGCTTATCGAGATTGCACTATTTTAATTGATAAAATAAGTTTAAAGTGTTTTTATTTTTATTTTTGAGAAACGTGATATCCTAAATTAAATATAAAGTTTTATTTTCTTGTAAATATATTTTTATTTATCCGCTACAAGTTTTCTTCAAATAATTTAGTATATATTATTACAAATGTTATTTTGGGGTTTAGGGTGTCACATCTTCCAAATTAAAATAGATACAACCAAAAAGAAAGACATATAGTCCCTATACGTCCATCTAATATGATCATACTACAAAAGAAATTGTACAACCTGAGTGATCTCCATGTGCCCCGCATAATCCTCCTGACACATGTCTAGTCAGGTGTGTCCAACTACCTTCCCATCTACGGGGTACTAACCGGTAGGATGGTCCTGGTTCTCATCTAAGGGCAAAGCCCAGATTTCCATAATAGTTGTAAAGGGTCACCAACAGAAATTAACAATTAACACATAGCATTTAAATTTCAAATGCATAAAATGGTCTTTCAACCTAGCATAACCTTGAAAGGGTTTCCATATGCTAGACATGCATAAACAAAGTTGAAAAATGAAGTTTTTAACAAAATTGCACTGTTGTATTCCAATACAACATCTATGTATTCGAATACAAGGTTGTTTCATAAGTCAGTAGCAAAAACAGTCCTTCTGTATTCAAATACACATCAGAAAACAACAGAAAACAGCAAAATTCAGCTTTTAAAAGGGTTTCGAAATCAACCAACACTTATACACAAATCCAAACAATCACACTTAACAATTATACCACAATCACCATGAGAACTTGAGTTTCAAAAAGATTTTACAATCAATCACACTTACACACGAATCCAAAACATTCACACTTAGCAATTATAGCACAATCACCATGAGAACTTGAGTTTCAAAAAGGTTTTGCAATCAATCACACTTACACACAAATCCAAAACATTCACACTTAGCAATTATAGCACAACCACAACAACCACTTGAGTTTAAACACTCAATCATAATCTTTAATCAAACATCACTCGCGTACCAAGCACCCTAATGTAATGCTTATATGCCCAAATGCATGGACTTAGAATTCCAATCAAAACCCTCCTCGAAGGGGCGTAAATCATAATTGTATCGCCTATCACAAGCCTTATACTAATTATCAAGGTGCCGCCCATTACAGGCCCGCACAATTTATTGAAGTGTCGCATATCACAGGCCATACACTATTTTTAAGAGTGCAATCGCTCAATGATCAACACGTTCTAAAGTGCAATCTTTCACAGATTAGCACGGCGCGATAATCCCCGTAAGGATCAGATGAACCAAAAAATCACATGGAATCATCTCGTGGCCCATCCGGTCACCATTATCACCATGGCCTATCCAGCCGCCATGTACAATGAAATGCATGAGCATACTCTGACTCTATCCACGACAGTCATTAAGTAAATGTAGATATTAAAAGAATCCCCATTTTTAATACTCATTTAACTCTAACGATTTTCAAATTCTATATTGAGCATACTCAAACATTTATTTTCCCACCACACACATCAAATTTAATCCACAATTTACATTAAATTCGATCAATTCAAAAACCACAAAATCCACACCAAGTTCAATCATTATTCACCATAAATTTCCACAAAACTCAAACACATCAAATTTCTTTTCCTCAACAACACACATAGATGAATCAAATTCCTTTTTCCATGAAAACACTCATCAATTTCACCAAAAACCCAACTCCAATCTTTCACCCATAAAAGCATTAAATTCATTTTTCCCAAATCTTCAAACCCAACAAATTTATTTTCCACGCAACCACAAATAAGTCCCTAAATGCAAACTAAAAGTTTGGAATGAACTCTTACCTTAACGGTAGCTTTAACGAGCAATTACGGTACCGCAATTAATTCCGATAAAATCTCCGCTCGCGATATCGCTTCTAAAGTTGGTTCACTAGCACCGTAATGTGAAGGTGAGCAATTTTCCCTTCTATCACTTCAAGAAACGACGCTTAGATCTAGGAGAAAAGTGAAGGTTTGTGTTTGACGGTTTGGAAAAACCCTAACACTGTTTTTCTCCATTTTTAAATCAAGGAAGAAGAATGAAGCTGAGAAATCCTTGTCTTCTCACCCACCAAGCCTTGGGTTCCTTTTCTTTAAGCAAAAGAAGAAGAATGCAGAAGGAAGAAAGATGGAGTTTGCGAGGCAGGGAGAGGAAGAAGACGTTTTCGTGAAGGAAATGCTTTTCTTTCTGTTTTCCTTTCTCCCTTTTTCCTTCCTTTCTATTTTCTTTCTTTTCCTCTTCCTTTCTTTTTCCCTCTAAATGTAACACCCCGATTTTTAACAACGCGAGTGTATTTTTTTTCATAACAAATTCATAAAAATAACGAAATAAATAAGGAAATACTTTTGGCTAAATATTTAAGTCGTTACATAATTAATGACAAAGTCAACAAATATTTACAAGCAGCGGAATAGTTTTTGAAATGAAAATCCAAAGTATTCGAACATCAAAATACATCGGGGCTATGAGGCCTATCAGACATAGCTCATATCCGTGGGGTATACTCGGCAGACACCAGTACAAAAGCACTCCCCCAAGAATTTTAACTCCCCACATCACATCAAAAAGTGGTACAGGGAACCCATCAAAATAAAATGTCAAGCTGACAATATTGGTATAGGGATAGTCTTCTAAATTAAAATAAACACAACCCAAATCTGATCATTCTACAAAAAAACTATACATCCCGAATGATCTTCACGCGCCCCGCAAGATCCTCCTAACACAGCTCTAGTCAAGTGTGTTCAACTACATTCCCATCCACAAGGTACTAACCGGTGGGAAAATCCTGGTTTTAATCTGAGGGCAAAGCCCACATTTCCACAATAGTTGTAAAGGGTCACCAACCAAAATTAACAATTAACACATAACATTTACGTTTTTAAATGCACAAAATAACCTTTCAACTTAGCATGCACCTTGAAAGGGTTTCCATATGTTAGACATGCATAAACAAAGTTGAAAAATGAATTTTTTTTAACAAAATTGCACTATTGTATTCGAATGCAGCATCTCTGTATTACAATTCAAGGTTGTTTCATAAGTCAGCAGCAAAAACAGCATGTCTGTATTCGACTACACATAAGTCAGAAGCAAAAACAACATGTTTGTATTCGAATACAACCTTTAGAATTCGACTACACATAAATCAGCAGCAAAAATAGGATGTCTGTATTTGAATACAACCTTCTGTATTCGAATACACAGCAGAAAAACAACACAATTCAGATTTTAAAAGGGTTTCGAAATCAATCAACACTTACACACAAATCCAAACAATCACACTTAGCAATTATAGCACAATCACGATGAAAACATGAGTTTCAAAAAGGTTTTACAATCAATCACACTTACACACAAATCCAAAACATTCACACTTAGCAATTATAGCATAATAACCATGAGAACTTGAGTTTCGAAAAGGTTTTGCAATCAATCACACTTACACACAAATCCAAAACATTCACACTTAGCAATTATAGCACAATCACCATGAGAACTTGAGTTTCGAAAAGGTTTTGCAATCAATAACACTTACACACAAATCCAAAACATTCACACTTAGCAATTATAGCACAACCACAACAACCATTTGAGTTCAAACACTCAATCATAATCTTGAATCAAACGTGACTCACGTGCCAAGCACCCTAATACAATGCGTATATGCCAAAATGCATGGACTCGGAATTCCAAACCAAAACCATCCTCGAAGGGCCATAAATAATAATTGTACCGCCTATCACATGCCGAAGTACTAAATTACGAAGGTGCTACTAATCACGGGTCAACACGATTTACTAAAAACGTAAATTGTGAATGTACCGTCTATCATAGACCAAAGTACTATTTACCGAGGTACCACCTATCACGGGTCAGCACGATTTACCAAAAATGTGTAGTCTATCGCAGACCTTATATGATGCGATAATTCCCGCAAGGATAAGATGAACCAACAAATCATATGGAATCATCTCGTGGCCCATCCGATCACCACCATCACCATGGCCCATCCGGTCGCCAGGTACTATGAAATGCATGAGCATACTCAGACTCTATCCATGAAAATCATTAAGTAAATGCAGATATTAAAAGATTCCTCATTTTTAATACTCATTTAACTCGAACGATTTTTACGATAATGATTAAGTAAACGCATATATTAAAAATTCCCTATTTTTAATACTCAATTAACTCTAATGATTTTCAAATTCCACATAGAGCATACTCAGACATATTCTCAAATTCAATCCACAATTCGCACCAAATCACATCAATTCATTTTACCACAAAATCCACACAGACACATCTCAAAATTTATAATATTAATTATGAACACGTCAAACACGACAAACACAAATCATCACAACCCACCACTCAAACACATCAAATTTCATTTCCTCAAAACAACACTTAAATGAGTTAAATTCATTTTCCACAAAACACTCATCAATATCACCAAAAACCCAACTCTAAAATTTCAGCCATAAAAGCATTAAATTCATTTTCCCCAAATCAACACTTCAACCCTAACAAATTTATTTTCCATCCAACCACAGATAAGTCCATAAATGCTAACTAAAAGTTTGGAAGGAGCCCATACCTTAACGTTAGCTTTAACGAGCGATTACGATACCTCGACTAATTTTGATAAAATCTCCACTCGCGACGTTGCTTCCAAAGTTAGTTCACTAGCACCGTAACGTGGAGGTGAGCAACTTTCCCTTCTATCACTTCACAAAACGAAGCTTAGATCTAGAAGAGAAATGGAGTTTTGTGTTTGACGGTTTTGAAATCACCAACACCATTTTCGAATCTGAGAAGATGAATTAAGCTGAGAAATCCTTGCTTTCTTACCCATCAAGCCTTGGGTTTCTTTTCTTGAAGCGAAAGGAAGCAAACGAAAATAAAGAAGGAAGAAGAACGAGAATGGGTTCGCGAGGCAGGGAGGAAACGTTTTCATTTTCTTATGTTTCTGTTTTCCTTTGTTTTTCCTTTCTTTCTTTTTCCTTCCTTTCCTTTTCCCTCCAAACATATATATTAAAACTTAACAAATATCTAAATATCTAGATATTTATCAAAATTACCATTTCACCCATAACCTCTCAAACCATTTGATAAAAATATCTACTCTCGTCGCAACTCAATTGACATATACAATTTTCAACAACCCGAGATATTTTCAACAAAACTTCCCATAATTAAATTCTTCGTAATCTAAATAAATTATTCTTCAACAAAACATTCACCGTACTTAATATAATTTCTTTATCGACGAATAATTTTAATTGGGGCATCAAAAGATATTTTTGGGCATTAAACTCACAAAATATCAATAACTTGGCTAAAAAGGCTAAGAGTTCAATACCAAAATATATAAATTAGAATTTAAAACTATGGGTCTTACATTACTACCCCCCTAAAACTAGTTTCGTCCTCGAAACTACGCGTCGATAAATAACTCAGGGTGTTGTTCTCTCATCTTGCTCTCTAGTTCCCAAGTTGCATCTCCAGTAATTGGGTTCTAAATCACCTTGACCAACGAAACATCCTTGGTCCTCAATCGCTTAATCTTCCTGTCATCAATTCTTATAGGTGGTACTTCAAATGCCAAGTGACCTTTCAGTTGAATTGTGTCTGGTTCGATCACATGAGATGGATCTGCAAGATATTTCCTTAAATGTGACACATGAAACACGTCATGAATATTTGACAGTATCAGAGGCAATGCAATCCGATAAGCAACAGGCCCAATTCGTGCAGAAATATGATATGGTCTAATGAATTTCGGAGTTAATTTCTTCGATTTCAAGGCTCTACCAACTCCAGTAGTAGGTGTGACTCTTAGAAATACATGGTTACCCTATTCGAATTCTAAAAGTCTGCGACGCTTGTCCACATAACTCTTCTCACGATCTGGTGAAGTCTTCATTTTCTCCTTGACCTTCTTTACTTTAGTTGTAGCCTGTTGTACCATCTTCGGTCCGACAATCATACTTTCATCGTCCTTATACCAACACAAAGGCGTTTGACACTTTAGCCCATGTAATGACTCATATGGTGCCATTTTAATACTTGCGTGGAAACTATTGATGTAGGTGAACTCAACCAACTGAAGTACATCATTCCAACTTCCTCTATCATCTAATACACATGCTCTCAATAGATCTTCCAAGGACTAATTTGTCCTTTCAGTCTGCCCGTCCGTTTGTGGATGGTAAGCTGAACTCAATCTTAGTTTTGTTCCCTATGTTTCGTGCAATGCTCCCCAAAATGTGATGTGAACTTCGGATCACGGTCTCATACAATACTCGATGGTACTCCGTGTAATCTCACAATTTCAGCAATGTAGATCTATGTTAGCTTATCTACCTTATAGGTGGTCTTTACTGGCAAAAAGTGTGCGGATTTAGTAAATCGATCCACTATCACCCATATAAAATCATTCTTTCTCCTTGTTTTCGGCAATCCGGTTATGAAATCCATGGAAATGTTGTCCCACTTCCACTCATGTATATCTAAAGGTTGCAACATTCCAGCAGGTCGTTGATGTTCCACCTTCGCTTTTTGACAAGTTAGACAAGTTGATACATACTCTGCTACATGTCTCTTCATTCCTGGCCACCAACATTTCTGCCTCAAATCCTGATACATCTTTGTTGCTCCAGGATGAATACTCAATTTACTCTTATGAGCCTCTTCTAAAATTGTTTCCTCATATCTGCAATTTCTGGTACACAAATCCTACGATTACATCTCAAAATATTATCTGGTCCAATCTTAAACTCAGTTGTCTTCCCTTGCACTATTAGGTTCCTCTTCTCTTGAATTAAGACGCCATCTTGAGAATTCGCAATGTCTTCAAGTAGTCCACTCGAAATCTTAATCATTCTGAATTTCAAAATTCCCGGTGCAAACTCTACGTTCAAGTGTAGGTCTCTAAAAGCTTCTCACAACTCTTGTTGTCTAGCCATAATTGTTGAAGACGCTGATACACTTCTTCTACTCAATGCAACAACCACTACATTGGCCTTCTCAGGGTGGTACTGCAGTGTGAAATCAAAATCCTTGAGAGTCTTCATCCATCGTCTCTATCGCATGTTCAATTCCTTCTAATCAAACAAATATTTCAAACTTTTACGGTCACTGAACACTGTGAATGGGCATCCATATAAATAGTGGCTCTAGATCTTCAATGCAAAAACTACATCAGCAAGCTCCAAATCATGAGTAGGATAGTTTCTCTCATGAATCTTCAATTGCCTTGAGGCGTAAGCTACAACTTTCTTGTGTTGCATTAGAACACATCCCAAACTTTGGTGAGACGCATCACAATAAACTTCATAGGGTCTTCTGATTGCGGTAATACCAATACTGGTGAGGTTGTCAATTTTCTCCTTAGTAATTGAAAATTTTCCTCACACTTCTCTGTCCATGCGAACGGTTGATCTTTTCTGGTAAGTTGTGTCAATGGAGTTACAATCATAGCAAAACCTTCAATAAACCTCATGTAGTACCCTGCCAGTCCTACGAAACTTTGTATGTCAGTGACAGTCTGAGGCTGTTTCCAAGCAAGAACCGCCTCAATCTTAGTCGGATCTACAACAATTCCTTCCTTGGTTATCACATGTCCTAAGAAATTCACTTCTTCTAGCCAAAACTCACACTTCGACAGATTGGCATACAATTGCTTCCCGCGCAAAATATCAAGAACTTGACGAAAATGTTCTCCATGCTCTTCTTCAGTCCTTGAATAAATTAATATATCATCAATGAACACCACAACAAATTAATAAACTAAAGATTATGTTCATGTAGTCCATGAAAATTGCTGGTGCATTGGTAACTCCAAGATATTCATAATGTCCATAACGGGTTCTGAAAGCAGATTTATGAATATCTCATTCCCTTACTCGAATTGGATGGTAACCCAACTTCAAGTCAATCTTCGAAAATATCGCGGCTCCTCTCAACTGATCCATCAAATCATCGACGTGTGACAAAGGATAACGATTCTTAAAAGTTGCCTTATTAAGCTATCTATAATCCACACATAAGCGCGAGCTTCCATCCTTCTTCTTAACTAGCAACACCGGAGCTCCCAATGGTGATACACTTGGTCTAATAAATTTCTTCTCCAACAAATCTTCAATTTGGCCTTTGAGCTCGTTTAATTCCAATGGCGACATTCAATACGGTGCAATTGAAATAGGTCTGGTTCCTGGGTGCAAATCAATGAAAAATTCCACTTCTCTTACCGGTGGCAATCCTGCAAATCACATCCTCTATGTTCACAATTATCTTTTCCTTCACATTAGCCAAAGACAAAAACTCATTACTTCCTTCTCTTAGCGACACTCAGAGTTTGTTAGCGGCTAGATACTTAACAACTCCTGGTTCGGGGAAAAGAACTAGTTTGCGAGCATAATCCAAGATCACATAATGATACGACATCCAAATCAAAAGGTAAAGCAGACATAGATAACTTCAAACGATTCACCCAATCCATAGCAATGAAGGAATGGGTTTCCCCTGAATCAAAAAGTGCAGTTAGAGTGTTACCTGCAATCTCATAGTCACATTGAATCAGATTGCTAGATGGATTCCCATCTTCAGCACTCACACAATAAACGCGTCCTCTAGCAATAGGACGAGTAGCCCTAGTTACATTCACAACTGGTTCCACCTTCGAAGTCGTGCAATCCCTTGCAATGTGCCCTGGCTTCTGGAAATTGTGGCAATTAAGTCCTTTAGAGGTACAAACATTAGCATAATGTCCCTTTTCCCCACATCGAAAACATCGATTCCCTTGTCCCCACATCGGAAACATCGATTCCCTTGTCCCAATTGGCTTCTGAAATTTGGGTTCCCCTGGCTATTATGCCCCCCCGTTGTTATTCTGTGGTCAGTTATACGGTTTAGCAACTTGTTTCCCCTTGTTTTGATAATTCACCCGACTAGGCCCTCTTTAACTAAAATTCCCTCCTCAGCTAGCCCTCTTATTCTTCATATCCTCCACTTTTCTACATTTTTCCACAAGCACTTGGAAATGTTGAATTCCCAAGGGTAAGACAAAGTCTTGAATCTCATACTTTAGTCCATCTTGGAAACGATGACACATGAATGGTTCATCAATCTCTTCACAGAAAAACCTGAAATGCCTCGATAGCGATTCAAACTTAGCAGCATCTTCGGCCACTATCATGTTCCCCTGATGAAGTTTCAGAAAATCATCACCCAGTTTATTCCTGGTACTCATCGGGAAGTATTTGTCTAAAAACTTCCTTTTGAATGATTCCCAGTTCACCTCCTCGTGAGTTGATCCCATCAACAACCTTGCACTCCTCCACCAGTACTCAGCATCCCCTAATAGCATATAAGTGGCATAGTTGACCTTCACTCTTGCCTGACAGTTAATCATTTCGAAGATCTTTTCCACTTCTTGGATCCACTAATCCGCTTTCTCTGAATTCTCATCCCCCTTAAACTTGGGAGTATTGTAACGACGAAAATCTTCTAATCCTCTTGACTCTGCAGCATGGATCTCTCTTTCCCTCTTTTCAAGATCACGTTGAGTCTTGGCAGCAATCTGTACAGCAACAGAAGCAGCCATGTTATTCATAGCCTCCGCCATTCGATCATCCCTATTAACGTTGGCTCTTGGAGCGTCATTCCTTCTTGGCGGCATGGTTTTCCTATAAGACCATCATCAAGTAGAGACTTAACACTACTTCAAATAATTCCAAAACTAACTTTCGACTACATCAACACATAATTACTACTTCATACCTAATAACTCAAACCACCTATCCCGACGCATGATCAGATAACGACTCCCAACCTATAGGATGACCTACAGTCTATAACCAAAACTCCATAGCCCCAAAGAAATCCAAACCAAAGCTCTAATACCATAATTGTAACACCCCGATTTTTAACAGCATGAGTGTATTTCTTTCTTCAAAACAAATTCATAAAAAACAAAGAAATAATGAAGAAAATACTTTTGGATAAATATTTAAGTTATAACATAATGACAAAATAAACAAATATTTACAAGCAGTGGAATAGTTTTTGAAATCAAAATACAAAGTATTCAAACATCAAAATACATTGGGGCTATGAGGCCTATCAAACATAGCTCATACCCCTGACGTATTCTCGGTAGACACTTGTACAAAAGCACTGCCCCAAGAATTTTAATTCCCCACATCACATCAAAAAGTGGTACATGGAATCCATCAAAATAAAATGTCAAGCTGACAATATTGGTATAGGTACAGTCATCCAAATTAAAATAAACACAACCCAAAAAGAAGGACATTAGGTCCCTATACGTCAACCTAATCTGATCATTCTACAAAAAAATATACATCTTGGATGATCTTCACGCGCCCCGCAAGATCCTCCTGACACAGCTCTAATCAGGTGTGTCCAACTACATTCTCATCCATAGGATACTAACCGGTGGGAAGATCCTGGTTCTCATCTAAGGGCAAAGCCCAGATTTCCACAATAGTTGTAAAGGGTCACTAACCGAAATTAACAATTAACATATAACATTTACATTTTTAAATGCACAAAATAACCTTTCAATTTAGCATGCACATTTATGTTTTTAAATGCACAAAACTGCACTGTTGTATTCGAATATAACATCTTTGTATTCGAAACAAGGTTGTTTCATAAGTCAACAGCAAAAACAACATGTCTTTTTTCGAATACAGCCTTCTGTATTCGACTACACATAAGTCAGCAGCAAAAACAACATGTATGTATTCGAATACAGCCTTCTGTATTCGACTACACATAAGTCAGCAGCAAAAATAGGATGGTTGTATTTGTATACAACCTTCTGTATTCGAACACACATAAAAAAAACAGCAGAAAAACAACACAATTCAGCTTTTAAAAGGGTTTCGAAATCAATCAACACTTACACACAAATCCAAACAAATTAACACTTAGCAATTATAGCACAATCACCATGACAACTTGAGTTTCTAAAAAGTTTTACAATCAATCACACTTACACACAAATCCAAAACATTCACACTTAGCAATTATAGCACAATCACCATGAGAACTTGAGTTTCGAAAAGGTTTGGCAATCAATCAAACTTACACACAAATCCAAAACATTCACACTTAGCAATTATAGCACCATCACCATGCGAACTTGAGTTTCGAAAAGGTTTTGCAATCAATCACACTTACACACAAATCCAAAACATTCACACATAGCAATTATAGCACAATTACAATGTGAACTTGAGTTTCGAAAAGGTTTTGCAATCAATCACACTTACACACAAATCCAAAAAAATTAACACTCAATCATAATCTCAAATCAAACGTGACTCGCATGCCAAGCACTCTAATGCAATGCGTATATGCCAAATGCATGGACTTGGAATTCCAAACCAAAACCCTTCTCGAAGGGCAACAAATTATAATTGTACCGCCTCTCACAGGCCGAAGTACTAAATTATTGAGGTGCTACCTATCACGGGTCAGCACGATTTAATAAAAACATAAATCTTAAATGTACCGCCTATCAGAGGCCAAAGTACTATTTACTGAGGTGCCACCTATCACGGGTTAGTACGATTTACCAAAAATGTGCAGTCTATCGTAGACCTTACACAATGCGACAATCCCCGCAAGGATAAGATGAACCAACAAATCACATGGAATTATCTCGTGGCTCATTCGATCACCACTATCACCATGGCTTATCCGGTCTCCATGTACTATGAAATGCATGAGCATACTTTGACTCTATCCATGATAATCATTAAGTAAATGCAGAATTTAAAAGATTCCTCATTTTAATACTCATTTAACTCTAACGATTTTCACGACAATCATTAAGTAAACGCATATATTAAAAGATTCCCCATTTTTAATACTCATTTAACTCTAATGATTTTCAAATTCCACACAGAGCATACTCAGACATATTCTCAAATTCAATCCATAATTCACACAAAATCACATCAATTCATTTTTCCACAAAATCCACACAAACACATCTCAAAATTTATAATATTAATTATGAACACATCAAACACGACAAACACAAATCATCACAACCCATCACTCAAACACATCAAATTTCATTTCCTCAATACAACACATAAATGAGTTAAATTCATTTTCCACAAACCACTCATCAATATCAACAAAAACCCAACTCTAAAATTTAATCCATAAAAGCATTAAATTCATTTTCCCCAAATCAACACTTCAACCCTAACAAATGTCTTTTCCACCCTACCACAGATAAGTTCCTAAATGCAAACTAAAAGTTTGGAAGGAGCCATTACCTTAACGTTAGCTTTAATGAGCGATTACGGTACCACGAGTAATTTTGATAAAATCTCCACTCGCAATGTTTCTTCCAAAGTTAGTTCACTAGCACTGTAGCGTGGAGGTGAGCAATTTTCCGTTCTATCTCTTCGCGTAACGAAGCTTAGATCTAAAGAGAAATGGAGTTGTGTTTAACGGTTTTGAAATCACCAACACTGTTTTCGAATCCAAGAAGAAGAATGAAGCTGAGAAATCCTTGCTTTCTTACCCACCAAGCCTTGGGTTTCTTTTATTGAAGCAAAAGGAAGCAAACAAAAATGAAGGAGGAAGAACAAGAATGGGTTCGCGAGGCAGGGAGGAAATGTTTTCATTTTCTTCTGTTTCTGTTTTCCTTTCTTTCTTTTTCTTTCCTTTCCTTTTCTTTCTTTTTTTCCTTCCTTTCCTTTTCCCTCTAAACATATATATATATATATATATATATATATATATATATATATATATATATTTATATATATCAATTAAAACTTAACAAATATCTAAATATTTAGATATTTATCAAAATTACCATTTCACCCATAACCTCTCAAACCATTTGATAAAAATATCTACTCTCGTCGCAACTAAATTGACAAATACAATTTTCAGCAACCCGATATATTTTTAACAAAACTGCCCATAATTAAATTCTTCGTAATCTAAATAAATTATTCTTCGACAAAAGATTCACTGTACTTAATATAATTTATTTATCGATAGATAATTTAAATTGGGGCATCAAAAGATATTTTTGGGCATTAAACTCTCAAAATATCAATAACTTGGCTAAAAAGCCTCAAAGTTCAATACCAAAATACCCTAAAATAGTATAATTTAGGATTTAAAATTAAGGGTCTTACACTTTTGTTAAAGATCACATGCCCTATACCTATTCTTTGTTCAACCATAAAGTGACATTTTTCTTAATTGAGAATAAAGTTAGTTTGATGCAGCTATGCAAAACATTGTCAAGATTATTCAATCTTGTATCAAATGAAGAACCATAGACAACAATGTCATCCATAAACACCTTTAAGCCATTTGAATAAAATCAACAAAAATACTAATCATGAGTCGTTGAAAGGTATCAGGTGTATTACATAGGCCAAAAGGCATCCTCCTATAGTTAAGAGTACCACAGGAGAATGTGAAAGTGATCTTTTCTTGGTCTTCTAGTGCAATATAAATCTAAAAGTAACCTAGAAAACCATTAAGAAAACAATAGTGAAACTTACCAATCAACTGCTCAAAAATCTAATTAATGAACAAGAAAGGAAAATGATATTTTCTAGTTGCTTGGTTGAGTCTTCAATAGTCAATACAAACTCTCCATCTATTCTAGACCTAATGGAGATAAGCTCATTGTTCTCGTTCTTAACTACTGCGAGGCAAGTCTTCTAAGGAACTACTTGGATAAGACTCACCCACTGGCTATCAAATATAGGATACATAATTCTGACTCGCATAAGCTTGGTCACCTATTTTTTCACATCATCAATAATCAATGGGTTAAGTCTCCCTTGTGGTTGCCTCATTGGTTTATCCTCCTCTTCAAGTAGTATCCATGCATAAACATTGAGGAGCTAATATGAGGAATATTTGCCATAGTCCACCCAATAGCTTTCCAATATTTCTTGAAAATTCCCACTCTTGATCAACATCAAAATTGGTGAAGATAATCACATGTAACTTCTCACTCCTCTCCAAATATGCATATTTCAATTGTTCTAGTAGTGGTTTGAGCTCTAAATTTGGTGACAGATCAATGGAGGGGACTATTCTTATGGTGGACAAAATTACATTTGCATGTGCATAACATTAGTAGAGACAAAAACATCATCAAGTGCATGAACGTCAAAATGAGCATAACATAATTGAGCATAAGTGTAGGTGTGACAAGTGTATGTATCAACAACATTGAAAAATGAAGGAAAATCAGCAGTGAAAATATCACTACAAGTATCATCAACTAAATTAGAAAGAAATTCACTTCCATGGCAAGTTTCATAGCATCGAAAATTTTTAAATTTAACAATGCCATCTCCAAATTCCATGGGAAGAGTTCCAAAATGAATATCATTTTTGTTCGTGGAGTTTTTAGGAATGGTTTTCCCTTAATGATAGCTTTCCTATTGGAATTTGTCTTCCCCTCAATGTCTAAAATTTAAAAACTTGTAAGAAAAATCAAATCATTAACTTTAACAAGCACATCGTTGACAAGTCCAACATGATAAGTGTTGCTCGTGTTTGCTAACTGAATGAAAACACTTGTTTGCTACAAAGAACCATGAGCTAGAGAGTTATAAATAGATGTACGCATAACGTTAATAGAAAAACCTAAATAAGACATAACATTATCAAATTTGTGTGTAAATTTCAAAGGCTGAAAAATTTTCAGTTTCGAATTTCAACTATTTCTGCACATGGATTAAATAAAAAATATTCCACTCGTAAAAATATAATTGTTGTACTTTTTATTTATAAATAAAAGGGAAGTGGCACACTCAGCAACCCATTTTATGTACAAGACATAAATAAAGATACATAATTAAGAAATAATTTTTTATGCGTTTCACATTATACCCTCTTAAAAATAGTTTCGTCCTCAAAATTAAGTACGAGGAACACCTTTAATAGACATCACAATTACTATCTCTTAACCCTGTAAGGCACATGCTACAACTAGTCATTATTGTGTATTATTCATATGATTGTATAAACACTTGTTTTCAATGCTATGTCATGAGCTTCCAAACTCCTGGTTTAACTCCACTCAAAAAAGGCATTTCCACAGTTATATTAAGCTCTTTTGGAATCTTAGGTCCAATGAAGAATTTTGTATAACTACTCCTAGTATTAAAAACATAATGTTTCAAATCAATCCATGATTTTACCACTCTTAGTAATTTTTCACATGACACATACAACGAAGTATTGTCGTCAATCCATCAAAATGTTTCTAATCTTCTCATTTCACCTTTGTAACCACACACACACAAAAAAAATTCAATTATACGTTTCTACTAAGAATTTTAATCCTTTTACCCTCTTATTGACATTTAAAACTTCTATGCTAAACATAACTTAATTCCATAACATCTCTTGCACTATTATTCTTCAAAAGATCCAAGTCCTCAAATCAATTATCGCCAACTGTCATTCTCATCCTTGAATAATAATCATTTGGACATTCCCTTATCCTAAAAGAAATAATTCACCACTTGTAAAGTCTTCTCTAGCTTTTTATGTCGAACCGTATTACCTATCAGTTCTTTAACCACTCTCCTCAATCACTTATATATCACCAAAAAATTCCATTGATTAGGTACTCTACTAACAATAATGAACTATTTTTCAAAGTTTATACTAACATATTTGGCTTCACATCCATTAGAAAGACTTAACGTCACGTCTTTACATACTAAAAGTTTTTCTTGACTTCAACAACGTCTTTACATACTCACGTTATGAGTGTGAAAATGCTCGAGTTCAATTTCACCTTCAAACTCCTTTTGTGTCCATATAAGGTTCTACCATCCTTTTCCATCATCCAAATTATCTTCAACTAGTATCAACTATCTGCAACTCAATTGGGTGTATGACTCATTCGTCCCTTTCAGAACAACTCCCCTTTAGATACATATTTAACTTTTCTTAACGTTCTCTTTATGGTTTTTTTTCATTTGTTCGTTGTTCTCTAGGACAACATACTTGCAACTCCAGTAAGACTCGTCGAAAAAAAAATCCACCAATTTTCAGTTTTAAGATCTTTGGGCTGAGATTCTTTCAGATTTTGAATGATCTCTTTAAGCTTATCATTTAGAGCCCGATTTTTCTCTTTCTCTTCTTTTTCTTTGTGAAAATTTTATTTTAAAGAACTACACTTTTGAAAAACAAAGTTTGAATCATTTAACAAGATGTCAAATGTTTTTTCATTTGTTCACACAAAAGACAAGGTTCAAAATTTGTTACCGCATTTTCTTCAGTATTTTCCATTAGGCATATGTTGGCTTTTTCATCAGATTCATTTGAGTTATCCCATGTGGCCATCATTGATTTCTTTTTGAAAGGAAATCTGTTTGGTGGTTTTTTACTTAGAGGACATTCAGATTTGTAATGTCCCAATGTATTACATCCAAAACATGTGATTTGGCTTTTGTCCACTTCTGTTTGGGACTTTCTCTTTTATTTGGAAATCCCTTCTTGACCTGATCTATTATTCTCATCATTCTTTGAACTCTTCTAGTGAGAAGGGCAATGTCTTCATCAGCATCTTCTTGTCCAGTTTCTTCTGATTCTTCTTCTGTTTGTGTTGGTATACATTTTTTAGATGCTTTCAAGGCTATTGTTTTTCCTTTCTTGATTGGTTTGTCTTATTGTAACAATACTCCATGTGCTCTTAAGGTTCCCATTAGTTCTTCTAGTGCAAACACTTCAAGATTTTTGGCTTAGCTTATGGTTGTCACCATCCATCTCCATATGGCTGGAAGACATCTCATGATCTTTCTCACTCTGTCTTGTACTAAGTAAGTCTTTCCAAGAGAACGCATTGCATTCACTATAGTTGTGAACCTTGAGTACATGTCATCAAGGATTTCTCCTTCGTTCATTTAGAACAACTCAAACTTCCTTATGCCAATGTCTATTTTAGTTTATTTGACATGGCTTATTCCTTCATGATGAGTTTATAGTGCATCCCATACTTCTTTAGCAGTTGTGCATTCATCAACTCTTTTGCTTTCTTCCCTGCTCAAAGCATACAATAAGAATAATTGAGCTTTAGAATTTATAAGTACCTTAGTTTTGTCTTTAGGTGTCCAGTCGATTTCTTTCTTTTCAGTAGAGATTGAATCATTTTGATCAACTCTTGGTATGAAATCTCCATCTGTAATGATGCGCCACATTTTTGTATCTTGAGATTTCAAAAACAGTTGTGTCTTGTTTTTCTAGAAGTAATAATCAATTCCATCAAAATAGGATGGTCTATTTGAATATCCTCCTTCAAAAATGTATTTTGCTTTTGACATTTCTTCTTCTAGATATTTTACTCAAGCACTTGTTAAAGTGTATACTCTTTAGAGACCTTGCTTGGATGCCAATTGTAGTAGAAATTTTAATTTAAAAGGAAGGGGGTTTGAATTGTAAATTCACCTATTTAAATTTCCTATTAAAATCTTAAGAAAAAAAAACTCAAGAATGATCTTGGTTGTGAAAATAGAAAACGGAGAACGTTTTTGGTTAGTTAAAATCACATTTTTAGTTTATCTATTTAACTTGATAATCAAAATGACTAAAAGTAAATAGAGATAAGGAAAAGATACCACATAAAGATATATCCTGGTTCACCCAACTCGGGCTATATCCATTCCTCACAACTGTGAAATTTTCCACTAAGTGTTCAAACGGAGAACGTTCTTAGTTTTACAATATTTTTTGTTTTACACAATTTTTGTTCAGATCAACCTTGATCTGTAACAGCAATTCCTTTCCACCTAAAAGAGATTCAATCAAGTCACCTATCAATCTTGAGAGGATTTTACAATTCACCTTTCAACCATAAAAAGATTTTTACAAAAACTACTCAAACTATAAACAACCCTTATAGTTTTTAGTTTACACAATTATGATTTAGAGAGATTGGTAGAATTAGATTATGCTCAACTCGTGTTTGAGAATAGATTCTTGATAAAAGAACTCAATAATACGATCTGGATATATGAAGATAAATTCATAAATGATTCTTTTGCAGATGAGAAGCTTGCAAGTATGTAAATGTGTCACACTAAACCCCAAAATAATATATATAATATTTTATATTATATTTCTATAAAATTTGCAGGAGATAAATAAAAATATGTTTCTAAGAAAAAAAAATTATTTTTAACTTAGGATATCACGTTTCTAAAAAATCAAAAGAAATACTTTAAACTTATGTTCTCCATTAAAATAGTGTAATCTCAATAAGCTTGATTTAAGTATTATTACTTGATTTAATTTAAAAACTTACTAGTACTTCTAAGACTTTCATACAAAAATTTGTTTCAAATTAAATAAGTAAAATACAAATTAAACCCTTATTCCCGATATCACCTATCAGAACGTGGTTCCTCCCAAACTTGAACTTTAAGATTCATTAACCTGTAACACCTGCGATTTCGCAAACGCATGGCCAAGTCAGTCAAACACAAACAACGAAGGAGGTGAGTTTCGAAATCATGATGACAATATAATACAAGTAAGAAGAACACCCAAACAATCATAATAGAACCGTATCATTACACAAACATTCCATCAAGAAAATATCACATTAAAAAAGTCAAAATTACTCAAGGAAAATCAACAAATTTTACTATAACATCAAATCGTCTAAGAAAAATTATTACAACACACGATACATATTAATCACAATAAAATGCAATGCTATGCATGAGCTTAGACACTACTTCACAATATGGTACCATTCTAACTCTGAAGTACTTGATACTATGCCACCATTCTGGTGGACGGACAATTCAAGGTAAATGTGTGTTGCGTGGTAGCTCCCGACATTTGGAGTGCTACCTCCGAGTCACCTAGGAATTCCCCACTCGAATACCTCCAAGGTCTAACAATCTTGCCTTAAGGCTCGACAGCAGACCGCCACGATCAAGCTCATTCAGTTGTACTTCCCCGGAATCACTAGGCTTGTTAGGCCCTACCTATATGATGACAAAATAATCTTCACTTCACAAATTCTCAATATTTATTTTATCCCCTCGTTGGCCTATGATACTCTATTAAGACCGTCATCTCAAACACAAATTGGAATCACAATCATTTCACCAACTATGGGGTTACTTCAATATTTTCATCATAAATTCACAACATCACTATCATTAATCATATCTCGTCACATAAACTCATCACAAATTTATAGCATCACTATCATTAATCATACATCATCACATAGGTTTGTCACAAATTTATAACATCATTATTATTAATTATACCTCATCATAATCACATAAACTTATTAAAATGAATTCACTTTTTATTATCACATTACATAAACACGTCTAATCAAACATATACATAAAATTCATTCGACATTCAATATCACAATAATATCAAATATCACACATTTAACGAAGTTAAATCAACCAACACCTTATAAATATTTTTAATCCATATTTTAATCTCACAATTCCCATATTTTTACATTAATCAATTTATCGCTCAAAGGGCTACTGTTGTACATAGCGAGCCCCGAATGAATCGCTGAGAATACGGTTTTTCCGTTCATTTCACATTATACTTATGAATTTAAACGCTCTCTCACCCCTCATATTATTTCGATGTTTTCACACATGAATACGACTCCACGAGCAAGAAATCTCTGTTCATTGACTTTTTGTCCTTCAATCGATCTAATTTGATATTTTATGGGTAAACATTAAAAATAAATTATGAGAAGGCACTCTAAAATTAATTTCGAAATTCGGTCAAGGAATTTTATCATAAATCAGAAAACTATTCAGTGGATAATATAGCCATGTTTTACACGATCATTTTGGCATTTGTTTCACTCAAATAGGACTTACGGTGAAGAAGAACAGTACAAAATAACGAATTTAGTAAACGGAGAAGTCGGGTATTTTTTAGAGAAATCGAGGTTGTTAAAAATATGAAAAATTATGTCTAATTGACTAGCTAAATAAATGAAACAACATACTCAAATTTGGGCGAAAATTCAGTTGTTTGAAAAAGTTATCGATCACAGCTATCAAACGATAGGGTTATTGTTGGTTTCCTCTTGGTTTTACGGGTGGTTGTTACTTCCTTATTCTTTTATTTTATTTTATTTACAATTTAAATTCTTTACACATATGTCAAGTCCATTAGTCTCCTTTTAAGTTTTACTATTACTATTTTTATTTTATTTTTTAAAAACACAATTTCATTAATAAAATATTATTAATATTTGAAAACTAATAATTTATAAAATAAAATAATTAATCTTTTAAAATACATTAATAACCAAAACTATCATATTCAACATAATCCCTATAATAATACTTATTTTTCCAAATACTCAAATTAAAATATTACCATCATTAAATGAGATGTGTATTCAGTATTCGTTCCATTTCATCATGGAAATTTAAATTATAAATTACTGTCAATGAAAATTCCAACAGTAAATCATTGATAATTCTTCACTTTTCACTAGACTTGTTGCATTAAAAACAAATAAACTAGACCCAATTTATATATTTACCAGTTTTCTATTTACAAATTGTATCCTTTTCAATCAAATACAATATTATTTTGTTTTGATATAGAGTCAATTACAATATTTATAATCATAATCAAAACGTGAAACAGCATAAAAATAATTAAAAAAAAATGAATGTCGATATTTTTTGTCTAAATATAATTAATAAAATATATAATTTGTAAAAAAATGTAAAAGAAAGTTATAAAATTATATACAACTATTAAAAAAAATGAAATTATT